>CM029547.1:13843355-14443355 GCA_017141385.1 Sogatella furcifera | reverse complement strand
TCACAAAATTACAGCAGACAATTATCTTTTTCATGAACTATCACCCACCATTAAATTATTGTAATAGCTCTTCACATACACTTTGTCATCAATTTTCAATTTGACTTCATGGTAATCGCAATCAAGCAGTCTCACCAATACATACATATTATATATTAACGAATGATACAACATTGTGCATGTAATTGTTGTAGAATGTCAAATTATCAATTAATCCACCATTGTCAATTAACTAGCTTGTTAATTACGGATCAATTCCTCTCTTTAATCATCGCATATTCAGCGCATGTTGCGCGACCGAATTTCAAATAAATTAATTAATCTGTATCAAACAAAATCAGCTTTGTTACTTTTTGACTTGGTAGTTTTTTACATGAAATTTTCAATTTTGAAGTTTAAAATAATGTATGTGTTCATTAATTATGAACACATTATTATTAGATCACATAGACAATTCCCTAGAATTATAGATAAATAATATTATCAGCTTTTTCTCATCTGATAATCTGGTTGACGTTGTTCTACTTAAAACTTTATAGAGTAATCGTATTATCATCATCATCATCATCATCATCTTTATTGAGTAAATATAGATGGAAGTACAACAGGCAAAGCCCAAAACTGCCCCTCTTATAATATATACAAATGAATGGACAAAAAGAAGGTTGTCATAATTAACACATAATTATGTGCTCACGCCAAAAATAAGATTTTTTTCAAATCGGCTTACTTATAAAAGAGTTTGAAACAAGAACTCCAAATAATTTTTTTCAACTCTGAAAGTTGGGTATTCAAAAGTATTGATACTAATACTGTAGTATCATTTCACCAACTGTAATAAAATAATGTCAAACTAAAACTGAATTCCCATTTTTAGATTCCCGAACTGTAAAGACGTTGTTCTACATTTTTGTTACCCTCTTATAGAATATTGGAGATGATGGTCCGAGGTACCCCTTCGCTGCATGGCATACCGGGGCAGAGATAAAGAAGAAGAAGACTTATAGAATATACATATAATACTTTCCTAACGTATTTCGCGTTTTAAAAAATGATAAAATCAACGTACCGGTATTTCACTTGCATTTTTCCATTGTACTCTCGAAACTGTGACATTTTTGCGACCCTTCATGAGTCGTGCACCCGAATTTGTATCATGACAAGAACAAAGTGAGCTGGAGATCTCGTGCCATTAAATATTAAATAAGAAGTGGGTCGAGATAGCAGCAGCAGCAGCAGCAGCTTGCAGCGAAGACGTCTTTATGAGGTGAATACAAAATGTTCGTGTGTCGTGTGGAATTTTTCCTCAGCTGCGCCATATCCCACGCTCGCCTTACTTTCCTTCGTTGCTTGCAAAATAGAATAGAAAACTGTGTCTTGAAAAGTCTAGACCAATTTGGAAGGTCCTGAGAAACTGCAAAGTAGCGAGGTCACCCATGCAGCCTCAGGACAAGTGGAAAGTATATGCAGTATTTTATGAAAATTCCTTCTTTTCAAATGTGTCAGCGTGTACGAAAATGTTTGAAACTTTTCCAACTAAAGATTCATAGTACAAATAATTCAAATGAGCTTTGTAACACCATTCTGTGCTGCATTGTCTGTTATAATATTTATATTATTCTAGTGTTCTTCATCAGGTTGTGTGATTTGAACTCAATATTAAATACGTTAATTACTACTTATTCGTAATGCAAAATAAAATTTAATGAGTAGAAATGGTCAGCTCTCAATATTACCCCCGCACAAATTTTATCTATTGTAGGTAGCCCCCGTGGCACCCTGAGAAAAATAAATAGATTGGATTGATTTAGAAGTTCTACTGCTGTGAATTAAGAATAATTATAAACCGGTTTACACTCTAATATCGAAAATTTGTATGTGGAACATAACCAATTGTAGTCATGGATATCGATGAAAGGTGTTCGAACATTTCCAATTAGAATGTTGGAGTACGCACAACGCACCGCATTGTACAGGCACTCATATCACCTTACACTGACACTGTCTGGAATTGGCTCAAAGCAGGATCAATCCATCAATAAGTTCAACCTGCATGTCGAATGCATTGTCCTTCCAGTCCAATTAGTCAAATTAAAAAGCTCAACATTGGTCTTCAAAGCTCAGCTTTAATTTTGTTTCGTTTTCAGCATTTTTTTGCCGTATCGCTTTGAAGTTGAACGAGTCGGAAAAACTCGCTTTTATCTCTATTCTGGCTTTTCTATTCTTGTTTCTGCACTTCAAAAATCGCTCAAAATCTCACGTTTATAGTTGCCGTTACCGCACTGAATTTCGCCCATTGAGGAATCTCATTAGTGGCGAGACTGAGTTTTCTCAACGATTCGATCGTTTGTGGTAACAGGCCTCCTCCTCCTCCTCGTCCTCTACTTCTTCCTCCTCCTCCTCCTCCTTCTACTACTACTCCTCCTCCTCCTCCTCCTCCTTCTCATTCAGCTGCTCACGTCTTTTTGTACAAATGGAAAAACTTTCTACCCACTTTTCCAGCTTTTTCCGGCTTCCATCAAATGTTCCTGTTTTTGACTGGCTTCTTCATCGTAGAGAAACCTCATCTATCATTTCGCTTATTGTTGGCTCGTTCGCGTTGATTGTGGTTGAAAGCTGCTTGAAAAGTATCGGCAATTTGGACTCGTGGACCATTTTATAGAAGCGTTCTAGTTTTCCTTGATTGAAGTCCATTATTGCTGTCCTGTTATTGTTTGTTTTTCGGTACTCACATAGTAAATTTCTCAATACACTTTGAATTAGCTTTTTGTTTTTCCAGAACACGTTCTAGTTCTCATTCACCAACTAGCAATAATGTCGATCTGAGAGGTTCAAAATTCGTTACCTACCATTTTCTTCAAGAATAACAAGACCTCATCATCATATATTTTCCATGTACGTGCTCTTTCCGTATTTATTGCTAGCTTATGTTCTAATTCTAAATCACTCACTAATAATGTTTAGTCTTAGTAATTCAACTAGTAATGTGGAAATAGTAGTTCATATGTACGACTATCATTTTTCGAGCTATAAAATTCCGTAATCACCATAATCTTCCTTGATGATATGACCTTATTTTATTGTAGACAGGTCTAGACTGAAAAGTGATGAGCAAAGCATCTAATCTCTTGAAAACTTGAGCAAAGTTCTTAGTCATTGACATTCAAAATACCTTTTTGAAACAGATAAATAATCAAACTTATTTATCATGGACCATTTGCAATAGATCAACTTGGTAAGTTTGGCATTAAATCAAAACGCACCTTATTGACACGACAGATGTAGATTTGTTACCAAGTTAGCCGCTGCTAACTCATCGAATTGCCAGAATTGGATTCTTGAGTTTGACTTTGGTCCGATGCTGTCGATCCGCCAACAGTTTCAAACTAATTACTCATTCAGTTTATGGAATTGGATCGGAATCGTAAGAGAAACACACAGAGATAGATAGAGAAAGAGAGAGTGAGAGACAGAAAAAGAGAGTGCGAGTGAGGGGTGGGAAAGAGAGTGAGAGTGAGCTTCTTGATATTGACAAATCATAGTGTGAAGGAGTGAAAGGGAAAATAGAAAGTGAGGGCAATGGAGAGAGATACGAGAAGTTGGGCTCGAGATAGCTTTTGGTTTGGTGTTTGGAAAGGGTTTGCGCTACCGAAATTTGGAGACGCCGCTGTCGATACCGCAGATTTTAAGCAGGGGAATACCAACAGAGTCCCCCAAAGTACTCGGGGATAACCGAAGTGAAGCGAAGGGGATACCTCGAATAGATTTCTGTGTTGTTGCTGTATAGAGGAAGAGAAGACTCATTGTATCCAAGAAGGGTTTGGTAGCACTTGCAAGTGAAGTGCGACAGAAGGGAGCAAACACTACCGCCTTGTGATAATCGATTTTGTAAAAGTCTTTCCTTCTTTGCCATACGATGGAGAAGATGGAGATAAGATGGAGAGATCTCGACTTCACTATACGCTCCTTGTCTGGCGGCCGCCCTTTCAAGTCTTGACATTCCGGATGCATTTTCCAAGGCATCACTTGCCGCCACCTCTCGAATTAATTTACCCCCCATCCCCCCATCTACTCTCGACAGCTCATCCCTCTTGTCTCGTCTTCGGGGCTGACGTGGAACTAAAACTTTGAAACTTTTCGCCGCACCGCCAACCTTCAAACTCCTCAACGCCACCCTTTAAAATAATAATTTTTAGCACGGCATTCAATCATCGACCCCGACTTCCCTGTTATCAATCTATGAAGCTTGTAGAATATTTATCACCTTATCGATCTTGTATTCTTCAATAAGAAACAGTATCTCACAGTTAAATGAGGGTTTAGAAGTGGAGTTGAAAAATTTAATTTTGTTGAATTGCTTGTACGAAAATTTTGCTTTGATAATATTCAACTTCTAATAGTTTCATCAAATAATAATTAAATGTCCGATCTCACTAGACGTCAAATCTGCAAGAAAAGTAGAAATCTAATAAAAATAAAATAAATAAAAAATGAAGAGACAAGATGTTGTCAAACCACTGATTTATTAAACTATCGAGGTACCGGTTTCGGTTATGTTACTTCATTACCAATCTTTGGTAAACTAAAATAAAAAGTACAGAGCAGCAGTATTTATACTAACAGTAAAGCGCCGCTATTGGTAGACGCTTGAGCCAATGACAAGCTCCTCCCCGATTAGCGGTTCATTCAGTTTCAATTAATAAATATTGGTACTAGTATAAATACTGCTGCTCTGTACTTTTAGTTTTAGTTTGATAATGAGGTTTAGGTTTAGTTTGAGATTGATAATGGTGTAACAACTGAAACCGGTTTCTCTATTTTTTAATAAATCAGTGGTTTGAGAACATCTTGTCTTTTCATTAATATGGATACTACCACAATATCACCTTCACAACTACTCAAAAAGTGATATAATAATTATTTATATCAACCATTATTACATTATAATGAATTGATTGAAATAGTCTGAAAATGAATTGATCCAATAGACTTGTAATAAATAATACATGAACAAGCAAACTTCATTCGAAAATATATGATTAGCGGATTCCACTGTCTCTACCCTACGATTAATTTTTAATCCGATTTAAAAAATTGTAATGCTTTTGATTTTCATAATCTAGAAGTTTTATTGTATTGTAGTGCTTTTCGATTTTCAAAACCTATCTTATTGGTTGATTCGAATTGACATCCTATTGATAGAAGCCATTTTCCTCAAACGCATTGTGATTGGCTGTTGTAACACAGACTACACTATGTTTAAATAACCAATGGTAACTGAACTTTCAGCATAATATTCATGGTATGAAACTTCATTATAAACTATAGTAATCAAATAATATGAGAAATTTTGATTAACTGTGTCGAGTCTCCCATTTCCCAATTGATGCAATCTCGGTACCTAATGAAAATTTCACACTCCATTTCTCAAACTTCGCGCAATTAAAAGTTTGTATAACGTATACAAAAGGTCACTTCTACCACATAGAAGTAATAAATGCCCTGCATTAATACTCAGTAGTTTGTGTTTCTACTTCTTGTTGGACAAATGTCCATAAGCTTAAATGTTACCATTACAATAATTATTTCAAAGATGAATGTTATAAAATCTGTATGATTATATTCTTCATTCTCAATTTAGTTAGATCATCACGGTTAGAATCTTCGAGTATAAACAAATTGATAGTAGGTAAAATCAACTTGCAGTAACCTTTTAGAATTGATTCATTTTTCATTTAAATATTTCAAGTTTTACTGTAGTAATAGGAGGCTTATTCGTTTTCAATAACACTGCTCACAGGATATTGAGATCAAGCGGCTCTTGCTCCCCTTACAAGCTGCAAGGAAAAAAGGGGAAAATTCAGTAGCATTATAGTTTTCCACATCTTGGAAAAAGAATCAGTTCGGCTTTTCCGGATTTTCCGATGGAAGCGGATAACGAGTGTAAACATCAAACGTAACGCCTTTGCCGAAGGTTCACAGCAGGCCAGTCAGTGGTTTATTTGTTTTATCGTGTTGTTTGTAAAGGCCCTGCCTTTTTTGCCACTGCAGTTGTGTTTATAGCGATGTTTGCCTCAGTTTCAAGTCACGCGCTTATTCGAGCTTACTAGTCTTTTTGTTAGTGCCACCATAAACTTTGAAATCCGGTCAGTTGTGGTATTTGGTCCGCATATTTTTCGGTTTTAATTTGCGCTCACTAACAAACAAGCTTTTATATTTTCTAATTTTTTACTGTTTCAAATATAAATTCCAGTTTTTTCAGGTTTTGTCCACACCGTTCTTTTCAATTGGTTGCACGTGCTGGTTTTCAATTTCCATAGTAGTAAAATTTCATTTTATTTTTAAACCTGGTTCATATGCTGGAAACAACTATTGAAAATACTGCGCTCTATTTAATTATATGATTCTTGACTTTGCCGAAAACTAATGAGTTTGTTGGTCAAATCCACTACTATCTTACTATCCATGAAATAGTTGACCAAGAAGAAAACTAAATACTATTTTGCAGAATAGTATTCGACAAAACATCACAAATAATAATCATCCTGGATGTGATAATATTGTTTAGAAAGTTGATATTGAGATGAATTTGATCCTTTCTATGAATTTAATTGATTTCAACCTTCAACTTTCAATATTTACAATTGAAACTTTATTGAGAATCAAATAATAAATAATACAGATTTGTATCAACTAAGTATTCAAGATAAACTGATCACAGCCAACTATCAATATGCAACTATTTGATTAGTATACTGTAGTCTGAACTATAGAGACTGTATAAGATATTGATTTTGGATAAAATACTGACATCGAATAGCATAATTCAGATTATACAGTCTCTATAGTCTGAAATATGCTATTGGATGTCTCTATTTTATCCATAATTAATATCTTCAACGCCTCCTTTCTATTTCTCTATCCATGATATAATCTAATAAAAAAATCATTATCCATCCTGAATTGAATCTTTACTTTGTGAGACTTGCTCGATTTGAGTGTTTGAACTTATAGAACAGTCCTATCAGAAAACGTGTTTGTGTTATGAATAATTTATAAAGTTGTGTTTCATCGTTTAGGGTGTGGACAAATTTTAATGCAGCACTAAAGATTTATGACCCAGACCGAATGAGTGCTATTAATTATATCTTTTGAAAATATTGACCTCATGAATTTCGACCGATTTATTCTCTGTATTTGCAATCTCGTGCTTAATCGAGATTTGCCAACTCCAATCTCTAATTAATTTTGTTCAATAAATCCTAATTCGAAATGTAATTGGATCCAATTAAATGTTAGTTAGTAAAATCACTTGTTGTAATTTGCATCTCCTTCTTTTTATTCTTGTTTGGTTACTTTTGTATGCAAGATTCAAAAGGATTCAGATTGAAAATACAATTATCTGTTCGAATTTGAGAAATTGGTATAAGCTATTATTTTGAACCCTGCTGAGTTTATTGCACTCGAAAGTCGAAACTTGTAAGAAATAAAAAGAGGGCGTTGAAGATAGGTTGCTGAAAAATCAGGAAAAGATAAAGGGAATTTCATTTGAAGAAATTGGGAACAGAAGGCGAATTCGGGAGAACGAAGATGCTTTTGATATTCCCCCATTTTCGGAGGAAAGACAAAGTCTCCTCTCAAAATTAATGACCTGATACGGTCGGATAGGATTTATTTAGTTGTTTGGAAGGCGTAACGTTGGAAAAACTGGATTATCCTTTGTACAATGTTAGCAGATCGGATTTGGTAACTTCCATTCAGTTGGAAACTTGAACAGAAAAGTTGGATTATGATTGAGATAAAAACGCTTTAATCTAATTTGAATTAGAATCTCTCATTAGCCAGCATGTAATGTTGCTGTATTAAAATCCACTTGGAATCTAATTGATTGAATTTATATCACTTATTAGGAGAAGCAGAATTCACACTGTCAAGAATTGTTACTCAAAATCTACGAATAACGAATATAGTCTATTTTTAAACACAGCATTATTCTTTTTAAAAACAGTAGATCTACTGCGTATGACGTTAACCTGACACTACTGTTGTTCCTCTGTAATAAATCTCATCTATCCTAATTTCTGAAAGTTGTTCAAATTTTTTAAATGAATGTCAAATTTCAAACTTATTCTTGACATGTTAGACTTCAAATCAAACTTTGACTTATTTGAAGGTAGGCAACTGTTCAACATCATCAATTTTAAAATGCATAACTCTCTAACATTCTAAACTGTTACTTTTCCATCAGATAAATCACGCGGACCTAAATATGAGATAAACGTCCCAAAATACTAAACAAAAAATCTTCTAGGGAAAATTGGATGATAACAAGTCAATTTTTCACGTCATTCTTCATAACACGAGCCCATGGCTAGCTGGTTTTCTGGACCGATTCCAGGTCTGATTTGGGTCAAGGTATGCCTTGGAAAACGATCACCCAGGACGGCCGTAGTGGAACAAGGCGATGGAGAAGATGAGGAACATGAGAAAGAGCGAGAGAGAGTAAGTGTGATAAGGACATCGAATTGACGTCGTTCAACGCGAAGATTAATTGGATTGTGCCGACAATGGAATAGAAGAGCTCGGAAAACTTATGAGAGGCATGGAAGCTGCTGCTCCTGCCTGCTATGGACAGCCATGAACCTCGAATAGGAAGAAGCCTCCTTCCTTCTTCTCGACAGAAGGAACTGGAAGAGAGAAAAACAACGTGATTCATCATCAAATCGGGGCGCGTTCATGAAATATGGACACGAATATTCTTGAGGAGTCGAATATCTTTTGACAAGACGCGATAAAGAACATGGGCTCAGCTGGCTATTCATTTTTCTCCAAGACTAAGCATGAAGTAATCAATAGAAAATTGAGTTTATTGTGTTGCGAGATTAACAAACAATGAAGTCACAATCAGAAAAAATCACATGTAGCATACTAAACTTGAGTACAAAAATATAGTGTTGAATCTTGAGTTTTTCCGAATTAAACTTTCTGTAAATCATTTACGAATATTTGAAACTAGATTGAGGATTCAGGGTTAAGTTTCTTGAATTGTATTTATTAAAAAAATGTACTAAATCTAGAATACATGCAAACCATACATTTCTTCCGCCCCCTTTATCGTGATTAGAGTTCATGGTTGGTATGAGTAAAGGTGTAATATTCTACAAATATTAATGGTAATTGAATTACAGTAATAATTGTGATTGATAGAAATTGTATTGGCTAAAAGGAGGGAGATAACCTCCACGATTTCTTCTCATAGAAAATGTTTTGTTTGTTTTTGAAAAAATTATTCTTAGTTTCTCAATGAATACAATTTACAATTGATGAAAACTAGACTCATTTTCGGATTTCCCATTACTTCATGATCATTTGAGTTTAATGCAGATTGCACTACTGCAGTATTATATTGTAATATTAACAAAAACCCGAGAGGCGAGAGCTGTATAAACAACGAACAATCAACAGGAATGGTAGAGGATATAAGATGGGAGATGCGTGCTGAAAAGAGAAATGAGCTGGTTTCAATAAGAGTAAGTAAGAAGAGGAAGACATTCAGCCAGATAAGGAAGAAGAAAATGAACTGGCTGGAGCACTCATGATGAGGAGCGAGGGAGTAGGGAGTATTTGATGAGAAAACTCTCTGTGGAAAAGGTGTGCTGGAATTTATGGAGCGAGGGGAGGAAGATATCAGATGTTGGACACCTTAACGATGGCAGGGAACCAAACATTTGGCACAAGACAGAGAGGTTATGTGGTTGGTTGGAACAGGACTCCGTTGAAAACCTATGGGAGGTCTCATGAGATTGAAACTGATATCATTACTGCTAAGTATCCTCACGTCTTCTTCACTAACCCTGGAAATTTATTAAACGAGTGATCGTTTAAGCTTCAACTGTGTTTACCGAAATACCAAAGAGTATACAGACAAACAGGATTATTAATAATGTGATTAATTTCAACCCAACCAACTGGTAATTTGTTGATCCTCCCTGGCTCCAATATAGACAAGATCTGATGCCATGTTGTAATGAGGTAGTTGACTGGTTTTGTATTAGTTAAAGAAGTGGTTTGTGAGCTTGTTGAACATGTTTGTTAAGATTTTATCTCAAATTTTCATATTACAGGACTTACAATCTATTTAATTTGTCAGTAAAAAATTTAATGTCTTAATAACATTGAATACTAATGCTTGTATGAGTATTAATGGTTATTTATAACATATTGATGATAATGATAGAGAATATTAGTGTGAGTAAATAAGGGATTGCTATTAGGGCTGAAGCCGTTTGGAATAAAAAAATATAAAAATGTTGAAAATAAAAGGATGATTAAACTTTAACAGTTAATTGAATTTTGGAATAAGACGGTAACAAAAAGTTAATTCAGAAGAAAATTAGTCGGAGAAGTCAATTGAATAATACACTATGTTTTGAAAATTTTGGTTTGAGTTCAACATTTTTTTGGAACTAGCCTCTTCTTGTTGAGAGCTTTTGATTTTCACCTGTGGAATTCAACAAGTAGGTTGAAACACCTTGCTCTCATCTGAACCTTGTCCAGGTATTTGCCTGGATTAAAATAATTTTGAAATAAATTCTTGTTGAAAACTGCGATGAGACAGACTCAACTGATGAAATTTGCTTTAACCAAAACCTGTTCATTGACAAGATGCTGGGTGCTAAATAAACACATACATTTAAATGTTGTGTTTTTAGGTTGAGCTGTCGAATATGAATGATGTAATCTCATGGCATTCGTTTGAAGCTTTTGTGGCTTGGCTGTGTTCCATCGTTTGAACATTTTTGTTCTACCGAAATATATTATAATAACGTATGTGGAGTTTAAGCAGTTGACGTCTTCTTGTTTGAGCTCTGTGCCCAATGACCGTTTTATTATTACCTTGAAAAGTCATGGTTCACGAACCATAAACTGCTAACAAACACCTTCTTTGCGACACTCAACTACAGATTTTAGCCACAAGATTATATTTTTAGCATGTGGGGTTATTATAAGTGGAGAGTTTATTGTTCTTTCTCACTTATACTCTGCATTTATACTTATAATGCACTTATATCAGCACTTATAGGCTACTCTGTTCAAGGAGTGTTTAGAGTGAATCCAATCTTGAGGTGTGTAATGATAAGTACTGCACTCATAGTACCCTGCTTGGTTTGTATTTTTTATTAAAGACTGCGACCTAATCTTTCCAAAAACAAAGCAGTATTGTAACTGTTTATTCTTTAAAATTTTCAAACTGTATTATTTTTGCAAAAATGTTTTGAAATGTAAGATTTGGTTGTTGGTACTAATTGTTTTTTATAAGCAACGAAGATAACTAACCATAATTAATGTATCATGTATTATATAGTAGCTCATGTATTGATTATTCAATATAATGATATCAAGTTTAGTTATTCAAGATAAATTAGTTATGGTTATTGATAGTTATTTGTGGCAGTTGCTTGTAATCGACTTTTAAATTTTTGTGACATGATATTACAATATTAATCTCACCAATTCAAATGGAACAGTCAACAGAAAAAATCCATTAATTCATCAGTTTCTGACTTTCTGTTTTTCTAATTGAGATGATTCTCATTCCATGTAACAATTAGGTATTGAAATAAAATCCTGAAATAAATTTAATTTATTACTGACGGTCTTGGGTCTCCTTGCTCTCCAACTACAGGGAATATCATGGTACACGAAAATCATAATTGTTCACTTTTTTAACTGGTAGTTTCTAAATTTCTTTGAATAATGCATTTTCTATTGTATTATGAATTAGAAAATTAAATTTTAAATATACTAATGCTGTATTATATTGAACTCCAATACTACTGCTTTATACTAATACTCACAGTCTAATACTTGGACTAATGCTTACAGTAACACTCCCCCATTCACAAAAGCACAGTCTTGGGGAAATTCCACGCAGCCAATATTGTTCATTTATGCTTTATTTTTGTTATGTAATAACCTTATACAGAAAGAACATAATTTAACTGCATTTATCGTTATGCCTTGTGGAATTAATAAATTGATTGATTGAAGTGACCAAACTGAAAATGTCATATATTGTGCATAGGTAACATGGTACACTTGAGCATTGTAAATATCAATCTCTGAATTGAAATGTTATTGAGTTTAATTGATAATGAAGTTGAATATTTTATTCTCTAATAGGTATTTGGATAATATTAGATCATATTGAAAATAAGCCAGCTACATGTTGTAAATAATATGGAAATTTGAATTTTACTTATTAATTAATGATTTTCTCTACATTCGGTTTCACACTGCAGTTGTTGGAAGTATTTGGCTTGAAGATTAATAGAACTGGAATAGTTTTGATTTGAATAACAAGAATAACAAGAAAATCCTTCTATGCCTCCAGTGGTGTTATGTTCTCATCTAATCGATTTGATGAAGTATATGAGAGTAATAATTATCAGTTTAGAGTTCTATTTGCAAGTCAATTACGTCAATAGAAGTTGCCAATAAATGCAAATTATAGGGCTTCAGTGTCTTATTTTCTACATGATGACTACCTGCTTCTTTAAAGTTCATTCTAAGTGAAGTAGAAACCTGTATGATTTATTATTATTTGAAATCTAGTTTTGTTTCTATGTTGCGTAACTCAATTTGATAAGAATAAAGTAGTTGAACAAGGATGTCTTGTTAGTTAATCATTATATCAATTTTTACTTATTCCAATTATTATATTCTCTCTACATTTCTGCTTTCTAATTCTAAAAGTTTGTCTTAATTCTGCCGCTCAAGAATGTTTTTTCTCTAAAAAATTAGAATATGATATAACCTGATTTTGATAAATAATCACTTTTTACATTCATTTGTCACATTAATTTAATTAATAATTAGATTTAATTTTCACTGAATCGTTGAATGAATTGTTCTCCGGAAGTTTATAGGCTATCAAATATTTATTTTTCCAATTAAATCCACACAAATAAAGTATATTTTATTCATTATAATTTTTATAATTTCTTGCGTGTATGTGTTTGCTCCCGGTATTTTATGCAATTCTTAATTAAAGTTTAGTATGTGGCAGCTGACAACCAGTACCTAATTAGAGATGTTCAACTTTCCGTAACGCACAACGTTACGTTACGAATTGGATTAAATTTTGACAATATAAAGAAATTCAATATAAAGTAGCCTAGTTCAATTATTTTTGAAACAAAATATTGTTGTCAAAAAAATTGGGCTCGTCCGGGATTTGAACCCGGGACCTCTCGCACCCTAAGCGAGAATCATACCCCTAGACCAACGAGCCATGCTGGTGGTGAGGCTTACTCATGTTTTATGGGTGTGGGCTAGCCGCTAGAGAAAGTGTCAGTGCAAGAATTTCGCTCACAGTACAATATAGTCTGTCCGAGCAAACAAGGCATCTTGCAATATAGAAAATTGACTCCCGCTCAGTCAATATTGGTTCATAAATTATCAATTAAGTATTAACTTATAGTTCAAAATGTTTTCCACAATTTCAGACCAAATTCACAATTTTTGAACCAATATTGACCGAGCTGGAATAATTTTTCCATCTTGCCAGAGTGTCTTCTTTGCTTGGTCAGATTATACCTACTATCATAGACATAGATGATTCTAGTAGGCCTACAGTATTTAATAAAGAGAAGATATTTTTTCTATGCTAATGTACAGTAGTTCCAGAGACAATGTATATTAATATACATATAATGGTAATAATATATACAGAAGACACTTGTAGAATTGGAAAAAAAGATTTAGAACCCATATAGCACATGAACATATCAGATATGCATTAGATGAGTTCCATTGTTACTTACAGTATGTATCGGATACGTAAATTTACGTATCTAGTACTTATAGATACATATTATTTAGGTATTGATTATACGTATCTGATATGTATCGCCATCGCCCTGATGTCTTGGATATACATCTAATATGTAACTAACAAAAAAGAATTGCCAAAATACTTTGTTGATCAATGATATAAATATTATCAAATGATGATATTGATATTTTTAATTGTTGAAATAAAATCATAATAATCCAGTTAATCCCATTTGGAAAGACATAAAAAGATGCATAAGAAACTTAACCTCAAAATACTGAATGCAATCAATAGCCTACTTAGCATTGGATCAGATTCAAATCAATTCATAAATGAAACACAGATTTATATAATAAGTAATATATTATAATATTATACATTCAAATAAACAATTTTCATCCTTTTAAAAGTACTATTCTGGTTTTGTCTCCACAATCACATCAGCTTACATTTCATCACTTCTCACAACAGAAAATTTCAGTTCAGAAAGAGCACACGAGCAGAGGCACAGTTACTAATGCATTGTGGGTAGGTTCAGTGGATACGTATCTGATATGTATCAGAAAGTATCGGGAGATACGTATCAATTCTGCCTCAAATAATATGTATCAGATACGTTTGAGGTACATATTTTGTAATACATACTTTAAGGGTTACATTGATATGTACTTAATATGTATCGGATACTTTGTGTGATATGTGGGAAAGTAGACTTAACTTACATTTTTGAGCCAGGGAATATTTCGGCTGCTGAAGCATGCCTTCTTCAACCCAGACTGTTGAGGATGCCATCCTCAACAGTCATCCTCCCCAAAAAGACAGTCACCCCCAAAAGACATCCTCAACAGTCTGGGTTGAAGAAGGCATGCTTCAGCAGCCGAAATATTCCCTGGCTCAAAAATGTAAGTTAAGTCTACTTTCTAAATGTTTTTTCCAATTCTACAAGTGTCCTGTATATATTATTACCATTATTTTAAAGTGACTCTGTGATGTGCTTAATATACATTGTCTCTGGTAGAACGTACTGTATATAGCTGAAGTAAAAAGTTAGGCAGTTTCGTCTGTCTCTTGTACGTGATGTTGATGTAACCTACTAACTGCTGATGTAAAGTATCTATATTGTCTCGTTTGATATAAAAAATAGCATTTAGGCAATGTAGGCATAGCTGAATGATAACTCTAATTGACAACATCAGCTATTGGAGCGCAAAAGGAGGAGACGAAACCGCCTCACTTTTTTCAGCTGTCATAATCTGACTTGTGTTCATGGAGACTGGTTCCGAGTGCGCTGTATAGTATAATGCCCTACCATCTACTGATTTTTTTGAGCTTCTCTCGTTTGGTTGCCTCCCAAAAATTTATTGGGACACAAATATTGATCGATCATTCATTAATTTTAATTAGGTACCAGAAAAATTAATTCGGGAAATGGATATCTTATTCTAACTAGAAATTTCATTGTGAGAAATAATATTGGTGTTATATTCATTTATTATGCAATTACAATGAATTTTGATCTCAATACCTCGATCTGAAATTGGATTCTAGGATCAATATAGAAATGAATAATTTCTGACATGGAAATCAAATAAGTGATATTCTGTAGGGCCTACTGCACTGGCCAATAAACTTGAGTGAAATAGCCTACCGCAGATACAGAGTTTCTCAATAATAATACTGGATTCCATCTGTAGCTTATATATAAGCTATGATGAGGTAAAAATCCTTAGAATAAATGTCAAATTCTTCAACATTACTGTTGATGTTGTAAAATCGAATTGAGGATATTATTTTGAAAATTTCCTTCATATAATCATATAAACTTTTAATGTTTTCATTTTGCAGATCCAAAATTTTTCAAATTTTTGTACTCTTTCTTAAATTTTATAACATCAATTTTATTACTTCCCTTTCAACAAAATATGATTCAGAATAATAAAAATGATTGGAAAACTAATTATAATTGCCATTTATACTAGTTTTTTATGTTTTAAGATTAGCTTGTTGACATTGGAGTAAAATTATTTTGAAGACATTAAAGCATTTAGAAGACCTATAGGGCCGGCCTACTGGCATTGTCAGCAAAATCAATACAATAATGACTGTTCGGTAGAAACGCATATTAATTGTTAATTCAGTGTTGAACAATTCGATTAAAAAGAATCATCTCAACACTATGATTCCAACCCAAAGATTATAAAAAAATTTACTATCGATATTGATTTTTATAAAATATTGAAAACAATAATTATTTCACTAAGAATCACTCGAAGTTCAGTACATAAACTCAAACAAAAAACTAAAATTCGTAATAATTTTTATTTATTGACTTAAAATTAGGTTATGTCTTATGTAGCCTATTTATTAACAAAGATGTTATCAATTCAACTTATAATTACCAAGTAGACCATCATTTTTAAACCTAAGATTTTCATCAATTCTTAATTTTATCACATGACCTTAGTTATTAACAAAGATGTTATCAATTCAACTTATAATTACCAAGTTGTAACTTTAAAAATTATTACTTTATTACTTTATCATTTTAAAACCTAAGATTTTCATCAATTCTTAATTTTATCACATGACCTTAGTTACTCGTTTAGACAAAGAAGTTAGGAACCGTGACCAAAGGCTACTGTAGTCCAGCTCAAGTTTTTTTGCACATTGCATTACGTCAGATTTGGTGTGTGGTGTGTGAGTGTGCGTACGTGCGTAAAGTTGTCTGGCGTCGCAGGCCTGGTGTCACGCTTTGGAGTTGTTATTGTTGGCCTACCATACCATTACCATTACCATTGTGATTATGACCATAACGACCGTGGGGGCACACCATAGCATGGGCTTGACATAATGCGCATATCACGACAGGATTTCGTGATTCTTTATTGTTATTGTTTGGGTTTGGGAGTCGAGCCAATATAAGTAGTGACATTAACAATATTTCAATCTAAATATACAGATAATATATTTAAATCTAGAGTACAGTATAGTAGAAATTGCTGAAACAAGTGCAAGTTTTTCAAAATGAAAGGAATTTCGAATCATTAGCGATTGTAAAATTGCTTTCATAATAATTGATGGAACGAAGATCTAATCCAAAATCCAAATAGTGCACTGCTCTCAAAATAATTTTCATCATAACACTATAATTATTGTTCTATTAGTGCAATTATTAATTATTATCTATTTATTAATTCGAGTAATTTCAAATACAGTATTTAGGATAGATATGTCAATATGTGGTGTTCAGGGTATTATGCAAGTTTTTCAAGTATATAGTTAATGCTAATTAAAAATCATACAATACAATTAATCAATTGGTTTTTATGTTGCAAATAGAT
This sequence comes from Sogatella furcifera, assembly GCA_017141385.1. Taxonomy (NCBI): domain Eukaryota; kingdom Metazoa; phylum Arthropoda; class Insecta; order Hemiptera; family Delphacidae; genus Sogatella; species Sogatella furcifera. Next base: position 14,426,177 of record CM029547.1, on the reverse strand, counting down.
TTTCATGGTAAGGTCATACCATTTTGAAATTAATTAAGTATTAAGGTATATTACGTTGAACTTTTTCCTGTTTTTCTGTGCTGCTTACTCACTACTTAATTATCCAGTTTCGTAGTTACATGATTTACTTCTGAAATTGAAATTGAAACTATATAGTTTCTCCAGTTATTTCTTTTCTAAAATATTCAATTGCTAGTTATGTACAAGGAAGAAGAGAACTATCAAAATAAGCTCATCTGCAAGTGGATACAATTAAATGAAGCTTGGTTTGATGATATAAACCTTGTTGCATAAACTTGGATTGGAGTTACTCTTTGAAAGTACCTTTAAAATTGATTAGCACTAATTAGAATAGCAATGTTAATTGTAGGCTGAGCTCAATAGACCCCTTGACAACTGAATTTAATAAAAAATGTCTCAAATTGAAATTGAACATTGATTAATTGTATTGCTATGTCCGATGATGGAATTAGTCATAGCATAGCTCTACTTTGAATAAAGTACTCGTCTAGAAGTTAGTTGGCCGATTTTATTTCCAAGTTTGCGGTTAAGTACAACGAACCAAATCCAACTAAGTAGACCCCTCTCGCGGATCCCCCACAGTCACAGGTCTAGTCCTTTCGGCGCCTTACCATTGATTTTAGCCATTTTATTGCTTCCAGCCTTCCTCCGCTTTATTCTGACCCATTTTCCTTCCTCTTTTGCACACTATTTCTCAGTTTCCAATCTTCGATTGAAGATTCTTGTAACGTTTTTACGTCTCCTCTTTCCCTGGTAGGAAAAGTTCTTTTCCGATAGGAACAAGACTTCATCATCCAGTTGATTGGTGTGTTAATAGTTCCTTTTCATTATTTCATCGAAATAAGTTTCCTTTAAAGCTTTTCGATCGCTTCAGCTAGCCTGGTCTTTGAAGCTATTTGATTGAATAGGTTTCTCTAGTCGTCATGAAATAAAATTTTTTATAAATAGATTTCTATATTATCTTATTGATTAAAAACCTTACCAATTCATCCCTAGAACTTCTCTTCGTTGATTATTTAATTACTTTCTTGGTAACTTGATTTATACTTGAATATTAAAAATTTTCTTCATTAATCAATTATTCAATTACTTGATTTACATTCAATGCTTTCTCTCATAAGGCTTTGTTTTTGAATTTACCTTTTTGTTCCTCCATGAAGTCTTCTGTACATTTGTTAGCCTTTATATTTGTATTATTGAATACAAATACATTGATCCATCTGCCGTAGTATTCCTTTGCAAAAGATTTTTAATATATATGACTTTAAATTTTAGGCTATTCTCACTTTTTAACTAATTTTCACATCATGCTTTATAATTTCCTATCCTTCTCAAATGGCTTGAACAAGACAAAGAACAATAAAGGTGCCCTTATTAGAATTTCATCATTATAAAAATCTTAAACTGATTTTTATTATCTTTTTAGGTTCTCTTTACAATTATTTGTCGTCATGCGAGCAAGTTGAAGAAATTATTTCGAATATCATAGTTTTTCTATTATACTGTTCAAAACTCACTGGCGGCTTGTATCCACTAATCAGGCAAAGTGCCCTGACACTTCACCTAAAGGAAACGGCACTTCACCTGTTTCGTGGGCACGAGCCGCCAGTGTCTAAACTCCTTTCAATTTTACCCATTCCGAATGACATTCATTTTTTGCATCTGTTGAACTCCTTTTCATTTCCATGTCATACTAGATGACATCCGTCAGACACAGAAAGCAAACCATTTGATGATCTGGAACATGTAAATTATTTTACTTTGAAATTAATACCTCTCCAACCTTTGAAGAAAAACATGCAACAAGTCTCTTCAGATGATGAGTTGTGTGTCCACTGGAAAATATTCATTATTTTTCGTATGCAGTACGACTCCAGATGTTTCCTGTGTTAATTATTCATAGAGAGAATTTTCGCCCGAACCTGAAAGGACAAAACGAAATACAGGCATGCACATACGCGCATGCCTGGTTATTCTTCACTTTCTCCCCCTTGCTCTCTGATCATCATCATTATCATCATCGGGATCATTTCCCGGTTTTCCCGATATTCTGTCCCTGCCCAGCTTCCGCCCTTCTTCTTATTATCTTTTGCTGGTCAAACCATGGGGTGGAGTCTGGCGAATGAAATGGAACATACTAAAGGGGATTTTCCCTTTACTACGACCAACTTTGGACGTGTGCGAGAAATAAGGCCCCTGAAATAACAATTCGTTCGCAGCAGACGTCAAAAATGCTACTAATGGTGTTTTTCCTGCAGGGAGGATAGAGGAACTTTTCACACCGTTTGGCAATTAGCTATAACAATGTAATTGGGTAGTATATGGTGGTCTCTTTGATTATCTATGTTTGATTGTCTCTTTGAATGTTTTATGTTCAATGTTGTTATTTTTCGTACTTCTGTACTCTTCTTTCATTGTTGTCTCAAATGGTACATCAACATCCCACTCATACCTCTATCTCTATTATATAGAAGCAAAATGGCACTGATTCATTCATTCATCACCAGAACTTAGAATCCACTGAACCGAATTCGTTCAAATTTGGCAAGCATGTTCAGTTGGACGTTTAGACGCGCGCTAAGAAATGATTTTTTGAAGCTTCTTAAGGATACGCCAAATATTTGAGTTTTACAGCGTTTTCCTATTTTTTCGAGAACCAATCTGTAGAAAATGTTGATATTTGGTGGGCAGGTTCAAATAAGGTCTATAAATGTTGTGTTGAAATATTTTTGATATCCGTCCAAGAGTACGCCAGTAATCACATTTTCAAAATTGTAAATGTATTGCGAGTTGCATATCTTCCGCCTTGATACGACCATTTCTTACTGTGAATTCAATGGTTCAGCAAGATTATAGATGAACTAATTTAGAAGATATTGAATCAAGTCTCAAACTATGTCCCAAGGTTACGCTAGATATTAGCGTCTTACTATTTTTCGCAATTTTCGGAGTTTTTCTTAGATTTTTCGAGATAGTACATTACGCCACAAGCCCGGGAAGGAAAAGTTTACAGTATGAGGATGGGGAATAATTCCGAATACTGTAAAAAACTTCCTGGGCGAGTGAGTGTATAATTTTTTTCGGTACACTTCGAATAAATTTTATTAATCTAATCTCATAAATGAACAAAACAAATAGGATTAATGAGATCTAAGAACAGCTAGACCGGATAACTTACTATACTAGCTTCGGCTGAGCTGAATCTGGAGTAGGCTGAACTGCCAAGTGTTGAAAGTTTGCATCACAAGTTTATTGATTTAATCAATTGGATATTACTTAAAAACTATCAGAATACTCGATTTTCTTAGTCCAGAAACGTTTAAGGTCATGAAAGTTTTTGTACGATCATCCTAAACTGTACAATAGCAATACAAAGTTTCTTTTTTTGACAAATTCCTGGCAGTTTCACAGAAAGAGATGGTCCATTGTAGTTGTATTTTCTCTCGCTAGATGGCGCCAGCTGTCCACGCTTGGAAAGGGATGGTCCTTGCATGGAAAGGACTTCTTTCCGCTCGAGGACAACAGCTGATTGATTATGTATGTAAATGACGACTTCCTAGTCTACATAGGGACTGGTAAGCAGCTTATTTCCATGAAGTGTAGCGAAAAAAAATTTGCAGAAAATGTTGAAATTTGGTAGACAGGTCCAGATTAGGTCTAGAAATACTGTGTTTGATAAATTTCGAATCCCCTCTGAACAGAATTTGCAGGCGAGCGAAGCGAGCCTGTTTGTCTCAGCTTACACCGACAGAGGTTTTGCTGGCGAGCGAAGCGAGCCTGTTTGACTTACTTACACTGCCGATACTGCCGGGGGTTCAGGGCTAGGCGGAGAAGGCGAGCGAAGCGAGCCTGCCGGCTAGTCTTATTATAAATATCGGTCACTCTTACTCCTCATTAGAAATTTTATTGCTTCTTACCAACATTTTTAGTGACCTTCTATGAATTCACGCACTGTAATTTGGATTTTTATGGACGATTTGAAACTTTTTTAATCACGCTTGTTTATTATCATTCATAATCAAGTTCCCATTCGGTATAATAATAATTGGCCTGATCCCTAAATCAAATTATGAATGAATGAATGAATAAAGGCCTCTATTTATAAATAATGATAATAATTAAATAATATTGATTACATTCCAGACCCACGGATACAAAATACATCACGAGAAAAAAAAAACAAATCATTACTAAGGATTGTCCAGAAAATGATAATAATAATAATTTAAAAAACTGATCCATTTAAATTCTTGGCATAACCGCTTAATCAAATTACATCTGTATTAAGCTGTCTCTATTAAATAGTTTACTTAGCTTCCATCCAAATCAAGTGAATGTCACTCTCAATTACGTTAGTACCAGAAAGTATTTTCAATAATATAGTGTAAATGAATTTTCGCTCAGTATGCCATTACAGCAGATAGAGTTATTCGAGGTTTAGTGAGTTGTTTGAACCTTCAGTAATCCTTTTATGTAGAAATATGTTACCAATTTTTCATCAAAGTGAGCTGAAGCGATTGAATTTAATTTAGGTGCTTTCACAAAGTTCAAAGATTGGAAAAGCGTAATCTGGATTTAGTCATCGTTCATTGACTCTTATATTCTATCACAGTGGATTATCGTGAACTGAAAAAGATTCGCTTTTTATCCTTGAATGGAAATCATTTCGGTTCTTTACCCACGATTATCTCAACTCGGATAATGAGATTACTTTGCTGTCATCTTATTGATAAAGTACGCTACTCAATTTATTATATTTTTCTTGGAAAACAACCTAATCCACTCCCGATTCTTCTTAGCTGAGTTACTGGTAAAAAAGAAGCAACGCCCATATTTTGTAATTGAAAATAGCATTGTATCCAGTGAAGCGTGAACAGGTATGAATGAATCAGCAAATTTCATCCCATAACTTGGGATTATCTGCCACTCCATTTCTGAGACTCGAGCGAAATGTTGTGTAAAACAGGGAAACCTAGTTTTTTGGTTCTGAAAGCTTTTACCTGGAAATGATTTTGTTTATTGGAACTAACTTACGATGAAAATGAATGAAGTAGTAGCTAGAGATTCTCTTTTCCGCCATTCAACTTTTTTAATTTTTTTATTTACCATTTCTTGGACGAAACATCTTTATGAATTGCATTCGACATGGAAATAAGTACCTGTGCACGAACTTTGGTCTTCATAACCCTCAAACTGTTTCAAATTCTTCCACATGAAGTTTATTTTGTTATTTATAAATAACTCATCATTATCTCTTTTTAAACATTGGTTCTTATTTTATAAATTGCTTTAGCAATGAAGAATGTTGAATAAGTTTGATTTGTATCCTCCTTTTCTGAAATTTCATTCCTAATGAATCTCAAAGTTCCAATCGATCCTCCAAATCATCAGACTTCGGACTGGGATTCATGGAAAAGATTTCATATCATTTCATGTAGCCTATTGTATATATAGTATTTTACACTGAAATTGTCGCGTTTCATTTTCAAAGCATATACTCGAATTATTAATGTTTTTTCCTTCGTACATGAGGATTGTGTGAACAGCGCTGCAGGATTCTTAAATTATTTATGTGTAAAACTTCTCCAACTTTGCACAAAGCTGTAAATTAAACGGAATGAGAACGTATAGTCTGTCGATGCAAAGAAGACATTCTGGCAAGATGGGGAAATAACTCCAGCTCGGTCAATATTAGTTCAAAAATTATATATTTGGTTTCAAATTGTAGAAAATATTCTGTTCTCAATTTGAGACTAAATACATAATTTTTAAACCAATATTGAGCGAGCTGGAGTCATTTACCCATTTTGCCAGAATGTCTTCTTCACTTGGACAGACTCTAGAAGTGGAAGTAAAACAGGGGTAGTATTCTGGCAGCGTACAAAAGAAAGTCCATAAAAATCTTTTGGATTTTCGCCAGAGCTCCCTGTAAAACTTACCGTGATGTGGAAATGCTAATGCTCTGACAAACCGAAAGAATATTTTGTTCAACGGTCAAAGTACGCGAAATAGAGGAGTTACAGTACTTAAATTTTATGTAGCCAAACTTTTTTTGAAAGCACGGTAAGAATTTGTTTGAATTTCATTTCTGAACCCACAACCCAGAAAAAGAAAGTTAAGATCCAAAGTCTCGAAAGCATCATTAATGAATACATTATTATATTATTATCAATAGAATGTTGTTTGAAAGCTTTAAACAATCAATATTTGGATTTATTGATCAATTTATATAAATAGATGTAGGAATTGTGATAAGAATTTTCTTACATTCAGAAAGAATTAAAATTTGATATTTTGCCCATTTATTTTCAGGATTCTGTGAATTGTAGTTGATTTTATTTCCATTCAATTTCATCTTGTTCATGAAACTCAAATATCCAGCGATCCAGCGACCACACAATATTGAGTATTTGTTGTCGCCATTTGTATTGGATGGTCGCTGCAACTAACATTCTTTGAATTTGCGTTTCCCTTTTGATTTATTATATTGAGTAAGTTTGCAACAAGTAACTCTGTATTCAATGATTTACAGTATTGTTAGCAGGTCTTTACATTGTTATGTTTGAATTAGCAATGCAAATGGCTGCATACTAGACACCATCGATAGCGACATAGGGTTATGTTGCTTATTCATACAATAAAGAATGGTCGTGTACCACATACTTTATTCATAATTTGTGAGCTGTAGCCTGTTTGAATTCCATAACAAATATTCATAGATTTGAATGATTTATTGAATTTATGTATTATGCCATTGTAATGTGCTTCACTCTTCAAGTTAAGCTATGACTAGTTTTTAAGATTAAACTTTTTAAAATTATAATTGTGAATTAGATCATTCCAGTGTACTGATATGGAATTTGGAATATAATGACCAGGTATAATGTAGCGTTTGGGTACAAATTGATATAGGTTGAAGCGAAATTTTATACTTTGAAGATGCGAATTTTTATAGGATTGGACAATCTATTATATTAATAGCTAATAAAGTGTTTAAGCTAGACCACTTTTTAAATTCACTACAATTTACTACATAAAAATCATTATTAATTCTACATCATGAATTTACTACACTTCACTTGAAGACAAAGACAATCTTTGGTCTTAGATGTTCTTTGATATCTATGATCAACTCACTCTGTATAAAGATTTAAAAAATTAAAATTTAACGAATTAATTTTAGTATTTTTCTTAAATCCAACACTTTGGAATTGATTGGAAAGATTATCCCCAATATTATACTATTTTATACAAAGTTATTCTATATTTTCTAATTTTTAATATTTCCATTTAATATAATGTAAGTAGGATTCATTAATTCTTAATAATTTTTGTAATATTTTTTTGTAGGTGAGTCTAAGGCACCTTTTCATCCAATGATCCAATGCTTTTTTGGTGAGTAGGCTTAGGATTCGTGAAGTCACCAGTAGTAGTAGTCACCAGCATCGTAGTGCAGTTGATTAAGCTATGAATTTAATATGATTTTAAATAATAACGTTATCTTGAATAAATTCAAGGTTAAAAAAGCTCAAATAACGTTCTTACTTGAATTTTATTTCTTTTGCTGTGATATTCTCAAATTTATGAATACAGTGAATCAACTTTTGAATGTGGAAAGACACTGTAAATCCATTTTCACAGAGAATCCTCATCATGAGAAGTCTGATTTTTGTAGGGTACGGATCGATTTTGTTAATGCATGCGGCAAAAATGCATGTTGTAAATATTACCTCATTTTGAACCAAATTGAAGATAACTTTATTTCTCTTATAATCTTATTGTAACTGAAAAATAATGAAACTATCAACTAATAAAGTCAGTTCCAACTCAGTATCAATTAACACTCAAATATATAATTTTATAAAAATAAATTAGTAAGAAGGAACCAAAATAAATTTCTCATTTCAGTTTTTCAAAATCATTTTAATAATGCACAGAAATTATTGGTACAACAATATTTTTTCAATTACATATTATTTTTCAATATAATTACTAGAATGAAAGTTGAGATTATTTACTGACTTCAATTACTTAGTGAAACTTTGATGACTTCTGTTATACTGGCTTCTTAAAATCGTTTGCAATATTCTGATTACATTATTTTGAATAATATAATATTTTTTTATAACATTCTACTACACATTTTCTGGATGTAATTTGGGTCGAAATTTAATGAATGCACGTTTTCTATATGATAGGCTACACATTTTAAACAAATCTAATAGTTATAGCTAGCTTAAATCCATAAACAGTATTCACATCATTCCGACTTCAATCTGTGTTCAAAAATTCAATTTCAAAATATTTGAATTATATTTTTCATAGAATGAGCCATTCTATAATCAATCTTATCTCTTGTTTCATTAGAAACAAATTGAAATTGTTTTGCATTCCTCAATCTTTTTATCTCATCTAGGCTCCTTCCCCTCTCTTTGAGATCCTTTCGAGTGAAGCATAGAAAATGTGTTTTTATTACTACTCAAGTTATATCAAAGACTCTATTTTATGATCAATGATAATTAATGGGCTGAAAGTATATTAATAGATATAGTGAAGTACCGTATCCTAAATGCATCTATTGCAGAAAATATGTTGAAAATCCCAAGATTGCATGTGTATAAGTCTTAATCGGATGGATTATGTTAAAAGTTGTTGCATAGATCATACGAATATTGTAATCGTAGAGCATGGAATATAGTACTGATAATAATGTATTTTTGCCTGTTTGAATTGATGTGCGAAATATACAGAAACTATTATTGGGTACTAAAATATGATGATTGTAACTGTTTTATTATCAGCACAAAATATTACTTTTTAAACAATAATACATTGAAAAATACCAAAATTGATATTGGGTTTTGAAGAAATATTTTAGAAATGGAAAATTATCCAGTTCACTCCAGCAACTTGCTTTTCCATGTAATAACCTAGCCTAGCGTTCTTTTCTTCCTTCATTATCTAGGATAATAGTATAAAAATAAATTATTACTCTCTATTAGTAAACTGTTTACAAACTCCACAAACCTATTTGCTGTACAACTAATTCAGGACATAGAACTTACATTTACATACTTTTATCTTACTTTGTCACCATTTATAGTGAAATGATAGAACAGTCTATTTTCGTACAATGAGCTAATCAAAGCGAAGCATTTCTAAAAAAATATCGCGATTTTTGTTTTGTTTTGTTACGATAAGCATAGAGAAAATATGGGCAAAATTTTCTGATGACGAGTTGATTGTTTTAGTTCCTCTGTTATTGTTCTTGTTCTCTATTGATGACTGAACCTAGCTTTTCAAATTTGAGCAAAAATATCATCTTTAAAAAAATAATTATGATAACTGATTGGAGATAATCATTATCTCTTAGTTCCACAAAATATATTTTTACTAAACCATTTTCCATCAATTACATATTTCCACAATTTTCAAACTCTTTTAGTCTATAAAGGTACTTAAATAATAAATAGATAATTCAAAAGTACAATGAGCTTGGATTACGACAATTTAAAATTCATAGAAATCTCGTGCAAAACAACAGAAACTGGTTTAATTTTCAAAGCATACTTTTCCAAGCATCTATTAAATGTTTCTGTCATTATTATCCTTGTTCAATTCGTCATCAGTGTCTATTGAAAGCTTAAAATACACAAAGCGACTACATTCAAATTTATGAATACAAAAAGAGTAATATTATAAAAATAAAAATATTTATCACCCATTATCACATCACCTCTCTCCATTTCCCTCTTAGTACAGGATCAGTAATGTGCTGCAAAACATTCCTCTGAAATAAGTATTAAATTTTCCTTTTTTCCATTATTCTCCCTTCATCAAGGCAAACTTGGATTCCTGCTAGACCAACCGTCATTCCCTTCCATTCATTTCATATTTACATTCTTACTAAATCATTAACTTCTTTCTATACATACTATAAAGTTATATACATACAATAATAATAATTAAGATAATATAGGGTTATCTTGAAATAAGATTTTTCCAAGAATATTTATTGTGTCATGTTCAATAACAGTAAAGGACTATGCAATTTTCATTTTACAGAGATCTAATCCTATTACATTGAGTATATTCAATAGCATTTTAACAATGCGATTTGGAATGGTAGACTGACAGTAGACTATCAACATTTTTGAATACCTAAGAGGTTTTAATCTGTACATAAAACACTATTAATAATAATGATAGGTAACATTTTATACACATAATGAACAAAAATAAAACAACAGTCACTCAACTTCTCATTCATACACGTGTGCGATACTTCCAATAGTAAATATGTCTGAAAAAATCAATCCACTCAACTCATTAATTCAAGAGTTTTGAAAATATTAATCCAAATTTTTCGAGTTTTGAATAATTCAATGATAATTATTATCAAGTATTGTTGTTCTTTGCTTTCAAGTAATAAATTCCTTGCAGTTATTAAAAATACGCACATTTTTAGATATATTTTTTCAAAAAAATCCATCTATCAAAAACTTTATATAATGTGTGATTACTGCTATTTCAAGTTTTGTTCATCTAAATTATTTATTATACAATGATAGAATTACTAAACTTGCTATTAGAAAAAACTTGTAATTAGAAAAACAAGCATCGCACACATTCAACAAAATTCTACATACTTTCAAATAACAACGACCGCACTCCTTGTAGACGTGCGGCTATTGCTTGTAACTAGACATAATAAACAACATCTACTAATAAAGTTTGATGAAAGATGGTCAATCTACGTTATCCTGATGAGAAGAGCGGTGAGGCAGGCGAGCGCGAAAAGCGGTTGATGGGAAGCTGCCACGGAGCTGGCTTCGACTTCGACGGCGCTGCGTGCTGTTTCCTTGAGTGATTGTGCCTGGTCGTTGATCATGTTCTCCTCTTTGCGTTGGTCGTCATTTTTGAGTTTCTTGGTCGGTGAGGGAGTGGTGGAGGTGGTTGTGGTGGTGGTGGGTGGTGGGGTGGTTGTTGTTGTTGAGGTTGTGGTAGTGGTTGTGGTGGTGGTGGTAGGTACGAGGGTTTGGTTGTTGAGGAAGTAGGCGGGTCCGTAGGTGGCGACGAGGCCCTGCATGGAGACCTCGCGTCGCGTGCCGTGAATGGCTCGTTTGCCGCTGGCGCCGTCTTCGAAAAGCGCCACCAGGTTGCCGATGTAGGGCAGCTCGGTGATGGTGTGGTTGCCCGCCAGCGACACGTTCACGGCGGTGCCCGGCTCCAGGTAGGCCTCCACTCTACAACAACCACAATTCAATCATTATTGATTTTTACTCGTTGCTAGTTGAGCAGAAATCAGAGATATGTGGACAACGCTCAAGCGTAGAGCTCTTGTGTGCTGTGGGCATCACCCTTACATAAAACTATAAGGGGAAGTATAAAGGAAACTATAAAGGAGGGAGCATGCAGAAAGAAGGATTAAAACAACAGGAAATATACACGTGGAGGAAATGATGAGCAGGATTTAGGTCATTTATTGCGTGTTTGTGTTGACACAGTGAAATGAAAGATAATAACTTTTATTTAAGTAACTAATAACTTTTATCTAAGTAACTAATACCTTTTAAAGCATTAAGTTACATTACTCTGAACTGAAACAATACAATACAAATTCATTCTGTTTAATATTTGTTAGTGATGAATCAAGGTAGAACAGGCAGAAAATAAAGAAAATATTATGAGCTAGAATATTGAGTGAATGGATCATTCTGTAAAGTCTTGTTGCTCTATATGATAGATCAAGCTGGGATAAGCATGAAAATAGTGTAAGAAAAGCAAGGACATTGATTCCTTTTGATTTCCTTTTCAAGGAAAAGCAAGGACGTAATAATTTGATGTATTCTATGTCCAAATACTATCAGGTTATTTTTAAACTCTCTAGCTATAACCATTTACAGAATATTTTATAATTTATGTATGATACATACATACAGAGTGATTAAGTTTTGAGAAAAATTTTGGGAAAAATTAAAAATTTTCTCTTTAAAATTTCAGTCAGTCGTCTAGAAAAAATTGTTTTCAGAATCGTTTGTGAAGAAGTTAATGAAGCCCATGAGTGTAAGAAATGAAACCTACCTGTACAGATTCCTCCTTTCCTCGTTTTCAGGAACGCCCCACTGTATGTTTTCGAAAATAGTGCCGTCAGGCAGTCGGATGGTGGTGGGCAGGCCTCTGAGAAGGGCTTTTCCCTGGCCCCAGTACAGTGAGTACTGCTCCTCGTAGCCTATAACAGCATCCACTTTCATTGGCGATGAGCCTGAATTCTTCAGAGTGGTTTCTCCCAGAGCTTTGGTTGATTGTTGAGACTTTTTGCGTCTGAGCGTGAAGCTCTGAATGGCCAGCTCGTATCTTATCGGCTCTGTTTCCACTAAAATCTCACCGTCTTCCACCTCTTCTTCTTGGCCGGTCTAGAAAGAAAGAAAATATAAATTATTTCTGACTGTTCAGCTAAGGGGTTGTAAAGCTATGTTTCCTTAATATTCTACTGTTAAAATGTACAAAAATTGAAGAAATGTATATGATTTGGAAGAAGAAATTTCATTCCAATATAATTAATTTATATTTATCAGTTATTTATAGTATTTCTGCACTGGCGGCTGGCGACTCGTACACAGAAACAGGTGAAGTGCCCGTATCTTGTAATGTACAGCACCTCACCTGTTTCGTAGGCACGAGCCGCCAGTGTCATATTGTGTTCCTCTAGTGATCGTGTTTGACATCCCTCTCGGGTGTTATAAAATGAAAATTGTATAAAACAATTCAACCTAACTTCATAACTATGATAATTATGATTATAGGTCTTGATAGGAATGCCTTTGAGAATGTTAATGATCCAATAGTGATATCATTGAAAATTTAATGATTCAATATTCAATAGTGATTCATTACTTCAAATGGATTCTAACGAGACAATGCTTTTGTTCAAAAGCAAAGCTTTTTTAATTGATTAAAATCTATACAATGAAGGCTTCATATTGGCTTTATTAAGGGCGATTCACACATATAGTGGCGTACTAGTGTCGTACTAGTGGCGTACTAGTGTCGTACCGTTTCAAATGGAATCTCTCAAACGGTCTTTCCATTTGATTAACATGGAAACGGTCGGGAGTGATTCACACATATAGTACTGTACTAGTGGCGTACTAGTGCTGGACGATGAAAGACCGTTCCCCAAGCGATTTCTCAAGGACACGGTCTATGGCAGTCTGACACGGCCTGCGACCGGCATGAGCACAGTCCTACATGTGTGAATCAACGTAGGACTGTGCTCAGACTGTGCTGTTTGGATCTGGTGTTTTCAAATTCTTTCAAATTTGAGATAGAAGAAATTCTGATTTCAGATTCGGATTCTGCGCTCTTGAATTAGTGATTATCCCCACGTAGACTTCAAAATAAGCTAAATTAAGGGAGTTGTTCCAAATGATATAGAGTCCAGTGGCGTTGACTTCGGGGGCAAGGCACTTTCTGCCCCTCAATAATCACTCAGGGGGGGCAATGCGCTAATTTACCCCCTCAATTATCATAGGTTACTTGGAAAAATTTCATCAATTTTTTGAGTTCGGTATCAATTATCAATAAGTAAGGCCTATTGAAAGAATATTTTTGCCATCATCTACAATTCCAAAAAGCCCAAATGAAACCAATTTTGAAAAATGAACCTGTATAGCTATTTTTACTATATTCACATCTGGAAACTGGACTATTAGTGAAATGATATAGGGCCACTACTGCATTATTTTGAAAGACTACTTTCACAATGTCCTCAAACCACAAAAATAGACGAACAGTCTCCTATTTATTATTTGCATTACCCAGCTAGGCTTGATTGTTATAGCCGGATTTGACATCAATTGCAACATTTTGCAAGAAATTCTTTTTTTAATTTATTCTTCTTTTTTATGTATAGTTATAAGTTAAATACATAATCAAATACAAAATCTAAATAAACAAAACAAACTTCATAATAATGGAACTAACATTCATAGCCAGAATTGCTTCAGTTTTTAGTTGACTCGCGAGACTGTGAGAGTGGTCGGTAGCACATGCCACATCTATGATCTATTCGTGTTTCGTGGCTTTCGTACAGCCGCTTTCAACGTTATAAGTGAAAATGGTAAATATTCTAATTGAAAACTGAAGTTTCTGATAGAAGTGAACTAGATATAATATAATGTGTAAGTTGATGCAAATGTGCCTCCTTCAACCTACACATTGGAGGGAATTCAGCAACTTAACTATTATTAGGCTAATTTTTTACTTCTAAATATTTTTTTCGTGTTCAAAATTGAAGGAGGAACTTGATCCATTCACTACCTAGGATCACGATTATAATTGTCAATTTGAAATAAGTTAATGATAGGGGTAATAATATAAAAAAATTTAAAATAATTGAGTAGATCAGATTATCTCTATATTCAGCAATAATTCACATGCAAAGATGCAGCCTCACTGCTTGTGTATTCTTGCGTATTTTCTCACCTGAACAAACCCCCCCTCCCCTCCCACTATTAATCTTCATGGTGGACCACACTTTGCCTCCCCCCAATATTTTGATTAAGTCGGCGCCACTGTATAGAGTCATATAATAACATTATATTCTCAACAGTAGCCTAAGTAGGTTGAATTCAGTTACGTTTAGTATTGGAATTCCTATAAAATCCATAAGTTATTCCTTGTATGATAAGAGTGATCGATCAGAAAAATATTTTATGTAGCTTATATAATAATAAAAATTTTTCAACGTTAGAAATTTCTACTTTAAACTACAACTCTTACTAATAATAAATTATACATGACACGAACTGAAAAAAGTATGAGTAAACAGATGAATTGCTTTGAAATTTTTGTGTCAATTTTCAAAATCAACTTTATCCTGTTTCAACGCTTACGATCATATTCAATTCAATCAATACAAAGTCAATAAGTAAGTAACAATGAAGAATAATTACAGTACAATCGTCGAAATCATAAATAAAAATCAAGTTTTGTTGAAAAAAGTGTTAACACCTATAGGATATTCTGAGTACCTAGCCTATAAAAGAATAATACAAATAAAAAATTCCCACTTTATGAAATCAATTTAATAATCAATACTTTAATCTTAATCATAATTATGCCACTAACTGATGTATTAGAATGATATATTATGTTTTTTCCATCACGTATGGTAGATTTCATTGTTGTAAATTTATTTACAGAGTTATTTTAGGATTAGGTTATTTTTTTATAATAATCAATGGGATATTATCATTGGGATTTTTAGGACTATAATCTACACCCATGTGACTGTTGGTATAAATTGGGAAATGCACATTTTTGGGAGAAATACTGTTATATGAATCTCCATTGTGAATTATTACAATCACTAGTAATGAGAATTGCGATGATGTCGACGTCTTGAAAATCAGAGTAACTTGCTAATAATGATCATTATAGTAATAGAATAATAATATAATCTTGACATCATAGTAACGACATTACAATAGCATAGGAATATAGCATAATAGCATTTAATAACATAAGAGTATGGATAATAACATTTTTATAATAAAGGTCTTTAGCTTTGATATTTTCGTTCAATTAATTCTTGATTGGGAATAAACTTATATTATAGAAGGTCATTATTGTAGAGGAAAACGACTAGAATCCCTTATATGTGAATGGAACCAAGTTCAAATTGAGAAGACCAGACCCAAGATTCAAGAGATTGATTGATTTAATTTTAACTTGGTTTATTTTTTATTCTGAATATCCTGCTTGATGAAACAATCAAGGATCCTACTTAAGCTGTAATTAGTAGGTATTTTGTTCAGACAGTAACAAGTCAATTTGAAAACATTCAAACTGAGTTCTGTTGAATCTGAGAGAGTGACAAATTACAATTTTTTTTCGAAATGCCTGATCTAATATTTTAAAATCTCCAATTTTGATTATTTTTGAGTTCACGCGGGAATTATTACTAATTGAGGGCGCTGAATCCAAATCTGAAATCAAAATCCATCTATCTCCAATTTTGGAGAAGTTGAGTAGTCGTGATTGAGCATTGCGCCAAACAGTCCGACACTAGTACGGTCCTATATGTGTGAATGATAGCGGTCTAAACAGTCTGCGCACGACACTAGTACGCCACTAGTACGACACTAGTACGCCACTATATGTGTGAATCAGGCTTTAATAACTAATGGAAAATACATAATAGAAATATTATAGTAACGTCTGGCTTCCAAAATGATATTTGATGGAATTGAATAATCGCGATGAAGGCCTGTTATTGGTTGAGTAGGCGTGTCTACGAACGGTCTATCAACGAAGCGCTCCTATTGGTTGGTTCTTGGCTCAGCCCTCAGCCAATAACTGGCCAGCAGGCGGAGCTGTCTCCCAGTCAACCATTGCATTTATTCTGTTTGGAGAGTTTTGCTTGATACTGCTTGAATGAAGATCACTTAACTTCTATTCTGGGTATTTAGAAATTGATTTTTCAACTATATATTCTTATATTATGTCATTCATATCTATGTCTTTGGCGTGAATACACACGGAAATCAGCATGATATTTTAGTACAGTATCAGTATCACAGATTTTATAGGGCAAGTAAGACCGTAATTTATAAGACCGTGAATACGTCTGATCGTGAATTGAATAGTAGTTAAATTGTTCACTTAGATGTTGGAAATACTTGATAGGGCCTAATCCATTATACAGTATGGTTTTATCTATGTCTTCTCTCGCTCATTATAAATTTTCACACATTTTCCTTTTCATCCTGTTCAAAAATTAATATTACTCACTTGTTACTCCTTACTTGCCCTATATTATTATAGATTTATCTTTTTAATGGGATCGGAAGTATCTCAGAATGATTTTAAACAAGCAGAGTTCATCCTGCTTGTTCATGAACAACTCTTGAACATTTTTCCTATTCCCCATGCTGACACCAGACTCCCTATTGATGCCGAATATGGGAAGGAACGGGGAACGGCGGTTTCCCCTCGTGGAGGGTCGTTTGTGGAGATCACACCAACACCAACCAACCTGTATTGGAGGAGTCCCTTTCACCAATCAATACTGAGTCAATGCGCCCTGACCCCTTGGCATGCTATATACATTGCCACCCTCGCCTTCTCCATTAAACGTCTACTGGTGGCATCAATCTGTTGGTTGATGTTTCTGAGTCAAGAGTTGTAAGTTCCCTAGAGTCATGAGTTGGGTAGATAGTATCCTTTCCCCTCATTGACATAGACTGGAGTCATGATTCTGCTGCGGGCTTGGAAGGACTTGATCCCCTCGAGTCCCTTTAACCTCAGTTGGCGCCAATAAAAATCTCGCCTTAGTTTATGTGCATCAAGACGTGACCAGGGCTACCATTCATTATTCCATGCTATATTTTATATTTCTTCTTCTTTGTCTTATTTTCTTCTATTCGTTTTCTAGTGTTCTTCTTCTTAATTTTTCCATTATTATTTCGCTTTTATAATTACATTCTCCCCTGTTTTCATATTTTCCCCAGTTTTGATTTTCTACTTTCAATGAAAATTAATTTCTCTCACCTTTATTATCCCCTCCACTACATCCATGTTTCTTTCAATATTAAATTTTTTCACTTCATTTTCATTTCCTTCTTCCTTCTTTTTCATAATTCAATCAATCTCTTTCTTCAAATTCATTTATATTTTCATTCTCTTCTCTCTATCCTTGACAAAATATTCTATTCTCTTGTTTTCATTCGCAATCTACCTCTCTTCTTATTTTCTTGTTTTATCCTCCATTTTGACTTCGTTCCACTCTTTTATTTCTCCTCTTTTTGCAAATTCTCTACTCCTTTTCGTTTAGTTTCACTCATCTCCAACATAGTCGAAGTGTTCTACTCTATTATGCGCTTTTTTTCTTGTCTCATTTTTCTTAATTTATAATGTGTTATGTTTCTTGTGCGCTCTCCAGACAATGCGGGCCACTGTACAAGTCAACAACAACTAATCAAAAACTTGTCGATAGCCGATTGATAGAGTGGAGGTGACGCCTGCACGGCCTGCTATTGAAATAATAACCATCACCCATCAATTGAGTTACATTATTGATGAATGATGATGTTCTGGCTAGTCGGCCGATCGAATTCGACTGCCATTGATAGATTGCAGTTCAAGTTCATGTCCATTGTCATAGAGTGAATGAACTGCAGTACTGATTAATGTTTCAAATCAAGTAATAAACGAACAATATTTTGTATGATGTTAAGTTCACTTTAACAAGTATGAAGTATGCAACATTATCGCTTCCAAAATTGTACCATTTTGCACTTCATAATCAACTGGATATTTCATACGGTTATAGACTAACGTTTTAAGGTCTCATCTCTTGAACCCCTGTAATTCTGGTGGTATAAAATATAATTTTCTGAGATGTCATTCACATTTATCAATATGGGAATTTGTAGCGATAAAATTTAGCTTATTCGACGCCGGAAAGCTTCTCCAGAACATGCATTTTAACTAATTTCACATTTCTCTTACAATACAATCCATTTTATTACGTTTAAAATAAGTATAAAGTATTCTTAACGTTCTAAACGTTGAATTTTTCTACGATCCAATACATATTTTCATGTCTATCATAGTCGTATTTTTCAATTTTCTTCAGTAAATACTAGTATGATTAATTTCAATATAATCTTTCTTATTAAATATGCATAGACTCGCCTAAGTCTATTCTAACACTGACAAGAATATCTTATTGCTAAGTTATTTGTTATTGATTCAGGAAAATTCAACATTCAATTAAAAGTCCCTGAATAATAATAAATACTATTATTTAATAATAGTCATTTATTATAATAAAGAATTATTATTCATCATTTAATAATATTTATGATTAATAATTCATTGAGAAGTATAAAATTCAATAGATAATTGAGATAAGCGTAGATATAAAAGCTCACCGCATTGATGATGGTAAGATGTCCACCGAACTCATGCTTCAACAGTTTTCCAACGTAGTGGCGTCGACCGAGCTGACTTTGAGTGGCGTCGTTGGGCCGTGCGGCCAGGCGACGTGCAATGAACGTGTCCTGGCTGGCGGTGACGGCCCCGGCGGGCAGCTGCGGCGACCAGCGGTCCCAGCGTACCCAGGTGAGGCGAGCAGCTCGCTCAATATTATCCAGTACCTCATACTTGGCGAAGGAGGCGACCGAGCCGTGCAGCGACACCTGGCACACGCCGCGCTCCACGATCAGCTGACCGGGCACCAGGACGCCGTTCTGTCTGGCGCGGCACACAAGCACCTCCTTGCGCGTCACCCTGTCCAGCTTGTCCTCGTCTATGGCGCCTGTGTCCGGATCGCGTAACGCGTTCTCACCTACGCGACAAAATACAATTGATGAGTAAAAGCAAAAATAAAATGATTAATTAAAAACAAAAATAAAAAAGATTGAGTAAAAACAAAAAACAAATGAATAATTAAAAAAATATGAATAAATAAAAACAAGAATTAAAATGAGGAAATAAAACTGTTTTCAACAATTTGGATTTGGAATCCATCCATATCTCCATATTGCAACTGTAGATTCACCATCCCTCTAATCCCACCATTTATTTACATTGGTTTCTATTCTAGTAGTAGTCATGGATCGATTATAAAAAAACAACACTTATTTCGAAGAAATTGGGAGACGAAGATGAAGTAAAGTGGTGAGAAGAGAAGTGGTGTGATAAATAGGGGAAGATTGTGGAATGTTAAGAGAGGATGATGTAAAACAGATTTAAAATTGGAGTGAACGATGAATGACATTAACGAAGAGAATCTTGCGTTTTCAGTTGAAAATAAGAGAGTATGAGTGAGATGTGTTGGAACTGTAAAATTGATAAGAATCATTTCTTTGCAGAATTAGATATTTATAATTCATAAATAAATTGTTAGCTCATATATTGTCAGACCGGGATTTCCATTGAAATTACTTCTGATATTTTTTTACTTTCTCTACTTCAAATGAGATATAGAAACTGTATTGGGCGGATGCCTGTTGTTTCTCCTACATTGTAATGATTATTGTCATATCAGTGAATCTGTAAAGATTACAATTTCTAAGGTCTATTAGGGTATCAAGTTGTAATTTCCCTATAGTTCTCTAAATAACTGTTTCTGGAGATAACTTTGTTCTATGAAATTGATGATATCAGTTCATTTTATTAGATAAACCATGAATACGGTACTATACACGCAATGGAAAACATTGGCAGATCGTATTGTTATAATCATGTTTGATGTCTGATAGAGTGGAGGTGTTGTAAAAAGGAACTTCCTGAAAAATGAATCGGGGAAATTGTGTCTGGAAATAACCTCTTAATCGCTGCGGTAGAAGAGATATTTTTTGAGAAAGAGTAGGAGGAGTAAGATTGGAAGAAGATAAAAAATAAGAAAAAGGAAGAAGTGATGGATGACTGTACAAGAAGAGAACAGAGTGTAACGAAGAGACGTTAAGTGAATGTGGGTAGTGAAGGTACCAGGAAATTCACTCTCAACTCTCAACAAGCCAATTCCCACCGTCAAAGAGCTATGAGTTGTTGACACAAATAGAGAGAGGGTTAGGTGCACTTTTAATGGCTTTTAAATTAGGAGTATTATGAGAGATTCTGTAATCTGTCAAAATGAGAAAAACTATGACATATAGGTTGACTGTGTTGTGATTTTCCAACTCCGTTGATAGTTATCATTAGTTGACGATTGACGGGCTTTCTTATTTGAAGGTACTGTATTTCATTTTAATCAAAATAATGTTTCTTACCTCATGTATTAGGAGCACTATTACCAATATAAATTCGATAAGATATGAATAATATACTGTACCTCACACATTTGGATGTGTATCATATTTCCATCAAAAATCAAGTATGATTTTATCATCTTTTTTAATTATTCAAGGAATTACAATAAAGGATAAAAACACATGCAATAAATTCCATAACGTCTTCCTCACAAATCTCGATGAATTAATATTTAATACAGAGGTTATGTCCACAAGATCCTTCAAAACTATCACGTATTTCTAGGATAATAATGATTAACATTGATCTCCTCATCAGCCATATTCAGTTTGAATATAAATGACAGCTAGATTACTTTTTTTTGTAACTAAGTTAAGCAATTAGCACCAGTGTGAATTTTATCACTTGGATGACCCTTCTGGTTGTGCATGTGCATTCATCAAAAACATCCAGCCTGAAAAACTCACATTCGAGTTCAGTTAGCTTTAATCAAGTACAGTTCCACGGTCCACCATCTACTACACAACTTGCCATTGCCATGATATTTATTTACTGAACCTACTGGTATGGGTCCAATTTAATGCAGGTTTATTAGTGGGGCCATTA
Organism: Sogatella furcifera; assembly: GCA_017141385.1. Classification (NCBI taxonomy): domain Eukaryota; kingdom Metazoa; phylum Arthropoda; class Insecta; order Hemiptera; family Delphacidae; genus Sogatella; species Sogatella furcifera. The sequence continues at coordinate 14,404,787 of CM029547.1, read as the reverse complement.
GTAGCGGGCATCTCTAGCATGTGCTTTGTTACGCACTGGCTATTCAGTTATTTTTCTCTCTGTTGCTCTCATGTTCAACATGCTAGAGTGCGTCATTAATTACTGCTCTGGACTGCGAAATGTCAGTCGAAACCCTGCTACAGAATTTGCTGCGAATTTTCCTAAATCTGCTCGGAATGTAGAAACAACAATGAAATTCTGTTGGTAATAAACTGTCTGTTGTTTTTCGTGCTTGAAAAACTCTTGAAAAATAACTATTCATTTTCCTCTTTATGATTCTTACCGTGAAAATGTCTTACTTATCGTGTTCTATCTCTAAGCATGTAAGTTTCGTGGGCCATAATTACAAAATACTCTTAGAAGATATTTTTTTGAAAATCGCTCAAATCAGATGGAAATAGGTATGATTTAAGACTCGAGAAAATTCAGATAAATTTCTATTCAACTCTTAGTATATTTCAACTAAGACTTCATTAGCTATTGTTAATCACATGGCTTGAATACTACATTATTCAATTTTACTGTCAGTCACATGGTAAATTAAACAAACAATTTTATGAGCCATGAAACTTTTTTACAATGAAATTCTACTATATGGAAAACAATAATAGACAAATGGAATTGTTGAATATTTTCTGACTTAATAAGGAGCATTCATTAGCCAGTGTAAGCTCCACCCTATATTTAATATGAACTCAATGTATACGGCACATATCCCCCTGAAATTTAACACACGTAATAAACATGTTTTACGATTCCAGGTACTGTACCACTGTTTTTATCTCTTTTGAAATGTCATTGAAAGGTCAAGAGCGTCACTCTAATTATTTCTGGGATATGTAATTTTCAACTCTCAATTGAAATGAGTGTTTTTCGTGTTATTGTAACAGGTTTGATTTTACTAATAACTTATTCACTGAAACATAGCTGTAAATTTAATGGCTAATTAAGCAAGTCCCTGGGCGGTGTGTATGGTGAACCAGCATAAGTGGCTTTAAATTTTTGTGAGATCCTTTCCAGTTGAACCTTTTAAATTAGGGCATTGTTGCATATTTCAAAGACAGTTATGCAAATGACAACTGGGATCCTTCATTGTTGCTAATGCCAGTTTGCGTGTTTAGGTAGGCACACTCATTAACTAAAGTACTCTGGGCTACAAGAGAAATGCTACCTCGTCTGAGCCTAGCTCTACTCGCTACAAGGTTGACAATAGACTTCATTAGACTCATCTTTCACAGGCTCCATTAACTATGTTCGGTAGCCTCTAATGAAATTGTTAGCCATTTTTCTGATGCTTAAAATTATTGTTCTCAGAAACTTTAGAAAGGTCATATTTTATCGCCTTCCATATTACAATGAAGTGGTTCTGTATTGAGCTTAAATTTTAGTTTTGAAATATTTGCTCGTTTATGTTTATAAGTAGAGAGTCAAGGTAAATAGAGCTCTAATTATCTTCGGCAGAGTTATTCCATTTGGCTTGTCCAATGTATTAGAATATATTTTCTTCGATTGCTAACAAGAAATTAGTTGAGACGGATGAGACTTATGCAATACATATTTTCATTTCAATATCATAGTTTTGAGTGATTCTCTCGCCAAATTTAATATTTCAATGGCTGCAAAAAAATTATGTTGATTCAATACGAATACTTCCTATCTAAGCTTCTAGGGTACGATGTTCAAGATGAACGTCTTTTTTCAAAAAATTCATATATAGAATATGCCCAATAGGCCCATGCGATGAAGACAATCAATATTATTTCATCGAGTATTGTAAAAGCAAGCTACATTATGTTTGAGAGAATCTTCATTGTTATGTATCAATAGGCATATACACTATACAGTATTAAAATGTGATTGTAAACTCATTTTAAAAACTGCCTAAAAACATTCTTGTATCGAGTAATAATGAAAGATTGAGACAATCAATATTATTCATTTTATCAAACCAAGAAATCCTACCATTAAATATTGAAAAAAACACAACACTGTGTTATGCCAAGAACAAATGATTAATAGGATAGAAGGACCTCATCAATGGATAATTCCAATCTACCATCGAATACTGAAAGTACAGTTTTGTAGTTGTGCAATGAATAAATCAATTACTAATGAACTGAATGAATTACCTGGAAGAATTTCATCAGTGGCGACTACTGAGGATTGCGGCCGCCTTCCATCTGATTCGCTGACCCAGTGCAGGGTGCTCGACGTCACCGGTTGGAGGTTCAACGGAGACAGAATGAACACACTGTTGCCACTCAGAATATTCGCACCACTAACCGCCACTAATGCAACTAGCAGCACTATCACACACGGTTTCCTCATCTGAAATTAAAAAAAGAACATTTATTGATTTATTAAAAATATAAGTTGATGTTAGTAAAGTGTAAAGTTGATGATTAGACTATCAATATTATCGTATCAATTGGTAGAACGTGGAAAGACCCATGTAGCACAGAGAAATTAGTTTGATATGAACGAAAATGGAAATATTCGTTGGTTATTTGTGCAGTGGAGGCAGGTTATTTGATCTCGTCTCACAATACAATTATGTTCTTACAATACATTATAGAATTCTACTTTTGGCTAGTTATACACTTATACCTCATAGTTTTCTCTTCCGTTATCATCGTTTACCATAGTTTATTTATTACCGTTACCATAGTTTATCATCCGTTTGAAGTAGTTGGTAGTTTGAGAGTGGAATAACATTAGTAGATGGAGATATTAAAATTCTCAAAATAGCTCATCTTGCTTGATATACCGTATGAATAGCTTTCAAATCAAATTTATTTCTCAAATCAACAAATACTTAATTAATTAGTTAGATCAAATAATTAATTAGAATAATCTCTTCTTATTGGATCTCTTCTCTACATTATTAATCTAAATCACCCTCTTTTATACGGTACCTTGATACCACAATATTTTCTTCCAACTTTCAGCCTCATTTATAAATTCTGACTCTGAAGCTTGATCAATATTCTAGAACGTCTCTACTTTTTATTCCCACATTTGTTATTGTTTTGATATGCAATAGCTCCATCATTCACGATGATTGATGCATCAGTTTGTCTGTATTGAAGATCAACATTTCAAAACATCTCGATATGAGAAATTGAAATGCTGTGGAATTTGAACTAGTTTTGGATGGAGGCCATGTCGTCATCTTCTTGCAACACTGAGTGAGGCAAAGAGAACAAGGAAGAAAGCCATTCGCTGAATTGGAACTTGGCCAAAACATTAAGCTATCAGGGATCATCTGTTTGTGTTTCGCTCAACCAGTCAATTAACTGTCGACAGTTTTGTAATTTGGCCCTTCCTGCACTACTCATTCATAATTTATGCATATTTAACTAGTTAACTGTATTTGCGCATTGATTCAAGTGGGAGAGTATCCTGTGTTTGCAAGCAGAGTAAAACCCTCTTTGGTTTGCATTGGTTATGGTCAAGATTTTTCGCCGTTTACCAGTTATCATTGTTAGGTCAATTTCTCTTGAACATAAACTTCGCCAAAAGTTTCTTCTAAGCATTTTTACTGATTCATTCATCCTAATCCTTTCTGACAAATCATTGAAAATTTAAAATACATAGGGAATTTTTTATGATTACAGTAAATTATATAAATCTTACGATTCCAAGTAATATTTTTATACTCCCCTATCATACTCTCTCTCCCTCTCTCCTGTTTTTCTTCCTAAAACTTAAAACTTTAATTTCTATTACAGCTATGATTGATGATGACCAAATCTTGTCTATCATAGCCTAGTCAATGATAATTGTATATTTGTATAATCATGAGACTTTAAATTACACATTTCTCTTGCATAATTGTTTAAATAATATTTGCCAATTTTTTTGTATATTGGTGATGATTTAGACTGGCTTCCGATTGGACCGGAATTGAAAGAAATGACTTCATTTTCCATTGAGTTCATACATTTCTTTTCTTTTTTTGAGAATCTATATTGATTTCTATATTGATTGGATCGATATTACTGGATAAGTGAACAGTCTTATTATTCTATTGTTACCAGCTTGGAGAATCGATTCTCTCATGTTTGTAGGTTAACAAAATTCAGCAGAAGTTCTTTGAACTCACGTTTGAAATAAAACACGCTATTTTTCCAGAATTAATTCGCAAAGTTCGTGTTATCTCGTGCAATTGAATTAGCACAAATCTCACGTTTCAATAAAGTCCTGGCTTTCTTTCTTACTGGCACACAGCTAGACTTGTGGGAAGTCTTCATGGAAGTCAATGAGATGTAGTTTGCAGTCACATACAGACAAGACAATCCTCTATCCGGTCTGTCTCTTCTGAACTGTATTTACTGTGTAAACATGAGACTCTTCTGTGAACTGGTTTTAACCGTTATTCTATCCTATGTGACGTTTAAACTGTATGCCACTCTTTTAAAAAGCTGAAGAAGGCTGAAGAAATAAAGAAAGCTAAAAACCTTAAGACCAAGATGATAATGAGGAGGAGAGATGGTGATGGAGATGAAGGCGGGGTGGGAGGAGGAAGAGGAGGAGATGTCAATTTAGTGATTTTAATAGGACAGTATTTTCAGGTGCAATGTCATCCAATAGGTACTAAAACCGTCACAAAATAACTAAATAAGCGAACCGGTTCCTGATTTCAATTGAATAATACCTGTAGTGAGGTAGTACACTAATATGTTGTTGTTGTATTACTGTCTCGGTCTTTCCAATTAAATTTTGTAACAGCATATAACTTTTTAGAGGGATTGATTAATCATTGGCATTAAATAACAGGTTGACTAGATTCTGGATAGTAAAAGCCTGTGGTTTTTCACTTCTATTCAGAATCAACTTGATTTTGAATAGTAATCGATAAGGTACTTGGAAATAAATCACTTATGAAACGAGATTTAGTAGAAATACAGTAGTACTGTATTTGGAAGTTATCTGGGATCAATCAAGGGTTCATGTAAGTAACTTCCAGTTGGATAATACACGTTAAATTTGTTGAAGTTTAGAAGTCTTTCGAGATTTTGAGTCCTGTTGATAGTTAACTGTATTTAATAGAAAACATATTTAAAAAATTAATTAATCGTCACAGACCTATCTTGGGAATCCTAATTGAAACAATTTTGAAAGTGAATGAGAAATTCTATCAGAAATTATTCAAGTCATCATAGATGATAAGATCTAATGAAATTAACTTTCCTCACCTCAACCTCAAAACCATGTAATAAAATTGTATGAAGTATTAGGAGTTCTACACACGGCACAATGATTTAAGATCGACATCAACCTTCATACCTGGACTGATGTGAATTTTTCATGCAATTCACATGTTTTCGTACTCTGTTATCGATTTAGTTTCAAGTAAATATTCATTACCGTCTCTGGCCTTGAACATGAAATGTGCATTATGTGATATGATATTATCTTTTGTTGCAACACTGTTGAATTTATACAGGCATGTGTGCTTGGACTGAGAATATTTTTTATAATCATGCCACTTACTTCCGCCTACCGTGTGAGACCGCCATCAGAGACCTAGTAACCTACTGTAAAAACTGTGAAGTATTACATAAAAATTGAAGAAAATTACTACTGTAGGCCTACTATAAAATTCTCTTGTGGTAATGAGCAATGAACATTTCACTTGGTTTCATGCATTTATTCAACTGATTTCTTTTACTACGAGTAAATTTCAAGAACTTATTTATTCCTACTGTGGCCATACAGTATGAAAAAAACTCAATGGTGCATGATATTAAAAAATAATAATTAATAAATAAAATGATATGTGTCATTAAAATTCTAGTGATTGACGAACCCATTAATTACTCTTTAAACCGAATAGCTAACTAAATTTGACCATATCTGACTTGAATTCCCACTTGGAGTTTATTACATTTTGTATCCAATATTTTATTACGTGTGATACATATCTTATTACACCGATTAGATTCAGAAGTTGCACGTAGGATTTGAAAAGCATGAAAGCTACTGCTAGCGAAATTTAGAACTACGGTCTACCGCAACGTTTCTTGTATTACCGTACGCGCACTGTATTCGATTAGTTCTCTAGGTCAAGTTCACGTGTTCTTTTCACGGACAACATCAATTACAACAATCAAGCTGAAATTCACCTTATGAAATCTAGTGATAAAGACGATTATCTATCTGGTAACGTGTCTAAATTTTTAGGAGTCATTTCTATAATAGCGAAATTTTTCGAACATAATTAATTTATCAAACAGGTTATTACTCGAAGCAAGTTCAATTGTACGATTTTATTCCAAGGCGCAAGCAATGATCGATCAGAACCAGACGGTCTTTTGTGAGCTATTTCAAATTTGGGAGCTGTAAGGCAATAAGGCAATTTTTTGGATGTGCGGATAGAAAAATTAATTCAATGTAGTATTCTCTACCAGTAACTTGACTGTAAAAGTTTGACAGCATTTCTATATGTAGCTTGAAATCCAATTTATTCATTTATTACAGTTTTATTAAAAACTCACCAATGTTGTCATAATTTGTATCAAGCAACTGCAATAAATTATAAAATGAAAAATTTTATAGATGAAGTTTGAATACTGCAACCTGATCTTCATATCCATTCTGTTTGAAGTTCCAACGAAACACATCCCAGAGTCGTTTTAATGCCACTGTGGTTTAATTAATTTAATTGGATGTACAGCATTTCTACTTCCTACGAGAGAACCTTTTGCAGTACACGAAACTAAGCCACTGTCTATTACAGAGTTATTCATTAGAGTGCAATAGTGGTGCTCGCAATTAATAAAATTCATTACATTCGGAATTACCACAACTTTGCTCATTTCTCTCGTTTAAAGTGACATTCAATTTATGGACTCCAGTACATACACTTCTGCTTCTCTTAGATCTCTCGCCGCTAATGGAAGTCTTCGGATACCATAAAGTTTTGGCTGAATTATTTTGTTGCACCACTAATTAGTTCTAGTTCCTCAACTACAGTCTTCCCAAGATTCGAAGTGGTAGATAGAATTCCACCCTCACACCTGATAGAATACCAACTCCAACTAAATAACTCGTCGATACTAACTATTTTATCTAAAATAATGATTTCATAAATTTTTATGAACTTATAATGACGTTTATCAAAAGTACTGTTATTATTCTGATGGAAGTTGTATTTTTATGGAAACGTGAAATTCATTATAGCTTTTAGAAAATCTCACAACTAACATTGTATTTATTGTAGGGGTTTTGAAAAATCTTGATTCAGAAGATTCCAGTCCTGATCGGCTCCTATGTACAGCGCGTTTTTAATTTTTATTGAAAATATTATTTGTATATTCAGTATCAGATTAGTGTTCATACTTTAGATTATACACCTTACTTTGTAATTTATTATTTATTGTTACTACAGAGGGTGGCCCATTCAAATTTGTCCAATGTTCACTGTAACTTCCAGAATATATTTGCAAGGTGCAAATTGAACTCCATCACGCTATATTTCGTCTAAATTTACATCCAGATGCAAAACTAATGACTAGAAACGGCAAAGTAAACAGATCTCGCATTTGCAGTGTGGGAATATCGGTTTGAACGATTACAGAGCTGTACATTAATCGATCTGCAGTACCCTGCCCAGGGCACACAACCACCGGGCTCTGTTTGTTTGCAAGATTACTAGCCAACTAAACAGTGCGGTTGCTATCAGCTAACACGGTAGCTACAATAATATAGACTACACTCATTGTGCCGTGTTATGTGTGGGAGACGTATGGCATGAGTGAAAACACAGAACTGCATTCAACCGCAATGCCTACATGGTGGTTGCCAATACGAGTCGAGCTGCTGGAAAAACTTTTTTCTCTCCCTCTCGTCTCTATATCTATCTCTTTCTATCTGCTACATGGTTATTCTTTTAACTGGAAATTGTGTATAACTATATTCTTTTGAGTATCGGTTTCAATGTAGACCGTACGGATCAACGAAGCGAATAAACAGATTAACCGTCTTGGTGATTCCAGACGTTGGCCAGACGTTCACTGGTCACCAGCTCCAGCAGACCGCGTCCTCACTGGAAATGTCCAGTCCACGTTTCTAATGATATTTCATATACTTTGGCTGTGTACGATATAGCAATACACTATCAACATTATTTTATCCTTATTCCTATATCTTATACACATTTATGTGTAGGTGAAATCCTATAAAATGGATCGATGTAATCGTAATATATTATTGTCCATTACTATTATAACTTTATACATGGATAATTCCCTCACATTATTTTGCTTTTTTTCTCCTATCGAATAAATTGATATTGTCCAAATGTCTACACTTGAACGAAGATTGTAGGCTATTATGGTCCTAGTCCTATTATATTGAATATGCTTCTTCTAGTCTGGTCTAGTATCATATAGGTTTACCCATAATCCAATTATACACATAAGTTTTATACTTATATTTATGTTTGAAATCCAGCCCAGAATGCAAAAGTTGAGCCTGATTAACAACAGACGCATTTGTTTACAGTAATAAGTGATATGACGATGCCTGCTTGGATCGAAATAACCAATACCAACAAATATGATCGACTTGCTTCGACTGTCTTATCTGGTTTGGGTTATGGGGATTGATAAGCTGTTGTGTTTACAAAAATCATGCTTGAAGGTCAGACGTATAAGGCCAGTGCCAGTGGTAAAAATTGTCGTAGAATGAGATAAACTGGCAACTGGCAAGTGTGGTTATGATATGATGGAAAATGTTGAGAAAAAGCAGACGTGCATGTAGATGAGAGTGGAGAGTTTGAGTGAGAAAAGAACAAATGGAAAAAGATGGTTTTTGAAAGAAATTACTCAAGAGTTGAAACAACAACCAAGGGAATGATAGTCTCAACATAGCCTAATTGTGTTATTAAATTACTAGAATAGAATGACAATTTTTTAATTTGAGTTCTTTACCTAAAGATATCATTAAGTAGGCTACTGGCGTATATCGTGTACAGAAAGATGCTGATATTTGAATTTAAATTTTCTCTTTGTCCTCTTATATTGGAAACCTATTAATATGATCAACTGTGGCAAACCATAGATTAGAATTGATCCCCCGAAATCAACCGTGATGTATATAATTAAGGCTATCCCATATGCATATCCATACGACCATACCGATTGAATTTCATACGGATACCTTCACAAGTACGCTTCATTTCCAGTGTATGATAAATTGAGCGGCAAAAGGGTACAGAATCTCGAATGATGAATGATTATCCCTTTTCAAATTCTATATATTATGCTGTATATTGGAACTTGAGAGCGAGTCACTGGAACATTCCAGCTATTTCATTATTTTGGGCTCATGTCTACTGCTAGAAAGGTATATATCACCTGCAGTTTGCATCGAAATGAAATATCAGCCGGACTGGCTTATTCAGCACAGCCAATTAAACTGTCTGATGGCGGAAATTAATTACTGGAAAATGCGCCCTTGGCAATGCTTCGAAGGGTCGACAGGTCGCGTAACTTCTTACTCGTCCTATTCTTCTTCTTCTCTTCTGCTTCCCTTCTTCTTGTTTCGTGTTTTTGGCACAGACGGTACCAACTTCCTTGCTAGGACTCCAGCTACCCATCCTCTTCTCACCCTTTCCATTGAAAGCTAGATTACCAAAAACACCTGACCTGACCAAACGTGATCAACCAACCAACGCTAGCAAATTAAGCTCGCTTATTAAGCAGTCATTTGCTGAAGTTGTTGATCGATTTCGAAAGTTAGTTAGTTACAGAACTTCTTCAGCACAGCTTGAAAATTGTTTATTCAAATTAATCTTGAGTGGATCAAGTCGTTTAAATCATCTTGCTCGCTGCATATGCTATATTCAAACAACGGGTTGGGTGAATGAAGTTCCTATTTGGTGTGGAAAATCGGAATTAATTAGTACACGTTCAACTTTGGTTCCACTGAAGATGAATACATGTAAGCCGATTATAAACGGGATTTGAGCCAGAATTTTGAGGTTACTGCACGAACTTTCAGTATACTTGGGTGGTTTGAAAGAGGTATATTTTATTTTTCTATTTACTTCCTTTTCTGAGGATTACTTTATTTCTTAGTAGCAGTTGTTATCAATTTTTCAGGAAATTTCAAATAGATGTCGAAGAGAAGTTGAATTTTTTATAACTAGTATAGGCATATTGATTACATGGTTACAATGTTTTCGTCTTTTTGCAAATCATCGCTCTAAAAACAAAATTATTACCCACCATTCTCATCTTCAGACCCTACTAACAGTGTTCATAATAATATATGATTCAACAAATGCTCTTGACTCTTGAGTGCCGTAATCAACTGTTTTTTATTGGTTAAATTTAATCTGAGCGTGATCAGAAAAGTTTCAACATACTGTAGGTACTATTAGTACAATTTACATGCAGTGATCAAGTTGATTATTGTTATAAATCTTGTTAACTAGCTGCAATTTATTATCAGATAATGTACTAAATGTAAGTAATACCAGTTTTTCATGACATCATCTATTGTATTGTAGATCTTCGCTCACTACTAAACAATGTTTTATTTGTCTTTTACATAATATGCAAAGTTCAAAAGTTTACTAAGCTGTTCTAAGGACTATGTCAATATGACCTTGACTTAATTCGTGTTAATGAATGGAATCTTATGATAATTTATGAGCGGCAGCTTATTTTTTCCCTCAATTGTTTCCATAAATAAATTTGCGGCGTAGATTTGGGGTCAACAGTGTTTGGTGGGAAATATATAAACGAGTGAGGGGGAGGAGTTGTGTGAGAAGCATCTCCGAATTGATGAGACTAGTTTATTGCGCCAATTCAGAAATGTTCTGTTTTTCTGTATAGTAGGCCTTGTTGCTAATGGTTTGAATGTAGGTCAATGGATCGGTTCCAGTCGTTTATCCCAATTCTTGAGAGCGGCAGAATTCTTAGACTTCTATTTACTGGTCGATAGCGGGATGCTTTGTGTGTTATTGATAATAGCCGCATATTTCAAAATACCTCCAGTACTACTCAAGGAATTCCTATTGCAAAATAGCGGCTATGTAGTGGAACGGGAATGTCCACTGAAGATCGGTATAATGAAGGAGACTTGGAACTCCATATATCCTGACCTCTTGTATGGGTTGTACACCCCATGTGCTGAATATCTCTGCTGGTATTCAATTTAATTCATGCTGCATGGCATTTCAATCAATTCAAATTGATATGCGACAATAATAGTTTAACAAGAAGAATATCTTGGGATCTAAAGGTTATTCTTAACTGACCTTTGCATGTTTAAAAATATTCAGAACGTTCAAAGTTAGGCTTTATCAGGCCTGGGTAAGGCTCATTTGAACTTAATTATTTAAAAAAAATTGATTTTGAAAGGTATTAAAAGATTATTTTCTTGGCGAGTGCGATAATTTCAAGTCTTCACTACATTGCTCCTCTATGAAAGGAATATAATATTGTCATTAGTTGAATAATTAACAAATTTGAATAACTTCTTACTCTGATGGAACTTCATACTAATGAAGTTCCCCTGGACCGTATATTCAATAGTTGTATCGGTTTGAAAATAAATTATCAACTGTCTAGAACTTCCCTAAATTAAGAATAGCAACTGAATTGTTCATAAAGTTAATTGGATAAAACTACCAAAAACGTCTCTCACCTCAAGTATCCCATTACAAAATCATCACGGCAGATCGACAAGACAATCAGTTTTCAACTATAAACATGTGGTTCTCTTTTGAGATATTTATGTAAACCTCTACTCACAACACGTATTCGCGCAGAATCACTGTTATTCGCTACACATCAGAAGAGGTCCAACCTTTCAGAAATTTCAGCAACGACTGATCTTTTATTGCCGTGAAAAGGTCGGTTGGCGCTGTGCGTGGTTTGGGAGGCAGATGCTGAAGACATGTTGTATCACCTGGAGGCCAGCGAAATAGAGTGACTGACAAAGTAAGGAAAAGAGAAAGAGGGAAGAGGGCTTAAAGTTAGGGGATGAGGGAAGGTGGCGTAGTGCTCTATATTTTTGATTGAGTCTCTCCTGCCGAGCGGAACTTCCGTTTTGGTCGTATTCTGCCAGCTTTGATCTTTGCTTTTGTTAACGTTAACGGACCTGAAGTGGCCGGCAGCTTCCTTTTGTCGTCTCTTTTCCTTCCTTCCTTTCTGATTCCCTTACCTTCCTTCCTTCCACTTCTCCCTTTTCGCCGCAATCGCGAGAATCTTGCAGTTTGCTCACCCATTTCGCTTCCAATTTCCGTTTCCTCCAGGTTGTAATAACTTGGCAACACGGCTCGGAGAGTGTTGATGAAGTACACACTGTTGAGATACGTGATTTCATGTAGAAGGAGTCTGAGATCTCTATGTTCTTGAATTGGAATGAGATTGAAACACATTATATATTTTTCACATTGATTTCGTTTGTTGTCTTTTTGTTTCTATTACACAAAATGAAAATGTAGCAACGAATGTAACTTCAACTCACTTTGTAAGCAAGGAAAGGCCGGTTCGTTTTGGTGTAAGGTATTCCTAGATTACATATCGGGAAGGAATCCCCAACCATAGATGGATATTATTCCAGGCTAGGCTAGGAGAAAAGCTCATTGAATTGCAAAGGCTAGAATAATGTTGAAGCAAGTGACAAGATTGGCTTCTTTGATGACTCATATTCTTGATTAATCCACTTCCGAATCAATGTCTCATTGTTTCAGCAATCATTGATTTAATTAAATTCCTAATCATTTCTTGCTTGACCTCTCATGATCATTCAATTCAAGCTTTCAATGCCAGCCTCTTTCAAGAAATCATGATTATTTATTTGATATGCATATCCAATGAGTAATGAGTACATAAAAAACTTCACAATTGTAATTGATGAATGATAGAATTCATGTGATTTATGTTGTTTGTAATGATGATAATTTTCAATTAATTCTTTAATTGATAATTATGAATAGATTCCGCATTGTTTCACCTCTTGAACTCTTCAAATCACTCAATTGAGCTGTGAACGACATCGACTCCTTTGATAAAATCAGTTGGTTTGAATGAATCATAAATAGCCTACTTAAATTCGAAGTGATAATTGGTTGATGAAAACTATAAAATAGTAGGCCTATAATTGGATCTCCATCAAATTTCTATCAGAGATTTGAACGATAATAATAAGTTTAACAAGTGACATATTTTGATGAACGCAACTGGTCAGTAATTTTATTTATTTCTATTCAATGTCATTCCAACTCACATACAAGTTCAATCGCAATCACGACCATGAGAAGATTTGAAAAATGTCGTTCACATTAATTACTAAAAAAACTAGCGTTGGAATGTTCGTTGATGCAAGTGAAAAACAAGAGTTTTTTCAAGTAAATTCAACGTAGATCAGGTTCCCATTAGGAATGCATGCTGCATAGAGATTGTAGTATTCATGATTGAGGACTTTTATACAAGTTTCACTTAATGTTTTCCTGCAAGGATATCAAGCAGTGATATCTTTCCCCTTGTAGGTGAGTAAACCTGAAGAATTAATTGTACTTATACATTATACTCAATGTAATTTCCGACTTGGAATGCATTGCTTTTCGTATCTTGTACATGTAACGCCTAGTCGGGAGTTACATCAAGTAGAGTATAGGTAGAGTATAGGTAGAGTGACTCATTGCAGTGTGGAAAAATACCTTATAGGGATGCCACTACTACACGTGTGTTTCAGTAGTCAGGCACATAGCCTAATCAAGCTGCAAGCAATTGTTCACTTGGTTCAATTATAGCTATCACACTAGATCAGTTGGAAAGTGGGGCCTAGAACGTTTCAACAGTTTCACCATGAAGTTATTGGGTCATCGCGATATTACATGAAATTATTCATTGGATCTCGCCCTTTGTATTATTGCCGACTCGGCAGACAATGATAGTCGGCTTGCAACATTCACGTATTAGATTGGCGACCTCGATTCGGGAAGGGTTCTGCATGTTTCATATATCAGACGGCACGCACTCCCACTGTAGGTACTATCGTTTGATATATTCAATAAAAAATCGCGAAGGAATCGGTTCGTGTGTGGCCTCACTCGTTTGTTTTATTTTGGATTAAATTGCGAATGTATTCAGTGCAGGTACACAATACACATCACGCGAAGCTCTGAGCTGTGATGCTTTGTCAATGTCTTTGGCGTTTGAAGTATGCATAACATTTTGATCGTCTTGTTATTTTTATGATTCAATCAGGAAAACCTTCGTCAAAGTTTCTTATGTTTCTTTCTGATAATGCTTCTTCTTCCTACCCTTCTTCTCGCCTCTTAATCACTCTTGTATTTCTCTATTTATTTTTCATTTATGTTCTCCTACCCTGCTTCTTTCTTTACATTTTCTTATCTTTTTTCAAGTTTATAAGCACTCCATTTGTTTCCACTGTCTATATTCTCCTTAGACCTTAATTCATCCTGTTGAATAAAATATAAAAAATTTGAATAAATTCAAAAGTCTTAACTACTAGTACTGTGCTCACCGCGATTCATATAGTTCCATTCACATTATCCTTTTCTGAATACCTCTTCAATTAAATCATCGATAGGTAAGATCCTACGTTCACTTGTACCTACGACATGTTTTTACCTACGATTTCATCCTCTTCTCACTCTGCTATTCTTCATACACCCAAACACAATATTAAAAATGCATCGATTCAATTATTCTGGAAAAATACACACGCACGCCTACGTTACCCTTCAACCACGTTGTTGATAACTTTGAAAAATTCAATGTTGGATTCAATGATTGTGGAAAGCACATACACGTGACTTTGTGTCTATTCAAATGATAGGCTAGCAACGATGTTGTTGATTTGATCAGAGATGCAGCAAATCACCAATTGCAGAGTGGGCTGCCGATTAGTGCTGGGTGTTGGGTGCTGTATTGGTCGTTGTTGACTGTAATTAGCGACTGTGAAATGCGACAAGGCGTGGGATGAGCGGCAATTGGCGAGCGTCACTGCAGCTGCAAAGAGCAAGCAGCACTGCAGCTACAAATGATGTCACCGGCGAATTGGATGGAACTGATTGTGTTGGCAAGTGGGCGACCCAAGAAATTAAGACCTCGTCATCATTGCGGGTTTCGGATGTCGTCGTGATTGATGTCATGCTCTATTATTGGAACTTTTGATTGGAAATTACGCTCTGTAAGTTGAGAAGTTACGGAAGGTTCAGAGTTTGATAGTTGGGAATTACGAAATTACGTTGAGATAGTGTTGAATTTGACTTATTTAGTTCATTAATGATGGGATAATGTTTCATTCATGTCTTGTATGTATCCAGAAATAATAGCAGGCATGTGAAGTTGAAAAAACAATAGGATTGTCTGGTATTGTAAAACAATTTTCCCCTGCCAATTCAATAAGTTGATTGACGTTTATCCGTCAAAGATGTTAGGATGAAATACTAATCATTGAATAATAACTCTAATTTGATTATCGTTTTGAACATATTCTGAGTGAATGTGGACGATTATGTTCATATCAAACGTTGTTGCCTGTTTCGATTTCTAGTGTAGGCTTGTGCAGTAGTGTAAATGTGGGTGACTACAATCTAGTTGCCTGTCAATCGTGTATAGTCAATCACCTATCTAGACATTAATCTTGATAGTTTTCTTGACTGTCATTGACCGTGATCTAGTCTCTCATCTTGTCATTGATGTGATTGCGTCGTATTAATTGAGAATAGTTAACATCAAAATTTCGAATTCAGCCTCTAATAAACATTTGATTCCAGAAGTTTCAGGACTATGAAGTTTTGTAAAATAGGCGCCAGGCGTCTATACTGATTTTACAATATCGTGTCTTTTATTATAAATCTCTGCCACAGTTTGTAGTAGGAGGGTGTTACATCAGCTAATTATCACCCTTCGGTCTTCTCTTATTAGAGGCGCTCCCCGAACTGTAAGATGGTTGAGGGGGGGGGGGGGGAAATCGCCCACTGCCGGATTAGAACAGTTGAATTTTTAATTAATGATAGGCGGGAGAGTTTGTGGCTGTCAAGGTGTGATGTGCCTGCGGGTGGCCGCAAGGGGCTGTGCCCCATGGCCATTTAGGCCCCCCTCTCCCTAGCACGGCCACTCCCTTCTGTTTTGGTTCGTTCAGTAGCACGAAATCGCAATCACGCACCGTGCACGCTATCTTTTCGGCAATAGGAGCTGTCTGGATTGGTCTCTTATTTCCATGTTAACGTTTAATCTGTTCCTGAGGAGGAATGAAAATCAATTTTATAATAGTTCTAATAAGGATAATTTCCATTACAGAAATTTCAGTCGTTATTATTTAAAGATAACGTGATGTGTCGGTAGCATCAATATTTTGATTATTCTTTTTTAATAAAAGCCTACTGTAGTTTTCATATACATTATTTGTATTCTTTTCTTTGAAACTCTCTGTTGTCAAGCGTACCCATCCCAAGCAATGCTGTAGCTGTACTGGACTGTACTTAAGTCCAACTATAGGCCTAGAATAGTATCAAATAAGCAGATGAAATTTCTGAGTACTATACTCACGAGCAGTTAGTCTTCATTATAAAATTCCATTTTACAAATAGTGGTCCAAATCGGTGAAAACTGTAAAATAGTCTTTTCCATGAACATTATAGAATTTTGGGGATGATTGTGGCGGAATACCTAGAATTAAAAGCAGTTTAAATGTTTCATTTATGCATGAATCAAATTCACTGAATTTTAACGCTTAGGCAAAGGAATTAATGACATAAATTATAATCAACTATATAACTGTTTACTTGAAAACTCCTCTCTCTCAGCTAAGAATATCATCTTCAACCAGTTAACAGTTATGCAAATATTAATATGAGACCAGTGTAAATATTTGTGAAACAGAAGCGTTTTAGGTGCCACGAGGTAAATAAAGGTTCAGTAAATATAGGTTCATACAATGAAATCCGTAAGTATTGTTGACATGCTTTCCTCGCATGTTAATCCCACGCATGAATTGTGTTGTTTAGTTTTTTGAGTTGGTTTTTGTATTTGCACAATTCGAATGAAAGCCGGACGATTGTGTACGTTTTGTGTGTGAGTGTGGGGAAAGGTGAACAGATCTTTATTTAAATTTATGCGAATGCCGCGAAAACGGTCGTGCTTCGTCACGTTGAATGAGCTTCGTCTCTCTTTCTCTTCCTCACTACCTCTCTCTTGTTCTCTCTTTTTCACTTCTTGTCTCTTTCTGGTCTTCTCTTAAGTTCCTTGTCTCTCTTTTTCACTCCCTTACCTCTTCGTGTTGTTCTGGTGCTTGAGAAATTCGTTTCAAAGTGGTGTTTTTTAAATCCTTCCCACGCTTTCCATACCATTCAATTTAGAGGTATTCCTCAACTTGGATGAATAGATGAATAGATAGCTAGCTGGTGGATAAGTTGACTTCCAAAGTATAGATTATAGATAAATTGAATGGAATCTTTTTAGATTATAGATAGCTGAACATTTTTAAGAAAGAAACTTTCAGCTTCATAATAAATCATGCCTATTAGAGAAGCACTAGGACTAGATAATGATACGTTTATGTAATCGTTTGGTGGAGAAATGATCCCATTCTAATCATCTATACATCATGATTTAGTATGATATGGAAGCTTGTAAGTATTATCTACGCGCTAGAAAAGTTTGAAAATCCAATCCACATTATATGTATTCTTCAGAACTCTATGGTTGAAATTTCATTAAAAAATCGGATCATCTGAAATCATGAATTTTCCTCATACATTCATGATCGAATTGAATAGATTATTCATCCTTGATATTTGTTGAAAGCTCGAACCCTCAGTTTCGTTATCAGGTCTAATATTCCTTGAAGAGTCCAATTTTTGTAGTAGGCTATTCATTCTTAATTATAAGAATTGTTATAGTAATCATTTTTAGTGAGTTATGGTTCTTATGGTAAGTAATTTTGTAATATGTCCTCTCTCAAAAAATTATTCAATTTTCTCTCCATTAATCCATATTTTGTGGCTCAACTCATAAAAATTCTAGACTGTAGATCGATGCAATTACATCTCACAATATTCATTAGAAATTTTTATTTCTCTTCAATTCATTGCGGTGCATATCGGTTTTCTGTTGCCATGCAGATTAAACAGTTATCTGCACTCTACTACTTCCCAAGTTCAGTAGGAAGAATGGCATAACTTGGTTGGGAAAGTTTTATCTTATGAATAATTCAGGAATGCCGAACCATATCGGAATTTGTATAGTTTTCCACTTTGACGATATGCTAATTCGAGGACGTCATCTGGGAGATCGAGTAACTCTTTCTTTCTCTTTATCTTTCACCATCTCTCTTATTGATTGTCGAATTCGTTGTACTGTACACGCAATGTTTGGATATTTCGTGCAATGTGCAACAATAATAGGTTTCTATATTATTTTTCAATGCCCCAAGGAAATTAGTGAATATTGTTGGTAAATTGTTCTTTCTTGGTAGTAATGCTGAAAAATTTGATCCAAACAGTTATTTGTGTTAGAATAGCCTACATGTTCTCAATTATAGCGTACATCGCTACATGTATAATGTAATGTCGTGAGATTAGTCTACGAATAGGTAGTGTTATGTTGTTTCGGTATTATTTATATTTGATTATTCAGTGAATCTTTCATGAGATGGAGAAAAAATCATAGAGTAATAATTTCTTAGACTTTTTAGTAACTACTTTAAAAAACCTATGAAAAAGATTCGAAATAAATATCAAATAGATTTTTGAAAAAGAATGTTCAATCCCGGAATGAGAAAACATTAGGAGAATGTACTGTAGAATACAAAATAAGGTTGAATTAACTTAAAACAAACAATCTCCACTCGTTATGACTCATTTCTCAATCTATAATAAGTGTGCCAATATTGCGGACATCACCAAAAATGTCCTCATTCATGAAGCCAGAACAGTTTTAATGTAAATCAACAAACTTCCTTCCAATCTTCTTGAGAAGATTACTCTTGGCTATGTGAAAATTATCCGAGATCCTCCTGTTTAGAATGGCCGAGACAAGGCTACTGTTTAGTCTTCAGGACACGTTTCAATTACGATAGTGCCCTGTACGATGCAAACTACCCAGTCCCAGATAAGAAAATGATAATATGCCGAAATTCAGTTCAAATTGACGATATTATTTATTCAAATTTCCTGCACGTAAACGGCTGAAGTTATTAGGAGGATGATAATAGTAGCAACAGAAAAATTGATCAAACTCTTAGTAGGTCAGAAACTTTTAATAAATGACTGAAGTTGAACGTGTTCGAGAATATAATTAACTCATCATATTACTAAAACAGCTCCTGAATTTCAATTTACTAATACATATAGCTTCCTTGGAGTACAGCTTAAGTCAATGATAATTTTCTAAAAATGATGAGTAGTAAATGATTATCTGCGTTGCTGGAGCCCTCACAACTCTATTCACATAACTATATATAAAATTTTCTACTAATGAATTCACCCTTTTCAGTAACTTCAAAGTGAATTTCACTATTTATCGATTTATTATACATTAGTACCCCCAATAAAATAGTGAACATTTATAATTTAGTTATGTAAATAGAGTTGTGATGGCTAGAGCCGGGCAGATCCAGCCGCGCAGCACGAGCTGCCGCTTGGGAATCGAGTTTACATCGTACTACCTTTCTCCAAAAGAAAAAAAGTAAATTTTTACAAAAGAAATGTACTTTCAAAGTCTTAACTTGTATTGAATCGTTAGGTTGTAAAAATACCGGAAAATTGGTGAAATAATACCGAGTAGAGAATGAATCATTCAATCTTTTGTTACGTAACTAGTCTGAATGATGAACTTTTTCAATAACAATCTAATTCCATTTTGTCAACTAATAAGTGAATGTTGCTATTCAAACACTGTAATTTCCAATTGTTCGTGTTGAATTCACTTGTTCAATTGCTCAATACCAGACAATTGAAATAATACAATTTTTTGTTTGAAAAAGTACTCGGAAACAATCAGCAACACTGATGGAATCATAAAGTTTGTTCAACTCTATATTGTGAAAGTGAAAATCCTTTCCGCAATACTCCATTCAATCTGCACTTCACTGAAAACAGTTCATGTCATGATTTGGCACTAATGAAGCCCAAATGACATGGAAATGTAAAATTGACTCCCATTTATTTCTTATACAAAGTATTCAATTGGCTGTACTTATTATCTCATCAACAACAACCAGACAACTTAATAGGAGGTTCGCAGTGTTATTCAGTTTTTTCGAGTCGATTTGCAATTTGTAGTTTTGCAGTTCTAGGAGAACAAGTTGATAAAGAGATCACATCAGTTGTTGAATAGTATTGGATTGATTTGAGACTGTTTGTCCTCTTGATATTTTTCAGTGAATTCAAAATCAAAGGGCTGTAGTTGGTCACTGTTGTTGATTACCTAGTCCACAGTTTAAAAAACACCTTTAGTTATTTCATGATTACCTCGTCCACTGTAAAAAACACCTTTAGTTATTTCACCTTTCAGTTGATTCAATTCGTATTCGATATTGATTTCTTATAGTAAGTTATTTCCAGGTGCGATGTACGATTTAAATTGAGAATTCAGATTATCTTGAGTTTTCTTTACAATTGTATGTAGATATCAAGGTTTAGGATAGTGGTTCCATTGCAAGAAGTCAAGGAATGCTTAGAATGTATTTCACCATAAAATCTAGGTTTGTTTTGTTCTGAGATTTGATGTCAAAAAAATGGAATACTGTAGCATTGAAGTGCTTTTATTTCAAGGACGCTGTCCCCACTAGTCAAGGTTACCTGGAGCCAGTACTGCGCTATTGATTTTCACCGCTACGTACTTGTTCAAGTACTCTCAGTACTCCCCTCGAATAATAGCAATTATTTGACAATTATTATTGTTTTTAATTTCAAAGTTAATAAGGCAACATTGGTTTTCGTGGAAGATATAGAACGGATGAGAAAATCTAAATTTATAAATTAAAATTCGTGTGACAAAGTAAATTTCAGTCCTAGAATTTTGACATTTAAAAGGAAATGAGAATAACCATTGATAGAAATTTGAATTGATAGAACTACTTGATATTATGTAGATTCTATAAGTTATTCATGTTAATAGTTTTTAGACTGGAACGTGTTATTTTGAAAAGAAGTGAATTTCTTTAGGCCTGATAGGTAGAAGAATGAATGAAGTTTGGATGAATATAAATTTCAAATATTCCTAAATTGAACTGTTTTTTTGCATAACTAATGTTACAATTCCATTGAATACCATTGGAGCGTATACCATTGCTTTATTCAAACTTTAGTAATAGGGTGGAGAGACTATTGTTATTCCCTCTTCATCAGACATATTAATGAGAAATATGCATTAGATTCTATGGAAAGTGATGCTACTTTCTTAGCTTATGTTTTATGTATCTGAATAAGGTATATGCACAATGCACATGCATGATGAAGAGAAGATATCTTGAATTCATATTTTATTAATTGAATAAAACTTGAATATTGTTGGAGAAGGATTTTAATTGGGTTTGAATTTTGTGATAATGTAGTAGTTCATTATCAATCACAAGGAAACATGAAATCAAATACTGACTGGTACACAAGATGTAGCTCATCAAATTTCTTTTTTGTTTTATTGATAGCGAGAAGCAGATCCTATGGATTTTCAAATCATTCTCTTACAGAAGAATAAGAGGTATCACATTATAAATATTAACGCCACCCAAAAACTCACAAATATTTCATTTTTTTTATTCTCGACTCAATACTTACTGCAAATGTTTAAGAATATCCAATTTCGAGATTGAATCCTGAAAACACTAAATTGAAACAACACTAGTAGCACACTTCACTCATCCACAATATTATCGGGCATGTATATATTTTTATCTGAATGTAATCAATGTAACTTGAATCTTAACTCAATTATAAATTGCAGGTATTGCATGAGATTCTCAAAATTATTCGTAGTGTAATTTATCATGAACAACACAAGAACAAGCTAAAAGCCGAAGCTAGAACGAGTTATGGTAGACCGGAATGAAGAGTTCGCGCCGTTGTCTGCTCGACTTTTCAACCGATGTTGACTCCACGGAGTCTCGCTGACTACTGACTTACTGAATACTGAGTACTGACGGCTGATAGGAGGTGTGCAGAGCAGGCGCTGACCCACTTGGTCCCCTTGGCGGGGTGGTGGGGGTGGGGTGCTGTGAGCGTCGCATCACCCCCTATGGAATGGAAGGGGCGGGGAGGATGCCATCGACGATCGTGCACTTGTTGCCATTCATTCATCTGTTTGTTCTTGCGATGACGATGACGCGTGTAAATTGAATTTCCAAATTGCCAATTGATAAAATCGATATGCCCGGGAATCGTTGATGAGCTGAGTGGTTCGCAATGAAGCGGTTTGGTAGACGATAAGGCTGAAACGAACTTTTGGAAAAGCCATCAACATGTTGACTCTTCGAGTCTTCGTAGAGTTTGGTTTCGTAAATTGGATTACTAATTTACAGGTTACAGTCAATGAATCAGAAAAGTGTCATTTTTCCTTTTCATGGATAAACATACATGGGTAAAAATACGTCTATTGACTTCTATCCACTGCCTTTAATTTTTCGACAGAATATGAAATCAAGATAAATCGTAGAATATGCATTTACTTGAAAAGTGAAGCGTTAGAAAAAGCAAGTGAAATAAGGTTTCAATATTGAATTTTTGAACAAATTATAAAGGTCATATTGAAATACAATTATACCAGAATTTCTGGTTGCCTTGTGAATTCTTGAGGGCTATGCAAGGCTTTTATAAAAAATTTTCCAACAAAATGAAAAATAATTCCACTAGATGTCTTGTTTTGAAAAGTGCCCTTCCGTTTGTGATATTCAAGTTTCAAATTAATTCATCCAATACTCAATCACTCAAAAATTCCAATGGACAGGTCTGCTGTTTTATTTGTTGGAAATATTGGTGTATCGTTCGTTGTTGACTTTTGAAATTACAGTATAAGTCAGTAAAGTATTTCAATGCAGTTAAGTTCTGGAACTACACATAAGACAGAGTCGTTAAGAAGCCTCCAGCTTCATTATTTTAAAGCCAATTATAATTTAGTTATTCAATTTATCTGAATAGTAACTTATTAGCCATTACCATAAGTAAGTCTTTGAAAAGGATAACGTGACTTGGGATTTATTCGAAGTTAATGATCCCAGCAAGGTACCTTGCTGGCCGTGTTTGACGTATAGAGAGGTTGGCTGTGGCAGTATAGAAAAGTACATTATCATGTGGCAGTGAAAACATGCACTTTACGGCTGAGAGAGCCCCGAGCAGTAGCCGAACATTGAATAGAGAAGAATCCTGTGCCTTTTGTGTGTTATTCATCCAATAAACTCGTATCGCCTGAATGGAAGCTGTAGATTTCGGGAGAGACAGCTTGCGCTTCGCTTCATTCAGGCTGTGGGCGAACTGGATGTACGCATATCCAATCTATATAGATATATCCACTATGTAACAATGTATGTGTATCCAATTTACATAGATATATACTGCAATGATCAGGATCTGAAAGAGTACGGTAGGTAGCCAACGGTACGTTACGCGCCCGTGCAGGTGGTTGCGCGTGGGTGGAACAGCTGGTCCAAGTTCAAGGGTGTAGGAGAAAAGAAAGAAATCCTGAATAGTGGAGTAGGTGAAAGGGAGAAAGCAAATTCATGAGTCTAGTGTGGACCTGTAACTGTAGGCATCCCAAGGAAGTGAATAACTTGAAGAGGCGTCACTCCTATCCTTTCCACGTACGTTTTCTTTATTGGGAAAACCTTTCCCGATGTTTTCTCTATTTATTTACTACTACTGTACCCGTAAAATATTCTACTTACTTTCTTCACATCCTCTTCCTCTTCTTCTTCCTCTTCATCGAAATCTCCTTTCTTTTACCTCTTTTTCCTCTCTCAACTGAGGAGTTATCTTCGACCTCCCTCTCTTAAAGGAAATTATTGTTTTGATCCATGTTATAGTCCTTGCTCAATCTATTGTTTTCGCTATTAATTCTTTTTATTTAGATTTCTCGTTCTTCCTTGGATCTTCGTCTAATTTTCTCCTCCTCCTCCTCCCCTCCTCCTCTTATTCTTGCTCTCGTTCCTCTGCATTTCCTTCAAATGTATTTCTTTCAATCTTTCCTTTAACAACGATTCCTCTCCCATTCATTTTTTTCTCTTTCTTTTTTTATCCTTCGTCTCATTTTTCACTCTCTTCCTTTCCTTGCTTTTTCTCACAGTGCTTAAATTATTATTCTCACAATCTTATTATTCTTTTGCCTCTCATTCTTTCTCCTCTTCCCCGTCAGCAAAATCTAGTTCATTATTAAATTTCTCCTTATCCTTCTAACTTCTCCCCACCTCTTCATTCTCTCCTTCTCCTCCTGTTCTTCTTCTTCACTTCTCAAACCCCTTTCTCTCCAAAATTCCCCCTTTCCTCATTTTATCTGTTTCCACCTCTTGAACATTCTTCTTCTCCTCATGAAAATGCGAGAAGAGAAAGGAAACACGATGCGCCTGTAAAGTTTGTCGGGACACGCCAAGCATGTGCTCAGGAGTCGATACTTTCTTTCCTTTATCTTTCCAGTACACTCACACTCTCACACACTAGTGACTACAGTCTGGTCGAGCAAAGAAGACATTCTGACAAGGTAGGAAAATGACTCTAGCTTTGTCAATATTGGTTCAAACATTATAAATATATGCCGAATGTTTTCCAATTTCTGAGACCAAATTTATAATTTTTGATTCAATATTAACCGAGCTGGAGACATTTTCTCATCTTGTAAGAATGTCTTCTTTGCTCGACAAGACTAGTCGGTCGTGTAGTGTTTGTTTACAGCGAAGTGGAGAAGCGATTGAGATACTTGTCTGTCGTGTGAGTTGAGCCGGTGTTATTGAGCTCGTCTTTTTCACACCTGAATGGTTACTCACGTTTAGTTTTACGGTCTCCTAGACATACTAAAACCGCAACGGAAACGGAATTCCAAGATCTGAACATTAGACTATGAAGTTCTTGATACCAAGATTGGTAAATTAAATTGGATTGGTAATTAAATTGGCATTGTCATATTAAATTAATATGATTATTCGGTTAAAAAGTGCTATTGGACATTGGTTTATGCTTTCATGTAAGTACCAACAAATTTTTATTTTTCTCCAATCAAATGGTGTTACTAATATTGTAGATGAACCATGTTCTTAATACTATGTTCTTAGTACCATGGTCTTAATATTTGACTTCCAATTAGAAAAACCTTTAAGCATAATACAAAAGACAATTTAAGTTATAAATTGACAATCTAAGAGTGGACTGTATAATATTATGATAATACATATAATGTTTTTCGGTAGAATATTATGAAGCCAAAGTTCAAATTATAAATACCTATTCTGTGATAATCTATGTGTAGTAACTCACTTTTCTAATCTATTCATAAACTATTCGATTTCAGAGGTTACACTATAACTAGCAAACCAATATACCTGACATGTCTTTGGAATAGGCAGTTGCAATACATACTAAGGTCAACAGAGACTTATGCCTGGTTTAGACGTGTATGCTTGTTAAAGACCATAATGCCTTCCAAGCGAATAATCAATACTCAAGTGCATATGGGACATTATTGCGCCTTGAACTACCGGCGAGACATTGTTACCACCGTACCTTTCCCTTCTATTATATGTCAAACATTAACATTTCACTTGCTATGATTTACGTACCAACTGCAATAATCAGTTGTATATGGTGCAGAAGCTATAAATTTGAGTGGAATATTGCAGTATTAAATCTTACATACGCTTACATCACCCTTCTAGAATCGAGCCAAGGTATTCCACTTTGTATGTGGGTGCACAATAGGGTGTTTTTGAGGCTCTCTAAAAATTAAGAAGAAACATCTTCAAAATTATTTCTCGATCTACGAGTATGTTATTAATAATTGTTTATTCATTCATCTAGACTTAATTGAGCCGATTCCATATTAATCAATTAATTGAGCCCGCGACTACATTGTAAGAAAAATGTAAAACATTGTTTTAATTTATTGTAAATCTGAACATAATTATTATATGGATGCACCGTCACAATGAAATCGTTGAATTAGGATTTGACACTATCCATTAAAACTTCAATTTATTATCGAATCCATTTCCTATGCTTAATTTATTGTACTCAACTAGACAGGCACAACGATCAATACTGTGTAATCAATTAGTTCCAATTTAATCCTTACCTAGAACAACCGAACACTGGATTACAATGCTATCACCCCTCGTTGTAGCTGACACATTACTGCACACAAAACGCGAACAATTCAATCGTAGATTTATAATTGGATGCAGTGTGGGGTTGGTGATAGAGGAAAAGTTTTCATACAAATGAAACGAACGACCTGTTTTCAGGTAAGTTGCGCACAAGTTCAATTAGCAGGAGAGTGATTTTAGGTGGGAGTGTGCACACTGCATGTTGTTTTACTGCATCATGAGTCTGGCGCACATTCATATCAAGGGGGAAGAAGTGCTCAATGTACAACAGAACGTAGCGTGCGCCTCAGGTAGTTGGGGCTCCCTCTTTCTCTCTCTATTTTCATCACATTTCCCTCTTTCCCTAAATCTCTCTCTCTCTCTTTCTCTTCTCTGATGTGGTTGCCATAGTAACAGGGGCGCCCAGGGGATTTGCGCGCCTTTCATCCACGTGCCACGTTGCGGTCTTCAATGTAAACAGAACGGCAGCTGGCCGCTGGACCGAGCTCTCTTCAAATTTCGTTGAAAAACTTATAACTGCCTCTGCCAGTGGCTATAGATCTGTCACCAGATCACCACTCACTCCTACCGTCTTTACTTATTCACTTTTTTATTGATTTTTGTATGTTTGAAGCGTGACGTAAAACTTTCGTACTTCTTTGTGACCATAACAGTGTGTCTATAATATAAAATTAAATGTAGGCTTGTCCATTTTATCAGATCTCGATGTTTTTAAAGTGTACTGGCTTATTCCACTGTCAAATAATATAAGTTTAGTAATTTATGGTATGATATTCTCTTTTATATGGTACATTATATATATAAATTATTTATCGTATCTTTTCTGTGATTATCGTTTATTGTTCTGAAAGTTATCAATGTTTATAATTATATTTTTCCTTTGTTTCAGGTGAGTCATTCCATTTCCTGATTGGATTTGAATTGTGGTAAGCTGAAATTCGAGTTTTGTTCCTTATTTTACAATGTAGGCATTACAGTACTGAGCTATAGGCCTATCCATACCTGGAGTAAGGTAGTTAATTGAAAGTGGTCGAGGTTGTTAAATATCGCTCATCATTGCACACTTGTACTAGGCGATTTCTCGAGGCTCAGAGTCACTCTTGTATACAACATTTAAGATTCAATATTAATATGCAGAGTTATGTTTTCATTTGGGGAGAATGCAATCATCCAATCTTTGAAAAAAGATGATAAATTTCATCAGAACTCAGAAATCAGATTATTGATATTTTCACCTCTCATTTATCGGGAAAAAGTCAAGATTTGATTGCCGTAGTGAAAATCTTGAAAATGTTTCTTTAGGTTATTGCAAGATGAATAGGACTCGAAACAGAAATAAAAGCAGTTCCATCACTTTGATTGACTAACGAATCTAAACTACTCACGCAATTTTAGTAATTCATTTGGAATCATGGAATAAGTCACTTGTACTACCGTGAGTGAAAGGCACCCAGATTTTATCAGTGAAACTTTTTGTCGCAACTTTCGGGATGAAGAGGCCTGCTCTCAATTTCTCGCTTCCTCGCGGTTTATTGAAATTTCCTCTTCACTTTTCTCCCTTGACAGTCATAAAAACACGCGAGAGCTTTCTTGAGAAAGAAAATTTGATTACATTCAAGTTTTTCTTCAAAGAAGACGAACAAAAAATTTCAAGAGTCTCCCGCCATTTACGCTTCTCGCTTTTCTCGAGGCTGGAAAAGGTCACATTTATCACGTGAGAGAAAGAACGATCAATGTGTTTTTGGTATGTGCTTTTAGGATTGCCGGGTGCTATGAGTCTTTGGGGATGCCCCCTTCCCGTTGGGTTCATTCCGTTCAGGAGGCTGAGAGGCCCTCTGCTTCTGCAGCCCATACGTTGAATGTTTTATGGCTAGTCGTTTATCCTGAGGGGTTATCTATCTTCAGCGTTGTTTCTCTTGTACTGAGATAGTCATTGTCGAAACTACTGCGAGAGTGAGGACTTGAGTTCTTTCGATAAATTTTCTTTTGGGAATTTTAATGCTCATTTACCATCAAGAAAACATCGAATTTCTATCATTATTAATCATTTCTGTCTCTGTTCTGTTATGTTTTTTGATGTTATTCATTCAATAATTATCATCAACTGAAGGCGAAAATGAAATTTTCCGCGTCGAGTTGTGTAATTACGATGTTATGGCTTTCAGACATTAAAACTTTTAAGCTCTCAAGAAATTAGATTATTCATCTTAATGACTAGAGTGTAAAAAATGGAGCAAACAGCACTAGGCCGTGTAGCGCCGGCCTAGCCTTGACATTATTAATGATGCAGCGGAACCAGTCATTAGAGGAGATGGTTTTTGTGGGAGGCTGACTACAGCTACATAGCTTTTTCAACGCTTCTACACAATATCTAATTACTATCATCACTTCTCGAGTGATCGGTACCGTTTTAATAGTCTCTGAAACTTACCAGTTTTCGTCAGACGATACTTTGACAGGCACTTGACATGAGAAGCCAAGCCAATTGGCTCCCTCCCCATTTCTGACCTGTGTTATCAATGGTACCCGATCTGTTCTCTAACATAGAAACCGTACAATCGGAAGGCTCAATTACCCATTAAGGGAGACAGGAGGCCTAGTGCAAGCCAATTATTTGGACAGTTTAACTGAGGACATCATTGTGTTTCACGCTCTATTTTCACTGGGATTCGTTGAGAAGCTGGAGTTCATTGACAACTGTCTGATTAGGCGGGCAATTACGTTAGTTTATTTCTAGGTAATATTGGCTATCAGTAATTGATAAAATACTCGACCTGGAACTACCGAATGATTTATTTATTTCATTGAAAAAAATACAATTGAAGGAACGATAGATTGATAGTTGTACCATTCCTGTATTTTTCAAAAAGTTTATTATTATCGGTCTTGCAGAATTTTCTCAGAAATGTTTAATTTTCTCAGAGACGAACAGTGGTAGGCATATTTAGTTACACGTATTGTTATAATTATTTTGAAATTCACATATAACCTGACTAGCCGGCAGGCTCGCTTCGCTCGCCTTCTCCGGCTAGCCAGGGGGCTCCGCCCCCTGGACCCCCGACAGTATAGGCAGTGTAAGTGAGTCAAACAGGCTCGCTTCGCTCGCCTGCAGAACCTCTGTCAGTGTCAGCTGAGACAAACAGGCTCGCTTCGCTCGCCTGCAAATTCCGTTCAGAAGGGGTTCGAAATTTATTGAGCCCAGCATTTCTACACCTAATCTTGACCTGTTTACCTAATGTCAACATTTTTTGCCAAACTCTAGAAAAACTAAAATATTTGGCGTATCCTTGAAAAGTTTTTAAAATCCGTTCTTAGCGCGCGTCTAAACGTCCAACTGAACATGCCTGCCAAATTTGAACGCATTCGGTTCAGTGGATTTTTAGTTCTGGTAATGAATGAATGGATGAATGAATCAGTGCCATTTCGCTTTTATATATAGAGACATATAGAGATTTATGATTGTCTTATGATTACAGTGTTTTGGAACAGTGGCGGTTCCAGGGGTTGGCTCGGTGGGCAGCTGCCCCCCCCCAGTTTTCTTGGGAATTTTTCCAATTGTTTTTCTAGTTAGACGCACATAATATAATTATTTCTAAAATAATTAATTTAGTGTGGACTAAAATCATAAAAAATAATTTAATGGTTTATAGAATAGATAATATCTGTTATTGGAAATTCATATGGACTTTCTAAGCCCAATTGAAAATCCTCACTCATGTTATAGTTTGGTACTTCAGTCAAAGAAGCTTGCCGATATCTTCCATGAATTAAGGTTATTGAGTCCTCCAATCTACAATGGAGTGGATTATGATGATTGCATCATATCTAAAATATCATTACAAAGTAAATAGGCTACCGGTAATCAGTCTAACTTAATTTGATTATTTTTTTGAAGTTGAAATTCTTAATGCCTTTAAAACCTGGCTTTATTTTATTTAAAAATGTAGTCTTGAGGTTCAAAAGTAGATAGTTTGGCAATAAGTTTTACCAACTATTGAGTTAATTCCAAATTTTTCATACTACACAGAGTGTTCCAGAAGGAATGTGCTTAAGCTGTTTCTTTACACCAAGTAGAGGAAAACGTTTCGTGGGACATATCACCAAAAACGCTTTGTTACCGCTTAGATAACAATTTAAATGTCTCAAGAAATATTCATTTTTATATTTTTTCACTGGCTTTATTCAGATTCTAAAATTATTAATTCCCATGTGAAATGGAGTTGTAAATCTGAGGAATTCAGTGACTGTTTTATGAGGAGTTTTTAACTTGAATGGTTATTGAGATAATAGAGCAAATATGCTACCATAATTTTTTATTTCCAATATTGATAGAAGTTGAAGAGAATCAGAAGATATTCTGAAGAGATAACAGTTGAATAGCGTTGATTATGTAAATTTTACCTAAATCTCAGAAATCGCGTTCAAAAGGAGACAAAACATTGAACAGGTGAAAAATTACTGTAAAGTCGCAATTTCAAGATTTGATTGAATTTATCACGTCGTAATTTGACATGGGAATAAATAATTTTATATCTTGAATAAAACCTCTAAAAAGTAATACTTTCTGAAAAATTTCAATTTCTCGGTACGGTAACAAAGCATTTTTGAGGGTACCTATGTTCCATGATACTTTTTTCTCTACTTGTTATAAGGAAACAGCCTGAGAAGTATTGCGCATCCTTCTGAAACACTGTGTGCCGTAGTATGAAACTATTGGATTCAATTCAATAGTTGTTAGTAGAAATTATTGCCAAATTATCTACTCTTGAACCACAAGAGTATTATTTTTTTAAAATAAAATAAGGACAAGTTTTCAAGGCATCAACATTTTCAACCTAGCTCGAAAAATAATCAAATTGAGTTGGACTAATTATTTATTTTGTCATGATATTTTTAATTTTTTCCAAGGAAAAAAGACGCCTGGGAACCCTACTATCTAGAGTAGGGGTAAGGGCACCCACATATCCTATTATAAACTCCAGCCCCCATCCCCCTAGAAAATCACTCGTGATGAGCCCTTGCCCCCCCAGTTTTTCGGGTCTGGAACCGCCACTGTATTTGGAAGTCACCCAAGATTAAGGGCCGGTTTCTCCAAATACGTTTAACTGAAATTTTAGTTTAAACTATCAGTTTTCAGTGTATGGTCACTTCTATTAACTTGTGTTTCAATTTAGCCAGCTGATGGTTTAATCCAAAATTCAGATTAACTTTTTTGGAGAAACCAGCCCTTCATAGCATAGTTCTTTTGAAGTTGATTTTTTTCAATGGGTAATAACAACTGACCCTGTTATCGGTATTGGAATAAAAGAGCAAGTTATAGGCCTCTAGGATTACAAGTGATTTTTCTCCGTATACTCAACTCTTGTTTGTTGAATATGTCTCCTCACAGAAAACATGCTTTAATAAAGTTGCATCTCTCATATGCTGCAACCAGTTACTTGTCTGATGGAACAAGTTTATTCCAACTGTATACAGTATACAGATAAGCGCACTTCAGCCAAGTCCTACTTGAAACGGGTATTGTCAACATCATCACGGAGGCTTTGAAACAAGCAATGTTTATCGAATGCATTGTCGAGTACTGACCACAACAACAAGTACAACCCAGATTGTTTACCTGTATAGTGATAAAATTTTGATTTGTTAGTCGCTTCTCACATTATGTTTTGATAAGAGCTTTCACTAAGACTGTGGTCGTATTGAAATTCAGAGCTTGATTGTCAGCTGTCCAGTGAGCATTGAACACGGTCATGCATTGTCTTGGTCTTGAACAATTTGAAATCCAGCTAGCTGAGTAAATAATTGCTTGTCAAGAGTTGAGAGCAGATGCGGTTGTGCCCTGCCCTCTAATTGAACAGGATTAAGGATCTCTGTGGACAGCAGTAGACAAGTAGAGACGGTGGCCAATTTCCTTTGCCTGTGACCTGACTTCTGGGTCACATGAGGAAAAGAGACAAGTGTTGATTATGAAGAAGATGATGAGGAACAGGAAGAAGAAGAAGAAGAAGAAAAATAAGATGAGACGAGAATGGAGTAAAAGTAGGAGAAGAAAACGAAAAGAGAAAGAAAGAGAAATATAATTATTAGGCGTAGGAGGACAAGACGAGAATAAGGAAATCGGAGACTTAAAGCAGGATGAGACTAAGTAAATGAAACATTTTTTCTGTGTAAAGAAGATAGAGAAAAGAAATATGTTGAGAAAAATAGAATGAATAAAGAGAAGGAAGAAGAAAGAATGAAGAAAGAATGAACTTCTTAGTGGAAAATCTGTAGAAAAAGAATAATAATTCTCCGCAGACATGACTTCAAGGAGTAATTATAACTGATTCCATTTCTTATTTCTCCCTGCCTCCTGTTATTACCATAGTAGCCTACTAGTAACCATTATTCCTGTAGTTTTTTCTTATAGATAAGAACTATTTCTCAGTCTTTTTACTCTTTTCCTCAATAAGAACTTATTGTGGTCAGTAGAAACATAAACCTATAATACTGCTGGATATATTAAGAAAATTGTAAAAAATTTCAAAGAGGCTTTATGTTTTCATGTTTCAATCAAGTTTCATATTCGTATAATCCTTGATCAAGCTATTTTAACATATTCCTGATACAAGAAACACTTTCAAGTTTTCAATCTCGATTTGTGTAATAATCTTGCATTCGTATGCAGAATTTCATAACGTTTGTGAGCGAACTTCACCGCCAGACCTATAAGTTCGCACTGTCTACTGATATGACTATTTTACCAGAGCTCACGAAGTTGATACGCTAATTAGGTTGTTGGAGGCATTATGTAAACTTTGCGCTTTAGAGCTTTATCTTGAATGAGAAGGCAAACTACATGGAATCCTTATCACGTTCTTACCGAACAGCCTTCAGCTTCCTATTTGTTATTCGAAGTCCCTACAAGTGCTATAGTTATGCGGACTTGGAAATTGGTTGCTCCCGATAACTTTGCTCCTCTGAGATTCGAGGTTATTGTGATTCAATAATTTGTTGGACATTTTTAAGAATGTCAAGGTGAATGGAATAAAATGTCATAGATAAGAAGATTGGAGAGTGGGTTAGCTGAATATTCAATCTACGAAGAAAATTGAAATTATTATTGATTTCAAAGACCAAAAGTGGCAATGGAATCAGAAATTATCAATTATTTCACATCGCATCTCGCAGTAGACATTTTTGCAAAATCTTTTCCTAATTTCTTATTAATTATGAAGATGCTATGTTGGTTGAAGCCGTAAAGGAGCTTCCCAATATTTTTGAACTTCAGTTCATATAATCAGGAAACGTTATTGCCATGATAACCAATGATTGAATATTCTGCTCATTTCGAAGCTCAAAGTGGATTTTACGCAAAATTTAATTGCATTCTTAAACTTGAATAACTTTATTGTATCATACCATGAGATATTTATTCATACCATGAGACGTTTATATCAGTTCAGATCTAACAGAAAGTATGTTTTTTTCTCGTTGATCTTGAGCAAAATTATTGACGATGTTTCTCAATTTCATTCACATTGAAGACAGTCCGAACTCCGAACGATGTTTCCTGTGCTTATAAATGAATTGCTGCTATTATCAGACAGAATTTATGTTTGAAACAAAGTGTGGGCGGAATGTTACTGAATGAAGATGCGAGCTGCGTTCAAATTTTATTCGAATCATTTACGATTGCTTATAGCAGCCGTGAGTTTTATGAGGTTATGAAGCTGGCGTTTATTATTCATCAAGTTATCTGAATACTCTTATTCAAGGAATAAGGATTTAATTGGTGGACAGAGCATGATAATAAATTGAAATTTGTGAGCGCATTAACAAGAAATAATGTACCGAGAGTTGTAACAGTCTTGTAAGGTTCTTATCTGCAGTATCTTAGTGTTTCATTCTGCAATAATTAAGGCCGTTTTAATACTTCTTGTGGATGAAATTTTTCAAAAAATATTTGAATTGAGTTCAAATTGCAATGAGCTGAATTTATGAGGTATCCATTATCAGATATTATTATCCATATTATCAATGGGAACATTTTTCCGTTTGCTAAGACTTTCCATACAGAGATCCTGATCAAATAATCATACTCTGTTTTCGAAAAATAAACATGAATGGGCGTTTTCAACGTAACTAGCAGAATTTAATTTTCTTCAGACTACCATCCAAGATTCAAAATATAAATAAAACATTGCTAGAATTTCCTGCAATGAAGCTTATTTACATTACACTCACATTGATTTGTAAGGAACTGAAGAGGAGTGAGAAATTGAAGAAAGTCGCTTTGTAGAGAAATAAAGCTATCCAGAAAATTAAGGGATTAATCCCTTGATAAGAAAAGGCCTTGCTTTCCAATTTATAAACGGAAAAATGTTATCGAGCCGTGAGGTATTACGTTTGTGGCTGAGTGAAGCAATAATTAATTTCTCAATCTGTCAGTTGAGGAGGAGCTTTTGAGGCATTCTGTTACCGTTTTTTCTCTTATTGGGTAACGTTTAATTTGCTTTGAGGGGAATTTTGCGCTCCAAAGTGAGTGAGGTGCTCGGAGAGACTTGAACTCCCTTATCTCAGTGCTTCAACGAGCTCCCTAATTAAACTGTGGTTCTCAAAGCAGGGAGGGTGAGGCTTTGACTTCGAAAGATATTGTTTGAGGCTTCACTTGCTTGCTTTTCATTATTTGATAGTCTCAGCTCCAGCTATAGAACAATGCAGCCATAAATCCTGATTATTGTAGTCTAGTAATTTCAACCATGGACCGTTTATTACCTGTTAGTGAGGTTATAACCAGACAATAAATCAGAACTGACCTATTCAGACTAGAGACGTTTACTGAAAAGGTGGAACCTAGTGATTAAAAATCTCCACACTCCCAAAATAGGTAGCAATATTATATTTTGAATGAATACTTCTAATTATCTGTTTCGAATTGTGCATATATGTGCGCATCTGCGCATACTGCATGGCACAAATGAAGCCAAAATAAACAACTGAAAATATCACATTTAAAAATTCAATCTTGACTAGGAGAAATGAGACATTTTGTAAATAAATGAAAAATACAGAACCAATTTTCCAGCAATTTCGGTTGTTGTACTGTTGATCTTGCATTTTCTATCAGTCATTGCTTGAACAACGAATAATAATTGAATAGATTTTTTAACTGATTTAACAGCTATTCAACATGAATTATATTGGCTTCGTGAGTATTACTCGTACACTTTCTATTAGTTTAATTACAACTCCATCAGTTATTTATGTAGATCAATGACTTCGCAAAATATTTTGAAACCTAGCACCACTCCTTCAAACAAAAATAAATCTATTTCTCTGAATATTCAATCCTGTCCTTTTTTAGTTTTACAAGTGATCTGCAATAAAATATTATTATTGACCCACGTGTTGTCTCTCCAAATAATAGAATTGTATCTCTTCTAATCAAAATCAATCAATTGAAATTGGTCATAGCCCTCGATCAAACATATAGTTCAATATTAATGGAGCAGCTAATGGGATGTGGGCAGTCATTCGCCAATCCTACATACATCCATATACAACTCGAGGAATGATCTGAGTTTGAAAATTATTTGATGTAGTAATAAATAACTATAGATGCCATAATTTCGTATTGAATTTCCCAAATTATATTTATATTCCTGTTTGAACATATTATTAATTAATTACTAAGTGGTTGTTAGGTTACATTATCTATTTTCAGCTTAGAAAATTTTGATAATATTATTGATCAAACAGCTCCAGGCAAAAAATAACTGGAGGCTTGATAAAATTTCATCCCTGATGAGCTATTGTTGGCAGAACAGTAGCTAGACCTTGTATAATGTGGCTATAATAATTTATCCATTGAATGGATTTGGCTAGTCAGAGGATGGCAATGAATTTGGTACGTGAGACGGATCCAATTCAAGCTTTCAAAACAATTCAAGCTTTCCTTTTGAATAATGGTGCAAGATTTTAGTCTGTGCTCAGCTCAGAGCAGGCAAATGGGACAAAGAGTCTTAAACCCTACCTGTGCTCTTTTGGGCGGTGCACCTGCTCAGACAAATCTGAAGGGATTAGGGCTCAATGTGGTTGCTGGTGAGGTTTTCCCTTTTGGCCCTTTGCATATTTCTGAAAGGGCAGGCTCGAAAAATATCGGTAAACCACAGACGCTCATTATTCTTCTTGTTTTCAGTGAGATTAAATCCCAACTTGAATGGGCGTAATCTTGTACCAGTCCCATTCAACTCTAATGAGTATTTCTTTCCCTGTCACACTAGTATAAACGAGAGTGAAAATTATGTCCACCAACTGGCACCAACGCTGTTATACTTGGGAAACATGAAGAAAAATAATAATCTTGTTCCTACTATTGAACCGCCTCATTAAAAACCGTTTCAATCCATTACATAAATTAGTCTTGTGATTGTGAGTAAAAAGTATTACTATTATTTTATTGATTATTACATTACGATAGTATTAAATCCTGTGAATCCAAATGATTAATTCGAGAGCTTTGAATGTTTTATTCAGTGCCCTCTCAACTTTTTATAGTATGATTTGAATTGTAAATTCGACGTGTTACATAGGTTTGAAGCCTATTTGTTGTCACCTAAACAAGAAAGCTGTAGAGAAGTGGTTTGGAAGGCCAGGGACCACCTTATTAGCTCGAAATAACTGTTGTTTTTCATTATTACTAGCTAATAAAATATTCATGATCTAATCTAAATTGGAATGTTCAAAATATGTCAACAACATCTCATAAATTTAAGATTGTAATGATTGGATCTGATTGGAAATCTTGGAATCATGCCATAGGCTGTAGAAATGTATGAACAGAATTCATATTTTTCATGAAGTTTTCATTCATAATAGACCTTTATCCAACTTTTTATGAATTATTAATAATTCAGTTACTGTTATATATTTCTCAATCATTATCTAGAAATGCTCATTTACAACTTGAAGATTGATAATGCAGTTAGTTGATATTAATATAGTCGCTCTATATATATATCTGATTATTCAACACTACATGGTGATAGATTGGAATTTGAGGTTCCGCTTAGCAATTTGTTCATGTCTAGCTACAACATACAGTATATCCTTTTTCAATCTTGAGAAATTGAGTAGACCACATGTAATTTTAATACTTCGGATTCACCACAAACCAATAACCACAAGACTTGAGCTTCACCTAATCGAGTCGAAATATTTTATTCAATATTGATTTCATGTTTGCAGCCAAAACATTTTCAGTAGTTATCGAGCACAAATTTAAATTTGTGAAGTTTTGAGCCTATCGAGGTCATTGACAATACTATTTCAATGGTTCTAGCACATTGGGTTCCCACGAGTTCTAGAAAATTTATCACATTTTATTAATTCTTCCACATTTGAATGAATTTTAAATAAATTTGAACATAAAATGTTCGGAGAATGAGCACAAAATAATATTTGAAGTGTAATGTCACTTTGTGGGATTTGCTTCAAACCAATCTTTTTCAGTATGTCACTTCTAGACACTGAATTCATCTATCAAGTTTCCAAGTTGCCCAAATAAAACAAACAGTGGCAAGTGGGCGTGCTTTAGAGCCATGTCACACTACGCCACTTCAGACGCGCGTTCGTAACAGCGCGTTAGGCTCATCCAATCTTTTTCCTATAGTATCAAATACGAGTGGCGCGTACCCCTGTCACACTACGCCACGCGTTTTTTTGAGACGCGCTGTTGGGTCGACCGTCCGCGTTTCCAAAGCCACTGAGAAGTGGCGAGCCACAGGGTCAGCAGCTGTAACGTTATGAGAACGCGCCCAACCTGTCACACTACGCCACTTCAGCGCCACTCGCAATTAAAAATCTTATCACTCCACCAAATCTAAATCACGTGATTTTGAAGATAGAGGAATTCTGATTTCAGATTCGGATTCAGCGTTCTCTAATTAGTAAGATTTCCCACGTGGACTCAAAAATATTCAAAATTGAGGAATTTATATTATCTTTGATAGTTTCAATTTTATTCTATACTACTTATTCAGTTTCAATGATCACATAGTGAAAAATTATGAGTATTATTACACTACAAATTGTTACAAAATATAAAATTGCAGCTATATTTCTATACTTCGATTAGAATCATCAGTATCTTTTTTTATTTTCTATTATATGAGAAAATATTGTAGTATACTTTAAATTTTTTTAAGCACACAGGCCTAATAAATTTCGCCAGTATTGAATGAATGAATTAATGAATGATTTATTTACCAAAAATAAAAGTAAATAATAATACTTTTCCAAAAAGTATTATAATCAAGCTTATTATTTCTTTTCATCCACAAATGTAAATGAGTATAATCTTATAATTCACATGATAAAATTATTCTCCAGAGTTTTTGATGTGCATATGAGCAAGATATAATTACGAGCAATTTTTTATTATTATAACAATTATATCAAATCATTGATAATAATAGTAATAATAATATGAGAAGTATATTCAATGAAAAGTCTATGCACTCACAGCTACTACTAATATAAGATGTTGACAAAACCGTGTCATGCTGATGGCAGTTGTTTCCAATAATTCTCAAGAAATAATAATTGCCTACATTTCAATGTAATTTCATTTTAATTGACGACCACCCAGTGCTAAACTGCTCATGTACGAGAATTATTGGCACTTGGCAGTGTCAGTCTCAATCTGTCACTGTCACTCGGTGCAGAATCATTATGGAATTCCCTTTGGATGTCGAAGCTTTCATAGTAGAAATTCAAGAACGCACTGCCCTATGGGATATCAAGAGCAGTGAGTACATGAATCGAAACAGGAAGAATCAAGCCTGAGAGGAGATTACCAATATATTTATCAACAAGGAAGATCCAACTTTTGATGAAAAAAGGTTGTTTGGTAAATACAAATTCGAAGTTCAAATCCATATTTATTTGTCACAAAAGATCAATACAATAAAATATAAATTTCAATAAAAGAGAAGAGAAAAATCTTGATACAGTAGTATATAAATAAAATTAAGATTTGTCAGAGTTAAAAACTTTCAACTCAGAAATTG
This sequence comes from Sogatella furcifera, assembly GCA_017141385.1. Taxonomy (NCBI): domain Eukaryota; kingdom Metazoa; phylum Arthropoda; class Insecta; order Hemiptera; family Delphacidae; genus Sogatella; species Sogatella furcifera. The sequence continues at coordinate 14,365,437 of CM029547.1, read as the reverse complement.
CCTGTGAGAAACAAAAATGGGGTGAGTACAGAAGTTCAACGAGTACAGTATGATTAAAAAGTACAATATAAGAATCGACAAAATGTCAATGTTACTTAATAGAAAGATAATGATATTCCAATTACGTGACCAATAGGCAATAACTTCTAAACTAATAGTAGGCATTTCCTTTTTCTTAGGGCTACTGTACTTATCAAAGTTTTCAATTAATGAAGATCTCAGTACCCTTTTAAAATAATATTTATTACTATTTTTATAAATTTATTATTCAATGAATATTATTTTAAAAGGGTACTGAGATCTTCATTAATTGAAAACTTTAATAGTAGGTATAGTCTGTCCAAGCAAAGAAGACCCTCTGGCAAGATAGGAAAATGACTCTACCTCGGCCAATTTTGGTTCAAAAATTATCAATTTGATCTCAATTGTGTAATTTGATCTACTATTAAGACCAAGTTTATAATTCTTGAACAAATTGAAAAATGAATAAAAATCAAACACCCTTTTTTGAAAACTTTAAAATTATAAACATAAGCCCATTCTCAATGTGGATAAAAAGTAGTATCCACATTGAGAATGGGCTTATGTCCCGAAACATGTATGTGTTTTTTATAATTTTAAAGTTTTCAAAAAAGGGTGTTTGATTTTTATTTATTTTTCAATTATTTTAAACAGCCCTAAGTTTTAAAGTTCATTATTCTTGAACAAATATTGACCAAGCTGGAGTCATTTTCCCATCTTTCCAGAGTCTTCTTTGCTTGGACTGACTATTATATAGTAGCCTATAGTTGAATAATTTGTTTTGTTTATTTGTTTGTTCAAAGCATCCAGTTAACTCCTGTGACTGAAATGCAGTATCTCCTCAGCAAATGCAGTATGTCTCCTCAACATCCATCTTACGACTGAATATTATTCAGAATAGTTCTGAAATATAAATTGGTATAGTTTGCGCATGTTGAGAAGATACGCCGCTACAATAGTGGTGCATTGAGCCGAGTCTCTTCTCAGCGTGCGCGAACCAATACACTGTAGAATCCAAGGTTATTTCGTGGCGCCACGCGCATCAAAACGCGTCGTACTCTTGACGTGTGGTTTGTCGACTGAAAGTTTGCGTGACTCTGTCCCAGAATGCAACAATTCGTCTGTCGCGTGTCCATATTACGAAAGAATGAATTATTTATTGCTTGCCAGGGCAACGAGTGCTGCTATTTTTGTAACAAAGAATCATTTTGGGCTACAGAAATGTGATTTTAATCGTATTTTAATGAGGGACAGAAAACAGTCGGAAGAAAATCCCGGGTGGGAAATATATGGATAAGAAAAATGGTAATAATGAAACGAGTAGAATAATTGGAAACCGCTATTTCCGTTGTTGAAGGACTGGAGTTCCTTTCTGCAATCTGGGAGTTCCGCATTCGATTCCAGATGAATTTTCTTCATTTAAAGAATTCATGAATAAACAATTATGTATTCGGGCAATCTTCAAATTTTATTTTGCTTTTATCTATTCAGTTTTCGGAGAGTTGACATGCTCATGGGAACTTGTATTTACTACTTACAACTTATAAACATTGTTATCTCCAGATTTCTCTTGAAAAAAAGTACACTTGGATAAAACACTATTCTATCACAATTTAGTAATACTGTACATTTAAGAGTAAAATCGAGCGGATGCTATCCACTCATGCCGGTCAACTTGTGAAATGTGAGTGAGGGATTAGGTCAACTGTAAATGTAGAAATATTTCGAATGAAGATAATTACAATAACAATAACATTGACGCTGATTTCTTGCAAAGCTTCATACATGAAGAGGCGAAATTGGAATCGGAAAATCAATTATCGTCGCCTCCCATGACTCTCTTGTTTACAACCGACGTGTATTTTTGCTAAATAAAACTAGGTTTGCTAGGTTAAACGCGGTTTCTCTCTATAAGTAACCACAATTCCTCTGTAATTGTTAGTTAGGGTTTCCGCTGATTTATCTGAATCGTTGAGGATATCCTGCCCCACATTTTTGGAAGCGCAGTCATAACTGACCGAAGCCAGTTCGCGCAAATATCGCCATTAACCTTGATAACTACTGACTAATTGAATGGGCATTTAATTCTCCACCGCCTGCAATCTAATTGCTCGTATTACTCTATTTACTTGTATTATTGAAGGGAAACAAAATTATCATTGTGCCGCAGACAACACGGTATGTTGATGATATCATATACATGTTCAAATTGTAAAATACGATTTTAAAAATGGAATTATTCACTCTGTAGGATATTCTGTAGAAACTAATTCACAGTAATTAAAAATTTAATAAGTTGATTGAAAATTTACTAATTCAATGTTCAATTCTTAAATTTTCCTCCTACTGTTACTTTCCTTTCTTTATCCCCCCCCCCACCATCATTCCACCACATCAGCCGGAATTCCTTTCTCTAATCCTTCATATTCCTTATTCTCTTATTCATCTTGTTCTGCTCCTCCCCAAGATCTCCTTTCCTAACAAGTTTCAGATACAATACATTGCAACTAAGCTGACAGCAGATACGTATAAACTGCGATCACATAATCTGCATGGATAACACGTACGAATGCAAATCATTGTAATCACAGTTCAGAATGCAGTTAGAAGTTTCGAAAGTGAGAGTTGAAAGTTAACCGATGATCCAGATATGTAGGGGTGGGTTGTTTGATATTATCTCGTCCCATCCTTACCAAACCAAGTTAGTTTTGTGAGAGGATGGCGTTGCGAATTTGCACTGATACTATTATAAAGTTTTGTGAAGGATCGGCTCTCGGGATAGGGGTAAGGCTGAAATTTACGTGAAATCGAAATGATTAAGACGAATGGAAGAGTGGAACCTGTGTGTTTCGGGCATGACGCAACCTGACAGCGTGTATCCGGGAATGGATCAATAAAGGGTGTGCGGAGGGGGAGGGCTAGTTATGGAGTGGGGGAGTAATGGTTGGGGGTTTGAGGGATGCCCAATGCCACTGGGGTGCTGGCTGGCATCCGTCTCTGATTTCCCTCTTCGGGTTCCTTGCATTCCTTCACCTCGTTTTGTCAACTTAATTTAGACTGTTTCATCGCTTTTCCGAATCAAATTTGGGAAATGATACCGTATCATAATGTGCTTCCACTTTTGATCATACAGTAAATTTGGTAGATGGGTGTTTGTTTCTGATCTCCGAGCTTGTGAGTGTTCGATTCGCAAGCTATGATTTCAAATCTCATTTCCGTTTCATAAATGAATTTGGGATAAATCATCTCCATTATCAGTCAAAACGTAATTTTTTGTCATATTAATTTGTCTATTATACATTATCAAATTTCTTGAGATTGGTTTAGTTTTTGATTTCCTTTATTGGTTGAACTTATTAATTTTTGTTTGTATAAGTAAGGTCCAGTAGGCCTGGTAATAAAATATTTATAATTCATTCACTTTCTCAATTCAGGGTCTTTTTGAACGAGTTCTTTTTGTTAAAATCTGCATTGAATTTCTATTTCTATCTGAATTATTGAAGGAACCAAGGCGCTAATGCCTACTTGAATGCAATGAAATATGAGAAGTTCGACTCTGTTGATGAATCAATTATATGTTTTATTATATTACGTTCAAATTTAATGTAAGATAAGATATATTACTTGAATGTAGCATTTGGTTTAAAATTCACCCCTATATCGGAATTTGTAATAGACTACAGTAATTCAATGCAAGATGTACATTAACAACATTAATCTTTGAATCGAAACCTTAGCTGTATGCTGAGTATCCAGATATATTGAGTTACCCCTGGAGGAATCGTATGGCTGAGGCAGCGCGTCATATGCCTCATATGGTGCAATCTGCTAGTCATGAGGAGATGAGGACGGGTGAGTGAGAGGTTTCTGCGGTTCACCCCCCACCCCTCATCACTCACCGCACTTCATCCTCCAACCAACATTGTGGGGTAGCCGTTTGCACAGGCTGTTCCTTATGGCACAACAACAAGCTATTATTTTAACATAAATTATAATTAAATAATAATATAAAAAAATGGCAAGCTGTTGGTATTTCATTGAAAATGATTTGGTCTGCTACAAAAATAGAAACTTTGTTGTAGAAGGTTGACGAATTTTCATAACATAAGTCAACTGATTGATGATGGATAAAATAATTTATTCAATTGAAATGTCTTGAAATAGCATGTATGATAATATCATTATCTATTTCAAACCAAACAAGTAATAGAACTCTCTAGAAGAGTGGAATATGCAGGTGAGAAGTGAGAACTAAACTCTTCAGAGAAAAAATACAGAAAATATGATGATAAAATTGGATAATATAAATAAAATTCTGAATTATGATACTGACCATAGAATGTGAATTCTGGAAAGTAGTACCTTTAAATCCAGCTCCAATGCGTAAAAAGAGATCAGTATATCTTATATTTTAAACTCATTGTACGTAAAATGAAATTTGAATTAATCAGTGATCTCCTTGAAGAACTTAGGCAGCCTATAGCACCTAGTTATACGCCCACATAGAGTGTAGGTGTTTTTTAACTATAAAGACAGTATAAAGAATTAACAGACTTGAAAGGTAGAGAAAAATATTGTCTAGACTTGCCCAGTTGGCTTCCAAAAAGTTTATAGAAGTTTTATGAAGTTGGCGAAAATAAAAATCAGTTTGCCTCATAAAATAAGCTGGATTTGAAAAATCAAAAAAATATAGTATCGATACTGAGAATTCAGTGTTGGTAGAAAAGCACTGGGCCGCTAGTTTCCAACTTTCTTATCAGTTCTACTGCCAGAAGGTTTTGGCAGCCTTCACCGTGAAACTGGTCACTATAATCGCTATCGACATCAAGTCAGGCCAGGGTGGGCTATAAGTCAAGGTCAGCAAACTAGTTCCAGAACCTAGGTGAAGACTTTTATTATTTTGCTATCCTGCATATTTTTTATTATTTCTTACGCGGTTACGCCACCAAGAATACAAAACTGTGGTTTGCGCGCCAAAATAATCTTTGTTTATAAGGTTTATAACAGTTTTGATTTATGAAAACATGGTTTTGTAAAACCAGTTCATGTATGAAAAGTGAACGAATGAAAATGTGTCTTTTTCTTATGTCGCCCTTGAAATTCGTGGTATTTTGATACCCAACAAGGAATCAATAATGTTAGTGATTATTTTCAAGTACCTACCATTGATGCACACATAATAAGTCGTTAAGTTTACACACAATCATGATTTGAAACCCGTATTCTGGCTCTGAAAACCGGTCCAAGAACAAACGTTTTCCTCTTTAATGGTTGTCATTCCACAGGAGAAAAAATCCAAATTTCAATCGTGTGGCGACGACATTCCGGCTTCAGTAGCTAATCAGGTCAGAGACGCTGAAAAAGTGGAAATATGTGACCGGGGAATCTGATTGTGCAGGAAAATGAAAAAGTAGGCCTGCTCTTACGAGATGTGGGCTTATGTAACAAATTGTGCACGGCACATTACTCTACACACTGAACAGTCGAGCTGAGTGATTGGATACACTTTTCTTGGGATGGATAACTGAAAATAGGACGATTCTGTGATGTAGATTCCCACTGAGAAAACAACATTTTCCCAGTGTTATTCCATGTAGCCTATAGTTTTATTATGAAGAATATTCACGAGAGATATATTCCTTGAAAGTTTCTTTCAGAAAAATTACTAAATTAAAGAGGATTTCCCATTCCTAGTTCATCTTTATCGTCAATATTTTTCATTACCAAGTAGAGTTTGGAAAACTCTCTTTTTCAAGGTTATTCCGAAATTCATCGCGTATTTCACTTGTTTTCCCTTGCCGTGAATTAGCTGCTTTATTCTGTTTATTATGCAGCTGAGTTAACAATGCATTTATTACCTCATAACAGTTTTTTACAATGTACAAAGTTTGTAATTTTTTAAAAATACTATTTGAATACATCAAGTATAATGCAGTCATTTCAATATTGCGAAGGAGATAAATTCTTATATTATTGGCATATCTTCATCATAATACCACCAACAATGAGAAATTGTAAATAGAAGATTGCCATTGCAAAACCAACCAGTTATACGAGTTGAATGTTATTTGATGAAGATGTACAGATCCATAGTAGTACAAGTAAATGATACGTTGTCTCATCATTTCCAAACAACCAAACAATAACTCAAAATTACATTCAGTGGTTGAACGCTGATGTTAGCGTAGATATTCTCGAACTAAAGCCGAATGAGCATTGTTTGACGGTTTAGATCCAAATCAGATTCTATCTGCATGCATACCGTTCGGGTCCGGACCTTTTGGCTGTGGCGCAGTCACGGAATACGGGGGGAAATACCTTCTAGTTGATTGCAATCTATTATGCACCCCTGAAAGCCAGGTTTTCGACCCCCCTTCCCAACATCCCCACCCTCATTTATCTCGTCCCTGCGTCTTTTCGAAGGCGCGCCCAACTCCGGAATCAATCGAACGTTTCCCGGATTGAGGATATAGTTTGGTCGATAAAATTCGATGAATCGTTTTTTTGTCAGAAGGTAACCACCCTTGAAAATGGTAGGGAACGTTATTCCAATTGTATCAATCTTCCATGTACATAATCCATATCTCCCATTTGTGATGAATCGATATTCTGTGGGGAGTTGAGCACCCCTGGAAATCGTAGGAAATCGTGTAAATATATTTTCAATGTCCATAATCCCATATCTCTATTATTGCTTTGTTCAATTGATAAGAGGAAGGAATGGAAATCATTCATTATTCAATTTGTCAAAGGTTGTTATCTCAATCTGTTTGTTGTTCATATAAATGTCTGCATTTGAACAATATCTCTTGAATATAGATTTGTTGTTCAAATGAAGAGATATAAAAAGAGTTTTATACTAATGTATTTTCTTATTTTTTGCTCGAATAAGAATATTTATTTACCCTAAAATACAAAAGAGGAATGAAAAATTTTTGTTAGTGATTCTTATTTTATATCGCAATTTATGGATAATATTACTGTAGAATAAATTATAATATTTATATTTCCAATAAGTTTACCGTCGATCTTATTCGTCATTGCAGTTCAAAGTGAGCAAGAAAACTTTAAGCTCCTCCCCTTGAATCTCATTGGCTGATTGGAACCAATCAGAACGCGTGGTTGGCTCTTCCCTGTGCTCTCATTGGGTGAAATGAATGAACCGTCTTAGTCGCTCCATTTTGTTGGTATTCAATCAAATGATTTGATTGATTCGGTAAGTAAAATAGTTGAAAGATTCATCTCTGTTGATATAATAACGAAATCAGTCTACTTTAGAATTTCTGAGTGTGTTTCACTGGCAGTGAAGCGTCTTGATTAGACCCATGATCAATACATGAAAGCTAATGCATTTTGTATCACGCACATCTCACTTTCCATTTGATAAACATAGACGTGGGCTTTCATTTCTCTGTTAGTATTTCCGTGGCTCGTTTCGAGGGTTGCGTGAACTGAACAACTTAAACTGAGTGCTTTTAACGACTAGCACGAAAAAATAATATTGTAAATGTCACTGACTTATGTCTATTTTCATGAATATAGTATCGTGATGAGATTAAATTAAAAAATGGGTAAACTGAATGAGGCAGCCTACTGCCTAATTGACGACTTTTATTGGCTTATTTCACAATTATTGTTCTACGACTGCACAGTAGTAGTAGATTTTTTTATTGTGTTGTTGCACATCATCATGACATTCATTCAAGAAACATTTACATTCCATTAATATTACTAGATTTATATTATGTGTTTGACTATTTTCCTCTTGGCGTACTGTTTTGAAGTCTACTCTAGTTGAGTTTTTTTGATGTTTTAATTGAATTCAAATCGATTATTCATCACAGAGAATATATTATGTCACTTGATCTTGATAATAATTGTTCATCCATCAAAATCAATAAAAAGTTGGCCGTTTCATTACGTTGTATGAGACGATTAACTATGAAAATTCAATTATTACATGGACTCTCCATCTTTTTAAATCTTATAAAAAGCTTTGTTGGAACAAAAAAGTATACATTTGGTATTCATATAATTTAGTCATTTTCATCCACTCAATTATTTCACTATTTATATCTCTTTTCCTCTACATGAACCTCCTACCCTCGTTCAAGCCCACCCTAAGTTCAAACCACCCTTTCTAAACCTCGATTTTGCCCTTCGATGAGCATAGGAGCAGTCATTTGTGTACTTGATTGAGAAAAGGTCAACTCCATAATTTTTTACTATTTGTCCGAGAATAGAAAAAAATAGATCTTGAGTTTGACAATTGTACATTAAATTTGATTAGTAATTATTGATTGACTTAGTAGTATCTCTACTTGCAGATAAATCTTTAATGATATAATGACAGATTAATAGCCTATATTTTTTAATTTGTCTTGATAATGTGGAGCTTTCAAGAAAGGCGTGGAGACAGTTTAACACTGAACATTTTCAATCTTCTTGCAACATGGAAGCTGAGTTAAAAGCTCAATACAGGCATAAATGGAAGACAATCGTGGTAAGTTATTATTATTCAATCGCAGCCGTAATAACCAAAATGGAAGAGATGAATAAGTTGCTGAATGAAAGTGTTTGTATGCAGTTGAGGCTGCTTTCATAGCATACACGGATGAGATGAGAGATGACTGTCAGCGAACAATGAACCCGCAGACGCCAGAAGCCACAAGGCATCGTTCGAATAATTGGAACAGATCGAAGAAAGGAAAAAGGTGCCGAGGTGTAGGGACAAGAATAATGAATGAATGATAGGAGCTAATCGACAGTGATGAAGGAGTAGACAAGTGGGAGAAGAGCAAGAATGGAGAGGAGGAAGAATGGAGAGGAGGAAGAAAGGAAAAGATAAAAAAGGGAGGAGGAAGAAAGAAGAAGTTTGTTGAGAAAGACGAGACGAAGAGAAGAAATATGTTGATAAGGAGTAGAAAGAGGAATAAATTGAGAAATTGGCAAGGGAGAAGGAGTAAACGGTGAAAGAGAATGAGAAGGGAAAAATAAAGGAGAAGAGCTGAAGGTGGGAGGAAGACGAGGAAGAAGGAAAAGAGAATGATGGAGGAAAAGAGGAAAGAAGATAGTAGAGAAAGTCAGCTCATCAAATGAGGAATCATTTGATGAGGAGTGTTTGAAGAAAACTGAAAATCGATGAGATGAATTATTGAAAAAAATATGGAATAATAAGAGGAACTAGAATAAAGAGAAATATATAAGTGAAAGAAATAATTGGTAGACATAAAACTACAAGGAAAGGAGTAGGAAGAAGGAAAAGTGGAGAAAGAAGAAGAAGAAAAATATATATATATAGAAGACGATATAGTTATAATGATAGCGAGTAATGGATTTATGACGAAGGCAGCGATATGTGATGAAAGCTATAAATAGAGGAATATTAGGAGAAAAAATAGAGAGCCTGGAAAAACCTAAAAGAAGAGTAAGAGGACTAGATGAAGATGTACAAAAAGGAACAAAATAACTTGAAAAGAGAAGAAGAAATGGGAGAAAGAGAGTGTAACGTAGGAGGAGGATGACGAAAAAGAGGAGGTGTGAAGAAGAAGAGAAAGGAAAAGGAACTTGATGAGCTGCTAGGTCTGGCCAGGGTCAAGCATAATGGAGGAAGAGCCCATTGAAGTCAGGTTAATCAAATTGAAGTCTATGGCCTGTCTGCTCTGCCCTAGCCCACACCACAATACAGCCTCACGATGCTCGTAATCTTCATTGCCACGAACTGTACGGTATTAGCCACTAGCCGAAAGCAGGCAGGTTCCCAGCACTTCTTGCTTCCACCACACTTGGTTCACTATCTAATAACGTTCTGCTATTTAATAACATCCTGCTTTACTTTTGTTGTTTATTTGTTTCTTGCCAAGGTGATAGCATCCACGGGAATTGGTTGGCACACTGGTTTTTAATGAAATATTGTTATCATTTTGTTGTCTTCTAATAATTATTGTTACATGATGTAAAAGTGCGATTTAGATGTTTCATTAGATTGGAAATAGAATTTGTAATAAGCGTTAGACTGAATTATTTGAATAGTTGAACTTTGCACGATATGATACATACACCAACTACTGTCTACGAGCCACTGTGTGAGCCATGACACACTACGCCACTTCAGACGTGCGTTCTTGAGCTAATGTGTAGCAATAAGTAGTAAAATTATTACTACGATATTACTCAATACCACTAATACATTAACTTTCAAACTAATGGAATATATCTACTTCAGTTCTTTATTTCAATAGATTTTGAATGAAAAATTTTACTGCCGTTCACAACTTGTCCTAATGTATTTTATAAAGAGAACTTTCAAAGTAAGTTGTACTCAAGTTATGGAAATAAAATTATGTAAATCACAGAATACAAAATTTACACGTCTCATCGTATTTATTTATTTAGTGTATGGCTTTCAATAGTGGGAGACCCAAGGGCTGTTCCACTTCGCCAGATAACCTCATTTTCCACAAATGGAGTCATGGGTTATAGCTTATAGTTCTTTTAAATCCTGAATTATATAATATATTATATAAATACTGTATTTATAAGATTAATAGGTATATATTGATATGAGTCAACAAATTCATTAAATTTTTATGAACTCTTTATGAATTGAATGACCAATTGGCAAAATAATTGGAATTCCCTTAATGAGTTTGAGAAATTAATCGTTAATAGAAATTAATCGTTAAATTAATACATTGAATAGCAAACAGTTTGAGTTTTAAACTATCAAAACAATCTAGATTCAGTTCTATTAATATTTCGATATTGTTGAGAAGTAATGCGTAGCATAGCCTAATAGCAGAGGTGTGAAAACCCTCGAAATAATACCAGAAATCAGTAATCAGCAGTTGTTTGGGTCGATTAAGAGGTGATTGACTCTGTAGGCGCCATCAAAACAACCGGCCAAGCAAATTACTCTGATCAAAATAATAAATGAAAAAATAATACTAATTTCAACCTTGTATGGCCTTCGCCGCTCCTCGCACACATAATTTGATCAGGTTCCTTCGGTTTCAGCTACAGCTATCGAACCGGTGATTAGCTGAAATAGCCTGTCAGTTATTCAGAGATCTATCCCAAGGAAACACTAATCACAGTTCGTTGTTCTAACTGCATTAATGTTAGTGAGAAGTTTTCAACAAATATAATGAGGAGAAATTTGTAAATTATATTTTTCCTAAGAAGTAGTTACAGTATATAGAATTCATAAATATGAAAATAATGTAGAAATATTACGTAAAAGCCGAATAAACCATCAGGTAATACTGATTTCACTTCTCCAACGTTTTAGAAAATAGTAAGTACACATTGCATGTTCAGGTGAGATTATAGATTATTCGAAAGTGTATAAAATAATCAAGCGTATTGTACAATCGAGAAGTACTTGCTAGAAAACTGACAAATTATATAAAAAAGCCTTACAATTTTTTACATGAAATAACTCCTGTTTTGAGAGTTTAGGAGAGCAAAGCAAGCCTTCTGGCCAAAATATATTTTTTATTCTATCCTATCACACTGCCGTTTAAATCTTCTTCCGTTTAAATCTAAATTCTGCACTGCCTATTTCATATTCAGAACAGACGCTTGTTGAATAATTTATGAATTTCCATTAAATGAGGTTGAGAGAACTTTACAAGAAAATGGAGAAAATTATCGGGGAGAAAACCTGAACGGCGTTCGGCTCATTACTTCACGCCGAAAAGCGCGGGAAGACGTCAATAGCGAGCAACTAGAAGCGAGAGAAATTTGAAAGGAAAGGAAACAGGTGAGAGAGAGAGAGAGAGAAGTAGGAAGAGAGAGGGTGATCCGAGGAAGTGCGAAGGTAGCAGGAAATTCTCACTGATTGTTTGGTTTAGAAGTTTGCGCCGTGGAAACAACAAACTGAAGACGAATAATAACTTGAGCCGCGCTAATGTGATCACAGAGCTTTCAGATCCAACTTTTGTTTGCAAGCCTTTGGTTTTTGGCGGTAAAAAACTGTGGATTCGATGCTGATAAGCGACACGAAAACGTAGAGACGAGATATTGAGACGCAATGCTTATAGGATAGGAGAGCTGTATGCTATGCGATGCTTCGTTGGAGTCACACAAAGCTTTGAAATGCAAACGCCTTGCTATCTGTAAAGCATCCCGCAACGCTCGACAACCGATTCTATTCGAGATCAACCACCGAAACGCTCGCTGTGAGCAGAACACGCTCTGCTCTTTCTTTTCTTTTTACATAGAAAGCCACCGACATCAACCTTATCTCGGCTTTGTGATTATTATTTGGCTGCACAATAGTGTACGCGATAAAAATCACTATTAAAAACCCAGTTTGTTCTTTTGCAAATGTGAGTTGCGGCAAGAAAGACATCATTATGGATCATTTTGATCCTTTCCATACACTTTTCAAAATTAACAGAATATACAGTATTCCAAGATGAATTGATAATATAATGGAATTAAAATAAATATGTGATTTTTATAGAAGAAAATTCACATCCCAGAAGAACTGAAGACTTTTTTAGCCGTAGACTAAAACAGTCCTAACCAAGATTTATCAAAGCCATAAAAAAGAATTATGATAGCTGTTACTTAAATAATGTATCTAGTTGTAACTAGATACTATAGGTAACGATACTTTTCCATTGGAGCTCAGCTTATATTACACACAGAAAAAAAACTTACTCATGAATGAATGAGAGCAGATTATATAACCAGAATGATAGTGCTGGAGGCACTGTAGTACACGAAGGATGTAGGAAGTAGATAATGATTTTTGAAGTATAGTCGATAAAAAAGCGGCCAATCTTTTCTTGCGGTTATCCTGTGCAAAAATGTTGAACAAGCTTCGAGGTCAGTGATGTCAATGACCTCATCCCATTGTACAAAGTCCAATGCACACATTACTGAATTTAATTCTAAAAAAATCATTGGACCGCATCTTATTGATGGTGGTGGAGAGTGGTTTTAGGCCATTCCGTCTGCCTTTAATGATGTTCTCAGTTATATTGTGGGCCTCCTGCCTAATGGAAAAATCTACTGACTTTATTGGTGGCCTCTTTTACTCAGGCTTCACTTAAAAACAGACAAGCTGGTTTCCATTTCCAGCTAGTCATCCATAAACGAGTCGTTCAAAAAGCATGAAATTGCTTTTATAAAAGATTGAGTGCAATGCTTACTATACTGTCATTACATGATTTATTGCCAGTTAAAAGTTCTCTACGATAATTATTGAAGCTGAGCGTTTCATCTTCAACTGGGTTCTTGTCCACTCTTCCAAGTATTCCCACTTTCCTCTGATTTCATTCAGTAGAGCAATCACGTTTATTTTTATTTTACTTACACTTAGTAGTAGCTTGGAACCAGTACTTTCACCTTCTTGGAGGTGGACACAAATTTTTATTATAAATTTTATCTGACCAATTGTATCCATGAAATATAGTAGAAATCTATTCTTACTGTAGATTTAATTACAGAATATAAAGTTTGAAAATGCTTTGCACCACCGTCCAAATAATATGCAAAACATTGCTGTTGTGGATTCAAATGCTGGAATTCTGCATAGCTTGTGGGTTCGCGTGCGTGCGACATTTTTTCAACCGGTATCGGCAAGATAAAAAAGTCAACTAAGAGAACGGTAGAAAGAGAAAGATGAATAGTGAGAGAGGGAGACAGAGATAGAATTTGTTGAATATTGGCTTTGGCAGCCACATGAGACAGCTCCACCCAATAGCAAAGTTGGTTGCTTACCGCATTTTATTTTGTACCTGATGCCGGGTTATAGGAATGACCGTGTGCTTATCAAGCCGGCAAATAAATAAAGAGTGGAAGAAACGAAAACTAAATGTTTCCTCTCATTCCCTCTCACATATTCTTTCTCTTCTCTCCTAGGCGCAACCTTGGCCTTCCTCGCTCTCCTCTGCGATCAATATCATCCCGCCTCCACTTTCCATGTTTCCAAGCTTTCCTCTCTCTATCCCACACCTTCTTTCTCTGGTTATCTCCTCTTTCTCTTACCATTGTGAGTCCCCGTTCTCTCATTTAAGTTGCTTGTTTCCCCTTCTTCATCCTTCAATGCTCACATTCTACCACTTTCCTGCCGAAATTGCAATTTGGTCACTCTCTCTCACACCCACACTCTTTCTTCCTACTCTTGCTAACAGCCTGCTGTCAGCAAACTTCGAACTTTGAAGGTCCTTTCCAAAATTCAGTTTCAAGATGAGAATTTTAAAACGTTTGGTAGTTTATAGAATTATGATGGTATTTTCTTCACACTATTAAATTTTTTTGGATTTAATCAATTCACCTTCACTTGTTACCCGAAATCTCTTTATCCTCTTCTGATTTTTTCATATGGCCTTCATTTTTGTCAACAAAAAGAACCTTGATGGAAACCTTAAAAGCATGATTGTTCAACTCCATCCGTGGAATCTATTTCGCCAGTCAAAAAACATCAATGAATGAATTTGAAGGCCACTCCACTATGATTATGACTCATCTAAATACTATTTGGCCCGATAAGAATGGAACTGCAACAACGTACGTACCACATTCTTGGTAAACGTGAATGAATCATTCGTTGTATTCCATCCACTCTCTTCCTCAACTCCTACATGTTATAGGCCTAATCATCATTGCGAAATTTCCTTTACAGTCACTATTTATATTTCCTGTTAACGTGTAAGAATGCTTCTTCGCTTTCCAAAAATGATTTATTTCAATTGATGACTAGGTCATCATTAGATTTTTAAACTCAGTTTTATTATACAATGTTGTATGATCTGTGATGTATGTAATGTAGGCTAATACAAAAGTGAACAGAATGATGTGTTTGTCTCAAACTGAGATCATCAACTTACAGATTTGCATATACATTCACTGTTATTGTACATTTTCAAACCATTGTTACGGTTGACCATGACTGATAAGTAATAATTATTGCTTTTTATCACCGTGCAGTAAAATTTACAATTAGTTTTAATTCATGGCTTTGCAGTTCTTCTTACGGCTTTTAATACTTGAATTCAAATTTTTATTAAAATCCTATATGAACAATGCTTGATGGCCTGATTCATGTTTCCTCGTAATACAGCTAATTTCTGAAGAAATTTTGGGATTAAAAATATAACTATGAGTGATATTAGATTGAGATTCATTATTGCCGGCCAGGTTGGCCGAGTGGTCTGGGGCGTTACAACCTTCAGTCCGCTAGCGCTACCCGGTCGTGGGTTCAAATCCCACCAGAGGCATGGTCGTTTATGCAGCTCAAAAATCACCCTCGCACACTCCATTACCCACGCACAAGTAAATTGAAATACTTATGTGGGCATCATCCGCAGAAAAAAAATATTGAATGTGAATTATGTTGATGCAGTATTCTTAACAGTTAACCCAACACCTTAGCAACCGATGTTTATATTTTTCGCTGTGGAAAAGGTAATAATACTTTACTTTAAAAAATATTATACTAATAATTAAATCATTTGTTGTAGATTCAATTACAGTCATAATCAATATTCGAATCGTTGTAGTATACTTTTGTAATAATTGTATCATAGTGAGTTTAAAGTAAGTTGAGTAAGCTAATCAATAACTGAATTAAATAATTTTCTAGATGAACTCTTTTCAACCTTGTGATCTATTTATGAATTTTCAATTCGCGAACGGTGTATTTTGTAAATCTAGAGCAAGGCTTTGGTTTTTGGGGATGGGGTGCAATCAATAGGAGGCTAGAATGATATCCTGTTGCGCGCTGTATGACGATATCTTCGTTAAAAGTGATTTATGGCTGACAAATGAAGCTGCAGAGATAGGGCTCTATTCGGCCTGGCCCTGCCTGCCACCCGAGCGAAACTTTTTCATTATACTGTATCACTACATCGGATTATAAATACGGAGTTGGTCTAAATCGATGATTTATGGATAAACGGATTTCTGTTGAAATATACTGTTGGCTTTCCACGTTTTTGCAAAGTCGAAATATATTTCATGAATTTGTCGCTTGCAAAATTGCCAAAAACTGATTTCATGTTCCCAATTGCCCTCAGTTTAGAGAGGCCTGTATTAATGTACTGTATATCGTTCTGAGAAGAAAATTCTACTTCTGATTATAAATTTTTCTTTAGTGTTATAAACTTTCCATCCCGTCTACTACTACACTCAATCTACTGTAATAATAAGTATGGATTAATTAATTACTGGTTTATAGTTATTAAACCCTGTTAATCCTTGATTGAATTTGCATGATGATAGATATTTCTACGAAAATAGCCTGATTACTTTATTTTTAATTCTTGTTATAGAAAATATTTCTCAAATTTGTAATCCACCTAGAGTTGCGTCTCATCTAATTTCAGCTGCAATACAATTAAAAAGATTTCTGTTTGATAATTCCCACCCACAACAATCATGCATTACTTATAATTTTATGTGCAGTACAGATCTTCCATACTAATCAAAATACTTGCAGTCTTGTAATAATTATGTATTTAATCAATAATTCTATATTATTCTCCAATCTGACCCACAACCACAAGTTGCAATACATTGACTTGGTAGTTCACTATAATACTAGTTATACTGGAACTATTTCAGTAGTTTACTTACCTCAAGTCATTAAACTGATCTATCTCTTGAATCTAGTTTTCAAACTATCATTCCTGTTTTTTTTACACTGACCTACATCCTCCCGTACGCTTCTCCTATAAATCGATAGATATCGTGAAATTGAAATATATATTTGGAACTGGATATTGTTATCAGTTATTCGCCGGGTTTCAAGTTCATTGCTCTTTGAGCTAGTTTTCTAGCCAACACGAGGCAATAGTTTTGTCGAGGTCACCAAATTTAATCAATAGGTACGAGATTTTCTATTACTAGTTTTTTGGCGCTCTAGTTATTCCGATGAATATCGATTTACAGTTGTTTGTTCATTGAATTGGTGGTTTGGAGGATATTTCACAAAATTGGCTCGATTCTCTCTCCACTGGTAGTCAAATTTCAATATTTTCAAAATACCGGTTTGTTTGATAATAATCAAAATTATTGGGTGGCTACAAAATATTATTATTTTTTTAGTATCTTTCGTAACATGGATTCTTTGAAAGAGCCCGTTCTAGTCAAACTACTAATTTTTACATCAAGAATTTAAGAACCATCCTATAATATAGACTGTCGATTAAAATCATGACAATATTGGTCCTGTATGTTGAATGAAAATTATTATTGGTCTCTACCCTATTGGTCTTTGATGAGTGTAATTTTAAATTAGATGAGTAGTTTTCTACGGATATTTCTACTAGAAATATAAAACCATCCAACTAAGAATTTCTTTCCTAACTCCAGCCAATGGACCATTCGTTCAAATAGAATGGACTTTACCTTTAGAAGCACTGATTTAACATATAGAAAGCCAATAATAGAGAACTTTTCAAACGCGTAGACTAATATTAATTATTAGGTAATACTAATAATTATTTTTTAGTTTGCAATGCTGATTTATAATTCAATTTTTACTTCATATTAATTATATTGACCTAAATTTTTTTATTATATCTTTTTCAACCACAATGATTACATCCAGAATATATTCTATACTCTCTGATTACATCAATATCAAACATTGTTATCGTTTGTTCCTGTGCAGATTTGTAATAAATTGATGAGTTCTACAACTAAAAGCATGTTCAGGGGCAGATGGCATTTTAAAACAGGTTATCATGTGCTATTGTGATGTGGGCAATAAAGCCCATAGGAATTCCGACCCTAACCACCTTGAGAATGATGCCACCCTTCAGATTATGGTTGTTTTCCTGCTGTGGCAGGGTAGCAGGGGTGGTGGGGTGCGGAGCGCTCTGCATTGTAATACAGCCGGGCGCGAATTGTAGATATCACGATACAGCTCTGTTTTTATGGCACGTTGTTGTCATTAATATGCCCTGTAAAAGCATATGAAATGCCGCCAGCTAGAATTGTTGGAAAGAAAAATAGCGTCGCGGATAATTTAGCTCAGCTACTCAAAACTCTCATGTTGAAAATACGCAATACCGTATTCAAATAAAATTGTGATATTTTTTCCAAAATTTTGTTCGAGTTTTGGTTTACATTAGCATAAGGTGCGATCTTTCGTTTATAGCCTATACCAATATTCCAATATCGTCCAACTATTTTCATGCATGGTGATGCAAAAATAAAGTGTTACAATAGCTATGAGCTAATTCATTGTTACTATACATACATGTTTTAATCTATACTTTCCATATCACAAAAATCCACCCAACTCATCTTTGATTGAAATCAAAATAAAACTTTCTAACCAAAACAATTTAGAAATCCTTGATTTTGAAAAACCAATAGTATTTAGTGATAATGATGTTTTCAATACCTAGATGGGTATTGAAAACTGGTCCTCACTCATTAATGTTGAGAATGACATGATTAACAAAAATTATTCAAAACTGTAAGAAAGAACAAATCAAAAATCACAATATAATATTTCATATTCCTCATACTTCTATAGGCTCTTATTTATTCTATTCTCATTTATTTCTCCCGTAAAACAAATATCAATTGTAAAAACTTCACAAATATAGGAGTACAAAGCTGAAAAGAGAAACTCGTGAATCGAATAAGGAGGCAAGGGAAGACATTTGATTTTATTTCCAATTCCACCCCGCTGACTCACCTTGGAAAAATGTAATCCAAAAAATGATGATTTTTATTAAATATTGGTCTGGTTGAGGCCTACAGGACAACCTGAAATCAATTTAACTGCTTTAATCTCAGCACACTATGAACTAGAGTGGGGTAAACGTGGTCGAACATACACTGTGTCATAAACTGCGCACTGAATTCAGTCACGAACTTCACTGATCGGAGTATGAATACGAACTGGCCGTAGAACTCGTGGTTGCCGCGAAGCCTCCCGGTTTGTTTACGGTAGGTGCGCTCTGATTGGCTGAGCCGACGATGACGTCATCTTCTCAGTAGACGCTGGTCGCGATGACGATGACTCGCCTTCTTCAGGGTAAACAGAAACAGTCATCACCCTCGGATCTTGCTCATACGTATGATTGCGTATCAGGCTGTAACACGAAATTCGAAATAGTATACTAATATGATAATGATGATGATGATAAGAGATTGGGTTTCAGATTTAGGTGGGCTCCAAACCAACAGAGATCAGTTTAAATGCTCAATTATACTTAGCAGAACTTACTAGAACTTACAGAACTTACTAAAGGAGTGACCCTTTCAACAGGAGTGACAGCTTGGCAGGTGCACGTTCCTTATCTATTTCCTCACTCATCCATGGAGGCTAGGTTGAATTACTTTGCATCCTGCACACTTTTAACTTGAATTTATGAAGTAGCATGGTTGTTTTTTTATCAAATAACATATTTATTGTTTTATAATATTATAATAAGGGAAGATATTGATTTATCATAGACATGAAAAGAACGGCGTTTCATGTAACAGATTATTGGAATATCTGTTATAAGAATTTTCAGAAGAATACTATACTATTCATAAGAATAGTGTAAAATTCCAAAATATAGCGACTTTTTTCTGTATCTGACTTTGCTACCAATTAAAACAAATCGATGATCCTGTACCAAATCCTGCTTTCTGTTCTAAAATACAGAATTTATTCGCTTTGGACTCATGCATGTTCCAAACAGAAATCGAATGTCATGAGACATGCTCAGCTCATGACATCGAACATTACAAATAATTCTTGATTCCACCGTGATTTATTTCGGTTCGATAACAGACTCATGAAATATTATTCCGGTATTGCACTTGAACATTGTCCCTGGTTTGTCTGCACTCAGACTGCACTGATTATTGCGGTGGAAATCTCAAGGGTCATCGCTCATCGCACTAAAGCTGTTGTTGGTTGCTAGTAGCTCCCCATGGTAGATGGTTGATGGTTGCTCGTTTTGCGCCTGTTGCTCGCTCAGTTTCATCTGTGGTTTGGTGCAGATGTAGCGTTCAATACAATAATAGCTTTGGGGTGGATAGATCTTGTCGGCTGATAAATGGATGATGTAGCATAAGCTGGTCTGGAATGAACATTGCATTCACCATTGGTGCTCGGGAATTGGACATTTTGTTGTCAAATTTGTTGGGAGAGGAGGGGAGAATAGTTCCAGCCTTTGCTATTCATGCTGATAGTCTTTTTGTAATAATCTGGGAGTGGATTTGTGAGTCTTTTTGATGATTTCGTGAGTGGATCGCTAGATCATGATTCTACCTAAGTATACCAAAATAATTTTTAAGAGCGCTTTGATTTTTATCTGCATAAAATTTTTACATGTTAATAATGTAAAACTGTTACATTAGGTGATGAAGGGTGATTTAGTAAATAAGAAATAGGTATAAAGGGTAATTTCTTGCACCCTTTTGTCTTTAGTATATTAGATGTTTCATTCTATATTTCAGAGTCTTTGTAGAGCATCTGATAAATCTACCAATTGCTGAAATTTGTGAATTTTGTAAATGATAAATCAAATACTGTAAATGATTTTTCACAATATCAGTTATTTTATCCAATATCAAACTGTTTTATAAAAGTATCAGGCTAATTTTGTAAAAAAAATATTTTTATTACTTTGATTGTTTTGTGACTGGAAAAGAAAATAAATCATAATAAGTAAACTTATTAATTTCCACCCAAAACATCAGAGCGAGAATGTTTTCAAAAAATTAACGTTGATACGCAGAAAACTCAATGTCACGTTCTCGTAATAACATGGGTTGACTCGTGGCCAACCAGCTTTTCAACAATGGTCACGTATGTGCCAACAGTTGCCATTAAACTTTCTTTTCTCGCCAAAAGTGTTGTTTCCAGCTGGTTACTGCTGGTTACTGAGTGGTGCCCGGAAATCTGAAATTATCATTTTGGAGAGACCTCAAATAAAGAGTCTCATTTAAAAGGTCCATGCCCTGAGTAAAGGGTATAGAAGTCGGATTACTCATGCATGCGGGTCTCACTAGAGCCAAGGGTCAAACAAAGCGACAAAATATCAGTTCACTAATTGTTGTCACTTGATAACTTTAATATGTCGCAGCTGAATAGATACTATATTTCACTTCAAATAAACGTGTAATAATCCTTATTATTCAGCCTACCTCAAATGAAGGACTGATAAGCCAGTAGGGCCATTTTAGTGTTGTTAGTTGTTAGATACAGCAGTCCTCTCTTTAGTGGTGTATTTTGATGTTATCCATAGTGTTGTCTAACCTACAATGTGGTTTGTCATCGTAAGAATTCCTTAATATTTCTTACAGTGATTAGCAGAGAATCTCAAATTTTACGTGATAAATTATAAATTTCGCTTTGTTACTTGGATTTTTTGAACATCCCATATTTTGCATGTACCATTTTCCTTGAAGATTAGTAATTGATAATTTTTTGGAATAAAATAAAAATATTTCAAAATCCTATTTTTTGTCGTCTGAATCTTTCAATCTACAAGAGGAATAATTAGATAGAGATGAATGATTCGAATAATTATTCCTGATTCTTCAATATCTGTCGAAAAGGCACGTGAAAATTAGTTCTAATATTAACAGTGCAATTATTATTAACATGTATAGAGAAGCTTATTTTACAACAAATAATATCACAAACGCTTCTATTCTGTGGGAGGTGGAACGTGGAAGTAAACAAGTAAACTGATACTGCTTTCAAACCTTGACTCCCATTGGTCGGCCAGTTGTTCCTAGTGTTGAAAGTGGGAGTGAGAGGTCTCGTCCAATCACAGTGCTCCATCGTAGTCTGATTGAAATCGACCATTTTGATTTCAAAAGCTGCCTTCCTTGGTCATAGCAAGCAGCATTTACTCTTAGAGAAATAGTTAAAAAAAATTTTTTCAATGTTAACTGACATTGAGAAAAGCAAAGAAGCCTACTGTAATTATTAGATCAAAAAGGAAATTCAATAAGCAATTGAGGAAAATTCCAAAACAATAATCCTGTACAATAAGCTTGAAATAGGAAAGTTTTGACTTGTCTGTGCTTTCATATTATGTGCCCATTGTAAATTCGAGAATAAATAAAAAAATATATGAAACTCATGTTGCAAATATAAAGTTCATATGAAACTCACGATGGTCAATAAAAGTCGTCTATCAAAATCATCATGGATATACTGATCATTACTCTCACATAAAAGATCATTATACCTTCCACCATCATTACCATTATGTTATTGACTACCGACCATTTCCATGAAAAAAATTGATTTATTGTTACGTAATACCTTCCCTGCTTTTTGCTCTATGAGACTAGTACTGGAATACCAATTCATTTTAAGAAGCAAGGGGCTGCTTCATGCGACTTCAGAATGATGGATGAGCAAGATGGACAAATAAATTAGGGAGTGATGTATCACTGTCTCCTTACTTTGAATTCATAATTTGTCTTGTGGCGTTTAAGATGACGTTTCACTGTTTGTTTTGTTCATCGGGGGCTGAGTAGTCACTGTCTTCGATTCTGTCTTGTTTTACATAAAGTTACAACATTCTTGACGTGTAACTTGAGTCATTCTCGTAAAAATCCTAGATTCAAGATATGGTTGAAGAATATTATTTTTCAAATCTTCGTTGATACTCGATATCAACGCTGATATTTGTTGCTGGGATGATACTGAATGGGACCTCATAACATTTCTTCACAATTTTTTGAAAGCAATACGTTAAAATCTCTCTTCTCGATAAATAACATCTTTCTCGTTTTGTATCCTCATTCCTCTAAAATTTAAGATTTTATAAAAAATATCAATGTCGTTGATGGAGTGTGGACGGTTCATGATAAATATGCTTTTCTGATTTTGGTATTTTTATGGACAATCAACTGATAGGAAAACAGGATATAATCATTATGGCAGGATTGGAAAAACTTAGATTTCATCCTGTTTTATTAGTTTTAGTTTTATTTCATATTTTATCCTGTTTCTGTACTGTGTGTAGAATTACAGTGTTGTAGTGCTGTTGTTCCACAATCTTTCAATTGGAATTGACCACCATCCATAAGAGCTTTCAAAATTTCATTGGCGAATCTCGTGTCGCATCCCGTCGCCGTAGCCTGAACTATTGTGACTTGAAAAACATTTTATCCAATTGAAACAATCGGCAGTCATAATAAATAATATTGTCTCAGCAACAAATGATAGATTGTCTCCTAGCTAACATTTGAACGGCTCAGAATGGTATCAATTGAATGATGAATATATGACACTCGGGCGACTTTCTTCCAATGTGTCTGAGTGAGTGAATGAGATGGGGTGATGGAGGACTAAACTATTGAAAAGAGAGGTCAACTGAAAAACAGAGCAAATAAGAGACAGAAAAGTGTTGAGTACAGTATAGTGCTTTCTTGTCTATAATGATAGGGAAAACTGAAATACTCTTCTTCCATTTTGACTGTGGTTGTTAACTAGAATTTGGGTCAAGTTGTTACAATACTAATCTCATACTAATTCATTGAATAGTATACACATACATAAGAAAACGTTTTTCTCAAATGTTTTTCAAAAATGACGTGTTGACTTTTTTATTGATAAAATTTATGCAGTCTACACTACAGTGAACCGGAGCTGCATATAATATGAAAAGTGTCTGCATTGTAGAACAGGTTACCCGTATCGTTATCATAAATTGCTGCAAGCTTCATGCAGAACGAAAAACAGGATGAAGTATCATCAATAACAATTCAATTCATAGCAGTGCGTTCATTGAGGATGGCCGTGAAACCTCAGCTTGTGTAATTTAAAGCTTGTGGGGAAAATATTTACTGAAGCACGTGGGGATAACCATTAGCATGCAATTGAATAATTTGAGCTTCATATTTTAAAATTGAAATCATAAATTGGCAATGAAGTGGTTTATAAATATTTAAATCACCCATCAACCTAATTAGTTCATATTCATTCTCGTCCAACGTTGGAGATTGCATTTTGTGCACAAAAAATTGATTGCATTTTGAAAACTCAAATTTACTCTCCACTTTTCCAGAAAATAGTTATTTGTGTAACTAGTGGGTAAAGTGAAGGATTGCTGCACGAGCGAAACAGTTTTTTTCACGAACCGAAGGCGAGTGAAAAACGTTTCTCAAGTGCAGCAATATCACTTTATGCTCGAGTTACACATTAAATTTTTCCTACAGATACCATTGGGCCTATGTGAAAAGTAGGAAAAAGTTTCAAATGTGTTTTTTAGTGTAATTTCAAGTATTTTTTATTGCAATCTCCTCAATTTATTTTGCCTTTGAAATCAATATAAGAATCATGTGAATTACCATCATCTCACAATTTTTACAAATCCAAGATGACAGAAAATCTTGAGTTGGAACTTTCAATTTTAGAAGCCTACATTGTCCAATGTCATCTATTATCAAATAATTACCTTTATTTGAGTAATATGAAGTAATATAATTCAAACATTTTTATCTATTCTATGTATCACAGTGACTTAAGAATAATAAATTTGTGTACTCACTGTAATATTTACCAGTAAGTTATGAGCTACAATCAGTATAAACTACTTTTCAAGACCTTGAAATATTCCGGGTAACTGATAAGTGTAAAACGCCCTTTCATACTTTTATGGCTATAAATAATCATATTTACTAGAATTCAGCGCAAATTAGACTTTTTAAACATTATTTAATGTGACTGGAAGGGATTTGGAATCTTTACCTCCACAATTAATCAAACCCATGGTTTTATTTTCATTCAAATGATAGCCTATATAACTGAATAGTGCTATGAATAACGTACTTTCATGTAAAGTACTGTATATTATTCTTTCTGGGAAAATTTTGCTGCTTCAAATCACTTGAGACAAAATATCTCATCAGTTCTAGCAGGTAGGCTTTTGATTGATGCAACCCGCAAGTGATTAGGCTATCTATAGCATAACAGCTAACTGCTTCTTTGTTAAAATTATGCAAGGTTACAATTGCATTGCTTATGATTCTCAGGACTTTATCATGCTTTTATGCAAAATTATTTAGTTGTCGGCTGTCACCTGCATTGCATAACAGAATCCTACTGTATGAATTAAGTGCAAGGTTCAAAGCTGAACCAGCCAACAATGAGACTGAATTGAACTGAAGCTGTAATTTAATGATAGTATTAAATTAGAATGTCGCATTTACTATGAATTCTATATCATGCCTTCAACCACTTTTCATTATAATTATATTAACTTACATATGTGGTAGTTAA
Organism: Sogatella furcifera; assembly: GCA_017141385.1. Lineage (NCBI taxonomy): Eukaryota > Metazoa > Arthropoda > Insecta > Hemiptera > Delphacidae > Sogatella > Sogatella furcifera. Next base: position 14,340,200 of record CM029547.1, on the reverse strand, counting down.
AGTAGTCAGATCACGTAAATGTAATCTGAGTTTGTTCTATTTTAGCCCACGGTATTTAAAAAATTCCAGTAACTATGGTGCCAGAGTCTTCTTCAAAGTTTCATGTATTAAGTTACTTTCACATTGAAAAAATCATAATAATGTATTACACCACTGAATTCTGATAGCTTAAATTGAGTCAACTACTGTATGAAACAAATTCAAGATCAACAAACAACAATCTTGAATCATCTTACCGTATTCAAACAATTCAAGCTCAGGTTTTATAACCAACAATAATAAATCCCTACTCTCATAATTATTATAAAAGCTCTGAAAATAAATTGACATTTTATCACGGTAACTTATTTACGGTATTGATGTAAACAATAAACTAACCTAGAAAATTCAGTGAGATGTCTGACGGAAGGTCTGGCCAGTGGCCCCTACCTTTTGGCCGAAATTCCAACTTGCTGCTACCAGCTGATTGACTCCCGTTTGGTCGACAGCCAGACTGCCACCTTAATTTTGAATTCTAAATACGGAACATCCATTTGATGTACTTACTATTTCGTGTTGTTAGGTTAAAAATCTGGAGTGCGTAAGAGTATATTACATAATGAGTTTGGAAAAGGCGTTTTTACAAACGAATAATTATGTTCTCCAAACGAGCGGTATGCGAGTTTGGAGAATAATTATGAGTTTGTAAACTTTTCCACACGAATTATGTACATTTTTTTTCGTCATACTAGACTGAGAAGGATTTATTAAAACCTCAAACAACTGAAAAACATTAACTGAAGCCAACATAACCTCAACACAACACTAGCAGTAGCACAAAACAAACGCACACAGTGAACTGTCATGGCGGCTCGTTCGACTCGTTTATTCATACATCGGAGTTCGGAAATAGATATTTGTGCAACTTGTGCGCAAAACCGGTGATTGCCAAACGAGATAGAGAATGGCCGAACGAAGCGAAGCTGAGTTCGGCCATCTATCGAGTTTGGCAAACCTTTTGCACACCAGTTGCACACAATATTTTTCCCAACACTCTATATCATAAAAGTTCTAAAACAATAATAATTGACGCATTTTTAATAGTAGGTATTAGGCTTAATGATAATAGTTCTATGACATATTTCTATTACCGAACATCTGTGATGATAAAATAAATATCGTGTAATTGACCAACTATCATCAATGATCATATTCTCTGTGTAATATGTTCTCCTATAGAGAACATATTATAATATATTTGATAATAGATGTATGACATAGAACTATAATTATTATCGTGTAATGCCAGACCAACGAGAGATTAGCCTAACAATAGATTAAGAGCATTTAGAGTACCGTAGGCCAATGCTACACATTGAAACTTTGCATCATAAATTAATGGCATTAATGGATTAATTATTACATTTTTGCGTAATCTAAATACCAGTATAATCGATTTTAGCAGTCCAGAAACGTTTAATTTATTGATAAAATTTGTACAATCAATTTTGATTATGTAAGAAGGTGTTAAAGTTTGATTCTTCTCGCTACTTTTGGTGCGATTCCCAGCTAAAAGCAGTACAACGGCCAATTTCTTTTCAGCTAAACGCAGTACTATCACCAGAGTATATAATTTTGTTCAAAAAACGTTTTAAATAAGTTTGATTTGTATTATTATGCAACAGATAATCAAAGCAAACATTCTAATTATATTATTATTTCGAAACAATTGTAAATAACTTAATCAATATCAACACAGAGCAGTTAACTTACGACTAATAATCAAAACTCCGCCATTTCTATTCCTCAACGACAGGCGACGAGTCGACAGATGACTGTAATCAACTGGACTAAATTGGGCAGATAATTCTCAAGAGAAAGATTTAGTCAAATTACGCTCTAACAAAATTTGTATTTAATACAATAAATTTTAGCGCCTAATAACAGTTTTTGCCATAAATGTTATTGTTATGATGAATCTAACGTTATTGGATTCTGGTGAAATCGGCTCTCAGACGTTCCGAGTTCAATGAATTTGGAATTGGAATTTGGGCCGTGCGCAAAGCACAAAATGGAATTTGGGCCGTGCGCAAAGCAAGTGTTTTGCGCACGGCGTTTCGGAATCAACTGTTTTGCGAATCGTTCCAAGTTCTGGAATGAGATGTTTTGTGACCGAGTGTTGGGAAAAAACAGCTGTGCTAGATTTTCAATGCTGTAATTATCATCGTGATGACTAGTGCCGTAATAATCATCAAAATGATTATTCCCGCATTCAGAACAGCTGATCTTTGATTCTCCTGTAAACGGCAATTTTCCAAACGCAAATCTAGCTTGGAAAGTTGTGTATTACATACGAGTATGGCGAAAAATTTTTTTAGGCACGCTAATTATCACTAGTTCAAGAATGGACCGTTTTAAACACGATTTTCAGTGCGAAAATTGCATTTTACGGGTCTCTGTAGGAAAAAATTATTCTTGTATTTGTATTGTCCTCATAAGCTCTTGGCTTGTGCATAGTTTATGGTTATGGATGATGGAAGGGGATAACCATCAGCATGCTGCATGCAATTGAATAATTTGAGATTTATATTTCAAAGTGAAAGAAATAAATTGACAAAGTATAGGTTATAAATATTTAAATCACTCATCAACGTAATTAGTTGATAATCATTCTCGTCCAACGTTGGAGATTGCATTTGTATGAGAAATTAATGGACCTGCAGCTATTAGTAATATAGCCTACCGTACTGAATAGTAAGCCTACTATACTACAGTACTATTCAGTCTCATAGTACAGTGATAAGATTCTAAGAAATTTTTCAAGATCTTATTTTATTCAACTTGAGTTCTAGCATTAAACATTTTGATTATTTTTTGAAGTATCATTACTTATTCATTGAAAGTACTGTATGGTTGAAATAGGAAATAGTTTTATTTAAAACTTTACCAAATTATAATTCTATTGAGTTTCTTCTTAAATTTGTTTGAATTTTTCATACAATGGACTGCAGCATCTCAAAGATGTTGAACACAAACAGTCAATTGAATATAGGCCTACGGTATTCTCTCATGTTCATAGATATGAGTAGTTTTTGATTAATTGGAGATCATAACTGTAAAAATTTCAAAATTTGAACGTTGAATGTTTTCGTGACTTACAAAGCTATCAGAATCCAACTCATGACGATGTCACATTTCAGCATTCTAGTATTTTGGACTGTATTAAGGCCTTAATTCCTTTATGACTTCCGCTTGTAAGTCATAAAAGAATGCTGACCTTTTTGCTGCCGCCGCCAAGGATTTAAGGATCAAAACATTTCAAGAAAGGTTGCTAATATGTGTGATATTTAGAAATTTAGCTGCCTCGGGTCATGGGCTGTCAATGACCTGATGGAAACGACGGACCAAAAGTAGTTAATAAGAATATCGTAAATTATTCATTATGCAATCTTTTTTATTGAAAACTCGTGTTTTCTCTATTTCTAATGATTAAATAAGAAAGTTTTTTTCTCATTATGCTATGAATTTAAACAAAACTGTTTTTGTCATGTAGACGTCATTTTGTTGGAAGGACCAATAAGATACCAGATTGTTAATGCTGGTTGGGGGTTATTGGTAGTGACTGCTTCACCTGTAATAAAATGGTGTCAACACAATAATTTCTTAATAGTCAATATTCTAGATTGGGTTGGACTAATGTTACATTCAATCACGTTCTTGGTTATTAGATGGTTTTATCCATTCTATTCTCACTGGTTTTATTATCCATTATTGAAGAGTTTTTTATGATTCGACTCAGCATTTTAGGTATTTGTCTATAATTGATTCTTGCAACTTGCAACTACAGTACTTCAATTCCCATGAGGAACTGAGCCCTTGCACTTTGTTACCGATTCGCAATAAAATCCGGGCTTGAAATTTCAGAAATATCTAAAAATTATTCGACTGGAAATGCTAGTGGCAACGCGTGTCCGCTCCCTAATGTCTAGTCAATTTCTGGGATGCCTGGGGCGCCGTACCTTGCTATATTCTGGTCGAGCAAAGGAGACATTCTGGCAAAATGGGAAAATAACTTCAGCTTTGTCAATATTGGTTCAAAAATTATACATATGGTCTTAAATTGTAGAGCAGAATCTTTCTTACAATTTGGGAACAAATTTATTATTTTTGAATTAATATCGACCGAGCTGGAGTCATTTTCCCATCTTGTCAGAATGTCTTCTTTGCTCGACCAGACTATACGCATCTGGGGAAGAGTTCGCTTCAAAACATGTTCCGCTTGTGCTTTGGAGCACAAACAGCTTCCAGAGCAAACTAGGAATTAGAGGAAGCAAAGCTAAACATGAATATGCATGATTTGACGATTGATACGACCCTCTGAGGTCGTTAACGTCAACAATCACGAAACAAACGGCATGCTCTCGTTAATTAGCGTTGTCTGATACAACTAAGTCCTTGTGTTTTCGTTCGAAAGGTTCTGCAGCACTAGCTCAAAATTGTCAATGACCTGTGAAAATTCAATTTTCGTACTTTATGGCTCATGGTTGAGGGGTTGAAATTGAGGAAGGGTACAGGAGTTGTAACCAGAATTTATTACGGTTACATGCTACCGTTATTTGCAATTTGGTTCGTTGTTCTTCTTTTCTCTCATCAATTGTTTGTGGTCGGTTTCTCATTGGTGGATTTGAAATTGAAAATCAGAAGGAAAGTGAACGAAATTTGAGTCCATCAAGGGGAGATGAACTATTTTTCTGAAGATTTCGCATAATATCCACGAACTACGGGATCCAATTATGTAAATAAATTTGATTTCGACATCATTAATTCCATGAAAAAGACAGAAGATGAATTTATAATTCGAATAAAAAGTCAGAAGGAATCTAGACTTTATTTTAATAAAATGAATAGATTTAATTGAAGATTTTCTGAGTAGATCAAATAGTATGAAATAGTATTAAGTAGAATGTATAAATTTAATTTATATCTCGCTCATAAAATCCTTCAAAGATACTGTTTGTTTTCCATTAATCAATCAATAAATAATTTTATGATCAACTGGAAGTAATCTTTGAATCATTTAATAAATTATGAATCAGCTAGAAGTAATCAATAAATCTGATTTTGCAAATGTGGATGGATTTATATTCTTTCATGATCAAATTTATTACTGATTGGAGCAATAAGTGAATGATTGGATTGCTGATATGAGTCATGAGATTTCTTATTGGACATTATAACTTTATGTGGCTAACGGTTGAAAAATATGGCGAAAATTACAATATTATGAGTTTTGTTTCAATATTGCGGGAAAAGCATACTTGTAAAGGTTTTCTGGTTCTGCTAGGATACTGTCATAGAGGAATAATACGGTATAAGTATTATAATAACTTGTATTATTCATCTATGATAGTGTCCACTGAGAAAACTAAAAAATTACTTGAAACCTTAAAGGATATCTAGGCGGGAGATTTTGAGGGTCTGAAATATCATATGAATAAGGAATAAAACTGTGAAATTTGTTGGGTTTATTCAAGTATGGAGGGATGAAATGTTGGTTTTATCAGCTCTAATGTATGATAATGATACAGTACTCCTATATTATTTTTCTACAAATGGGTCAGTGTCAATATGAATGAAATCTAGTAGCCCTCTTCTATAATAATGTGACCCACAAAGCAAAAGGGTCAATTGAATTCGTCAAAATACAAATTACCAACGTGATTGATATGACATAAATCTCGACCATTCAAGATGAATTGAAGATGCTATTCATAAAGCTTTTCAAATAATAGACCCTGTCATAATGTTGCGTTGTCATATTAGCATCAATGTTCTATTGTGATGAAACTTGATGACTGAAGTCAGTAACATCGTTCATGTTTAATTAACTTTTTTGATGTAGGTTAACTAGGCTTGGACTGTTAGTAAGAATTTTTAGAGTAAGAGGAACAGTTTTGGGCAACATGTACCTTTTGTATTCACCCTGTAAAATAATTGATTATTCAATATTCATTTGATTATGATTGGATTGAATATTTCAGATGAGTTGAGAGTTGTTTATTCTATTATCATTATAATTTATTGCCGAATTCCCTTGTAAGTACAGTATTGTTACCGTAAAGTTACATTCTTACTTCAACTCAATAAATATTTTGTTTCATTGCTACAAAAAGATTATTATATTATATCTTCTTGTTCGGTGATAGAAATCTATTCAAGTATTCCTATATTTTATATTAGTTGTCCAAATTTATATTTTATTATTCTGTAAACATTCTAATCCTCTCAGATTATTCTAATTCTCGAATACTGAAGAGATATAGTTTCATTTTTTCGTTACATTTGAATCAACACGATGCAAGTGAATTTTGTTTCCATTCGTTTAAGAAAGATTTTACTGATCATGCAAGCATTTTATTTTGGTGAGGTGAGGTGACCATGACATTGAAGCAACATGGATAAATTCAATGACGCTGAAAATATTTGTTACACTCTCAGTTCCAATTAGGAACAATTGGGTCAACGGGTCCTCACGTGGGCAGGATGGTACATATCATCATCCTGTCATCACTCATGTAGTTGAAGGTCAATCGTTATTTCCCGCCAGCGGTGTATTACGCAATTGCACATTGCTACCGCTTTGAATAATAGCACACGCAATGTACATTATGTATGTTAAATACTGCCAGAAATGAGGAAATTCAGGAAGTAACACTTTGTTAGCAGTTATAGCACAAATCGATCTACAAACTTTTTCGTTATCATATATCATTATCGTAGATCCAGCGTTCCATGTACCATACTTATTATGGTAAGCATTCATTATGCATAGTTCTTGCAAGCTGAGAAGACACTCTGCTAAAATGTGCTTTTCATTTTAATGGTGTAGTGTGTCTTCTCAGCTTGCAAAAAGCCTACTATATCTTCTGACGTACTAAGTACAATGACTATGGTACCAATAAAAATGTAATTGATATTTTGAGATCTTTTGTGTGCATGTCTGTAACAAATAATTTTTCTCCCTCAGGCTCAGCATAATGTTTTCCACTTTAATCCCTTAATGCATAAACATTTATTTCTAAAGATTTTTTCTTGTGGTAAACTTGGTAACTTACATCTCAACTCAAGTCCATAATTATTATTGTTTCAATTCAAATTCTGTTTTCACTTTTCAGCTTAGTAGAGTTCTGTTCTATGGTATAGAAATGACACTTGGTCGATAATTGATAGAACACCTCCAGCCATTTAGTGTTTGCTATCGGCTTTTTTTATGACTTCATAAAACGTGCGCTCCAGTCCAGCTAATCTTTGTAACTGTTCGTATTGGATTTTCTCTCTACATATACATAAACCGGCGTTATAATTATGAAGATCTGGCTCAGCTTAGCGTTTTGAACCAACTATATAGAATTTTAAGACTTGGCCATCAGTTGACGAAAATCAAGTTTCTTGGATAGTGATCAACTTTTGTTACTAAATCTCAAGACTGACTCCCAATTTATATTTGAAAGAAATCAATATAAATTAGAGAACATTATTCAAATTGAATTACAATTACTATATCTCTATACAGTAGAGCGCCAATAATCCGGACGTCGAAAATCCGGACCGTCGAAAATCCGGATTCGTCTCCAGCAAGAAATAAAAATATTTGTACCGTCAGCCCTTGCACTAAGTTCTTTACTAGAGAATGGTTGATGAGAGATTACATACGTACTGTAGTAATTAGCGAAGCAAAGTAAATAATTTTCTAGTATTTCCTAATAGAAAATACACTATTTTAAAACAGTTTTTTCTCAAATAGAGGCCTGCTGGCCCTTTTTGTAAGGTAATTTCGATAATCCGGATAATTCAATAATCCGGATGGGGTGTGGTCCGAATTATACGGATTATCGACGTTCTACTGTATATAAAAGCGAAATGGCACTCATTCACTCACTCACTCATCAGCAGAACTAAAAATCTACCGAACCGAATGCGTTCAAATTTGGCAGGCATGTTTAGTTGGAGAGTCAGACGCGTACCAAGGAAGGATTTTAAAAACTTCATAAGGATACGCCAAATATTTGAGTTTTTCTATAGTTTTTCGGCGTTGTCTTCATTTTTTCAAGAACCAATTGGTAGAAAATTTTGATATTTGGCGGGCAGTTTTAGATGAGGTATAGAAATGATGTGTTAAAATATTTTTGAAATTTGTTCAACATTACGCCAGTAATCAGTTTTTCAAGATTGTATATGTATTGCGGATTGCATATCTTCTGCCTTGATACGACCAATCCTTACTGTAAATCCAATGGTTCAGCGAGATTGTAGATGAACTAATTTGGAAGATATTGGATCAAGTTTCAGCTATGTCCGATATACTTCTCAAGGTTACGCTTAATAGTTTTACTATTTCTCGGATTTTTATAAGTTTTTCTTAAATTTTTCGATAGCCAATTGGCAGAAAATGTTGAAATTTGGTGAACAGATTAGGTCTACGAATTCTGTGCTCAATAAATTTTGAATCCCTTCTGAGGTTATGCCTATAGGCTAATAAGATTTTCCAATGTTTGGAATTTGCACTTTTGTTTATTTTACGGAAACTGCTGAACTAAATACGTTCAAATCATATACCAGGTTGAGAGGATTCAAATGATTAGCTGAAAAGACCCTGTTAAGTGATATGATTATCAATTTGCAGGCGAGCGAAGCGAGCCTGTTTGACTCACACTATACTGTCGGGGGTCCAGAGGGCGGAGCCCCCTGGCTAGGCGGAGAAGGCGAGCGAAGCGAGCCTGCCGTCTAGTTGGGTGTAATCGTGTTATGATATCCTCATATCCATTGGATACAATTTATTATTTTGAATTTTGATCATTAACAGGCTAATCCTTGTAAACATATTGATTGTTTACCCGATTTGGATACTCCTATAACCATTTTATTAACTTGGTTGATAATAAAAAACTAAGTATTTGTTTGCTATCATCTAGCTTATATTTTATAAGAACAAATAAATGAACAACGACAATACTGTATTGTAGTTGCAGTTGTAGCGTTTTAGGTTGTCATTGAATTTAATTTTAAAATCAATTCTGAAATACTAGAATATTGATCATAATGAAAAAGGAAAACATAAATCACAATAATGATCCAAGCCATCCAAGATTAGTGATTTAAAAATTTCCCATGTAGGTAATTTTAAATTAAAATTAATTGATCAATTTCAATTGAAATTAATTTTAAATTAACAAGCCAACCATAGTTTTTCATTACGATGGAGATTGATATTCGGCAACAGAATGTACGGTACTGCTCCCTAGCAGCGAAAGCTAGGAACTGCAGCTTCCAAATTTCGTTACTAGAGCGTAGCACTCCCAAGTTCTCATACAGTGACTACAGTCAAAGAATATGTAGAGAATCAAAGAATACTTTATATTCACTGCTACAGTCACAGAAGGAAGCACATTCACCTCCTCTGTAATTATTCTCAATATAATATCAGGTATCAGTGAAGAATGATGACATTTATTTTCCTAGTATGGAAATAACTATTTTTGTATGAGAATTGAAATACCAAAAAATTAACTTTACCGTCTTCAATTGGAAAATGAATTATTCAATGACAATCAATAGGCCTAACGTAATAGTTTTAGACAGGGCTGAATTTTAAAGATTTCAGTTGCTCTTGTTACAACTTAGATAAAATAACTAGCAAAGATATTTTTTTAGGTATCATTGAATATATAATTTATAGGGCTCATAGGAGTGGAGCCATTGAGTTATTTTTTCAAATGTTCCATGTAATTAAATGAAAAAAATTATGCAAAAAACTTCGATCTTATTGTAGGTATGAAAAATACAATTCTCAATTGAAAATTTCAAAAATTGAAAATAGTTTCCAGAACATCATTCGCTTAAAAAACAATTGCTGCAAACCTTTTGTGATTGAATTAATTGTGTGCTTGTCTTATTTATAAGACAATTATTTATTTTTACTCAAGTTATCTGATGGATAAATATAGAAATATTGGTGAATTTTCAATATTACCAATCAGGATCGATGGATATGGATAGTAAAAATTCCTTCTACTTCTGTTTATTATGATCAATTCAGATTAGAAATGAAAATGAATATGGTCAAAGTATGGATGAAATGTCTTATTTTCTCATAATTCTCTGTTTGATTTTAGGCATGGAAGCGTTGGAGATTAGCATCAAGTACTGGGAGGATGCACTGGACACCTATCGAAGTACAGCTGGTAACTCAGGGGCACTGGCATTGACTGGTGAAGAGGAAGCAGAATTTTACAGAGAACTGGAACGGTTACTAGATGCTGCTTATCAGCTCCAGGGACAATGTGAACTGCTTTTCCTAGATCAAGTAAGTAACCTCTCCTATATCTTAGTAAAATAGTGTCCAATCAAAGAAGACCCTCTGGCAAGATGAGAAAATGACTCAAGCTCGGTCAATATTAGTTCAAAAATTACTGATTTGGTCTCAATCGTAGGAAATATTCTGATCTACAATTTGAGACCAAATAAATATTTTTTGAACCAATATTGACCGAGCTATAGTCATTTTCTCATCTTGTCTTCTCAGGATTAGGACCTATTAGATTTTATATCAAATATATTTTGGAAACCACCCTAAACAATAAATGATCAAGACAGTATCTAATGAATAAGAAGAACGAATTTTTTAAATTCATGGTTTCTTTAATATCATCATATTACATTATTCCAATAGGTAATGTAACTTTAAATGTTATCCCACATAATTTTGTTAATTACCGTTCATAATTTATCATCAATTTTCAATAAAAATCATGAAAGCCCTGTTTTTGCATCACAGAGTTAGGAGTGCCCTTCATATTCTCTTCTCTGTGCATTGGATTAGTTCACTATCTGTTTTCTTCTGTAGAGCACATTCCCAAATGAAAAAGCAGCTTTCATCAACTGGAAAACAAATTAACAAACTTAATCAACTCATGTATTCCCCTTTGATATTATTTTGTAATATTATATTATTATTCATTCATTGATGCATCGTCGAAAAGTAAATATAATAGTATACAGTTTTTAGGTAACCATCAAAGATGGTTTTGATGCAACATGAAAATGATCACAAATTATCGGTCACAATTATTTGAAAGCTGATAATGTATTTTCTATTATCATGAATTGCAATTCTGTTTTATATAATGGAAATTACACTGTCAACTGTATTATTTCAGATGTCCATTCACTAGATCTGGCGATAAATTACCTACTTTGATACTGCCTTTCTGGTAGCAAAGTAATAGTGAGGAAATTTGTTGTCACATATCAGTATGGTATACTAGTGGTATACTACTCACTTAGGGTGAGTAGTTTCCTCTAAGAATCGCATACCCAGAAAAAAATAATATAAAACCAGCAACTGGATAAGTAGTTTAGACTAAACTCCCAAAATTGTATTTCCAGAAAAATAATCCATAATTGTGAATAAAAAAATGAAGGCTATTATCTCTGAAATTGTGGATCAATTGTTTTTGTGATGAAAAGTTTCAAACCTAAAATGGAGTGAAATAGGACTTTCTTTCCATAGTCACAGTCACATAAGCTCTTGTGATGTAATTTTGTATCTGTGTCATTCACAAACTTGTTTATTTAGTAGTTATTCAATTCAATGCTCATTAGCTCACTGTCTAACCGCACATTTATTTATTTCACTTTTCAGTCATGGAAAAATACGACTTACATCTTTGTAAGATGTGAGATTCAGAACAAAAAGTCCATATGGATTGAACTCTGTGTCAACATTGGCTCGAGTCATCATTATAAGCAAGCTCTGCTTGAACCAATGTGGCTTGTCTATCCACGGCACCTCAGTTAAGCACTCACGAAATATTTCATTCTGCAAAGGATCACCAACTCAATATTTTCATTATCATTTGTCATTCGGATTAAATTGTGCGCAAAATTTCAAGTGATAGAATACATGATGCTTTCATTCAAGTGCTTTATTTGTAAAGTTCATTATTGTTTATTGTTTTGGTAGGCTATTCTTTAAAATGTTGATCTGTACCGAGAAAACTCAATCCAATTGTACTTTTGGAGATGAATACACTGCTCCTGAATAAATATTAGCAAAAATTAAAATAATTGTCAAATTAATTTGTGACAATATTGACAAGAAAACATATTAATGAAAGAGCAAATTCACTTTTAAACATAATGAGTTTTTTCATCAATGAAATATCTTTGATTGCGTAGGTACTAGAAAAGCTTTGCATCATGAGTTAATACATCTACCTGATTTGAAATTTGTTGGCCAATATAATAATTCAGTAGCAGAGGAACGTTGGTACAAATACAGGCGGCAGCATAGTTCAAAAACATCTTGGGGTTATTCGCCTATAAACAATGAAATTTATTACATCTAACGGAAAAAAATCATCAAAAAAGATAATGAACACTTTGAACAACCATATCCATATGTATTGATGAAATCTTTATGCTCCAATCCTATCAAGAAATAGTTGGTAAGGCAGTCATGATGTTTGATGTTTGTACACAGCAAGGTAATTCGAATAGAATTCTAATTACCTTGGTACAGAGCAATATATCATCTTGGTATGGAAAACCTAATTTAATGCATATCTTTTTTAATATTCAAAAGACAATTTACTTGTATACTATATTAAGTACATAGCCCATTTTGTACGGTACTGTATACTGTTTACTGTAAGTATATTAACATAACAAAAAGAATGTAATATTATAACAAAAAGTAGGAGGCTATATAACAAAAATTTTGATAATGGTTTGAATTACCTGTAACATCAAAAATATATTGAAGCAAGTATCCAGAGCAACGAGAAAACTAATAACCAGTATGCTGTATCCAGATACTCTTGCACAATCATTCTGATTCCTGTAAATTATCAGGAAGGAAGGTGGTCATAGTTCCATAAGTGATATAACAGACAGATCTTCGCGAGCTGAAATTTGTTTTCCTAGAACTCGCCTTCAAATCAACTCTAGGATTTCAGAATATTCTAATATAATTATTCAGACTTAATTTTTTAAAATGTAATTTTCTTAAATGGTAATCCAACAGAGAAAGTAAACATTTCAATAATCCATGTATATGATTTTTACTCTCTTTCATGAAATTCATTTGTATTAAAGTACACCTCGATTTTGAAAAAAATGTACAATATTTTTCAATATTCTTCAGTACAATAGCACCACCCAAAAAAGGATATTTAAATTTATTTTTTATCGTATACCATACAATAGTAGGCTATAACACTAATACAGAAATCTTACCTATTGAGGTTCTGATGAAACTTCACAATGAGTCCCATATCTTTTCGAAGGTTTGCTTCTTTACCAACATCATTTTCATAAATTGTATCCCTGAAAATATTAATCCAATCGGTTTCACTTGTTTGATTTGTCAGTAATAGATGCCTATTAATATTCATAGAAATAGCATCATCGGTAACCCTATGTAAGAAATTGTATATTCATCATATAAGTTTGATTTGATTGAAAATTAACAATGATTTGTCAAATTTTATTTTTTATTTAAGGTTATTTTTCATAACCTAATGGAGTGTTTGATGTGATATTGTGAATTTTTATGTGATGATACACTGCACAGAAGAGTAATTAATGGAATTTGAGATCAAAATAGATCTTCCACATAAACCCATCAAGGAGAATGGCGTTGATGCGTGCATCATCACATAAAATTCTACCTGTTAAACTATAATCTTACCAAGAGAGTTTCCAATTACACTGCTCGATGATCCTTTTTGAGTCTTTTAGAATGTTTCCTGGGTGAGAATTTCCCATTTCTTGACTCAAGTGCTTCCAATAATCTTCAGTATCAAAACCTGGGTAATCAATCTCAATTTCCTTTAAAAGTATGTAGAGTGTCTCAAAGTCCGTCATAATCTTTTTAACGCACAACCATAGCGAAGCATAAGAACTTGATGCTTCCAAACCATAGAATAACATGAGAAAACTGTGTAGGGCAAACATGTAGACAAAAAATGAAACATTATTGAAATCAGACGGACTGTAGGTGACAAGAGGTGTTGGAAAACCTCTAGATTTATCTTCCAAAGTGGCACCCAATATTTCAGTAAATATATACCTTACAACAAATCCCAAGTATGCAAAATGAAGGAATACAGTTATAGTTTGACTTGCTGATTCCAAGTCTCTTCTTTTCTCCTCATACAATTTTTTTATCTTCTCCCATTTTGATCCTTCAATCTTGTAGCGATCCACAAAGTATTCCTCTTCAATCAGTTTAGTTAATTGAATACTCTCTTCTGGATTGGAAAATCGTTTTATTGCGCTGGAATATAAGGCTAGAACGGTGAGGATATCTTTCATAGCTAGGAAACATTTTTCAAGGTTGTCTGATTCTTCCAGAAACACCATGAGTAGATTAGTGAGTACCAGACAGACAGTGAAGAGTATCAATATGAAGGGAAGTGGGCTGCCATTGTCGTAACGCAATAATTCTATGTACTTGCGCATTAATTCCGTGCTCTTCAACCACATCTGCAATGAATTAATATGTGTACAAATGACAGATTATAAAATGAAATGTTATAACCATAAGTATGAATATTTTATTGTTCACACAATATTCTATAATATTCTATTCTATCGTTTACAGAATTTGTTATAATATACTCATGTACAGAAAAAGTTGATTGAAATTCATTGATGAGGGGAAATATGGAAAATGTTGATATTGAACTGTAAAGAAGGTGTTTAATTAAGCAAGTGTGTGTGATAAACCTTCAAGTATTTTATAAGTTTGCCGATGTAAACAAAGATTTTGGAGTTGACAATCTATCATAATTCTTGGATAATCTTGACATACAAAACATTTCCAGAATAGTTTTGATGATTCTCTTTCATAATAGTTTTTAAGAAACTTGAGTTTGTATTTAAAATATTAATCTGCTTATAGTCCAAGTTATAATACTACTACTATCAATAAATTTTCACCTTTTAGAGACAGTTTCTTTATTGAACATGTGCTTTCTCTCCAGCTTGAACTTTAGAACTGAAGTTGTTGTCACAATAGAACTTCCATCCTCACTATGTGCAATTACAACCCTTCCTTTCTAACAGTTGATTTCTATATTTATGTGTTAATGTGTAATTCTACTTGATAATCCCACAAAAAGTAATAAGCAGGTAGAGCCACCATTTGGCGAAAATTGTCTCATCTATGGAAATTATTTCCACCTCAAAAGTCAGAGAGTAATGCTTATCATATATTTTGGGGAAATGATTATACCTTTTAGAAATGAATTGTGGCAGGATTATCTCGAAATTGGCGTGGTTAGATATTTCAGGATAATTATGGATAACTACCTTTTTATTGACGGGGGAATAATATTGGGGTTGGTTGGAGAAAGTAATCTTCATTTCGCAATATTTCTGTACACTCTGAAACAGAACACTTTAACGCTGATAACAGCACAATAACTAATTATGAATTTAATAGAAAAGGCCAGAAATTGTCACAACCAAAATAAAGAGTTCATTCTCTTATAATTTCGTCAGATATATGTTTCTCTTTTGTTTTGGATGAATGTTTAGCGGTAAATATTTTCCAGTATTTCTATTCAATTTTACTATGTACCATATAGTATCTCCTGACTTATGAACTGATAAATAAACCATCTACCTCATTTCGTTGTTAATTTTTCAACAATCTATGTCAGATTTCATATATTACACGTCATAATTATTTGTCTTCCATTAGGCTACCCACGCACAAGCCCAAGGCTCATGTGGGAATAACACTCAGGAAAAATTATTGTTAGTCTTGTAATTTAATTGAAATTGCTAGTGATAATGAAAAAATGTTGATATTTAAGGTAAACATGAAAATGAAAACGTTAACTACAATCTTAGTGATGAATTTCTGCATTCATTCGAGAAGATTATTATTGTCTAGAATTCGAGTTCAGTGAATGGATCATAATCATAATTTATTCAATAATTTTATACATTGTTGTGTGCAATAAGCTTATGCCCAAAAACTGCTCTTCTATCAATTTATACAACAGTCCAAAATAAGTTTATAATTCAATAGATCATGAAACTTAATAGTGAAGTTCCTGAATGTATACCATAATTACCGTATATAAATATTACATGTATATTATTACCTTAAACTGTTATTGATTGTAAAAATTAAAGCATGGAATTAAGCTTAGGAAGTAATGATAAATTTTCAATTTTTTCAGAGATCTGTGCTATTCCGAGCAGAAAGTGTATCGACCAGACTCGGTGGATCTGATCTTCACACTGACTATTCATCTCCTGAGTCATTCGTTTCTGCCCAGGATGAGGTTGGTATTACCTTTAGTTTCATTCATGTAAATATATATGCAACCCTTTTCCAATATCTTTATCAAACGTATTATTTTTATCAACTGTATTAAATCACCTTCTAAACTAGCAATATTATCAGTTAGTTTAGAGCAAAAATGAATGTAGGAATTTAGATTGGCATTCAAAATATCCTGAAAACAATAATAAAATAACTGAAGCAGTACAAAGTTATTATTAGTTGAATGCATAATGAATCCGGTCAAGATTTGTAATTGAAATTCATTTCATAGAATGGGCCTGCATATAGGTAGGTAGTGTATTTGATGTATTCTTCATGACGCATCTATTTAATTCAATTGCCATTAGATAACGGAAGTCAGTTGAGATAATGATGCAGTCTACTTGTTTCTTTGTTTGTATATTTAGTTCAAAGGACAATTTGCTTCACTATCATCATTGTTTGGAACTTGCTAGTTGGTATATTATAGATTTATTGAATTTCTGTAGAGTTCTTTCTTGTGACATAGAGTATAGCTTCGCAGTGATGGGATTTTTATTCTATTATTATAATCAATTGAGGGATGATTTTTATCGAGGATATGTGCCCTGAAGAAGGAGAAAAAGAAGACGATGTCAGATCATCCTGCTGGAAGAATTGTGGCGATCAACATCCATGTAAACATGTATTTATATTCAATTTTATCCTCAATTCATTTTTAGTGTACGGTACCGGTATTGTTGTTTTGGTAAATCCAATTAGGATTCATTCTCCTTCTCAAATTCTATGTTCTTGATAAAATAAAAAATTTGTAGGCCTACCCTCCTAATATTGTGAGTAGGAGCCTTATATCGTATATGTAGCCTTCAATTGAAAATATTAAAAATGACTTCAACCAATTAATAGATCTATAGAACAGATTAAATATTAAACCAGTGAATAGAATGGTCAGATTAATAGATAACTACATTAAAAAGTACCGTATCTTTTTTGTTGTTTTATGACTTCTATAATATTGTTAATAGCCTACAATTTGTTTTTCTTTCTCATTTTATGTAATGTTGCTAATCTTGGTTTAGGTTGCTGATTTGAGAGAATTTGAAGAATTCACCGACCTTTTGACTGATGTTGAGAAGTTGCCATTGTATCAGTCAGCATTAAAGCAATTCGATGAGAATGGAATACCCTACAGGTACTTACATTAGATTATTTTGGATAGGATATTGCATTGTGTACTGTACAAGTGCCAAATATTGTAAGTGTTTTCTAATAAGTTCGATTACAAGGAGTTCACTACTACTCGTAATATAAATTACATAAAGCAGATGATATAAAATTCAGTACCGTACCTTGAATGTTGAAAATCTTCGAACCGTAATAATACTAACAATGGAATCTGTATCTTTCGAATCTGAATCTACATAATCAATCGAAATCCTTGATTGATTAAAATATTTACAGTCTATGGAATATTTATATTCCACGATATTACGATCTCTAAAATAATTTTGATATCTAGATGTAGGCCTACAATTCATTGTAATGTCAGTGAATAAAATAAATTATTTCAAAACTATGTTTCAATAAGCCTTTGGTATTGTAATATTAAAATTGAGTTAATTTGTTATATTGAATGCCAGGTATTGAAACATATTAATATGTATGTATGTCTGGCTTTATTGATTTTGTAATTTGATTGTTTGTAGAGTACTTCGTACCGAAATGGTGCATTGTAGTTCTGATGTGGAGTACCTGGGTAAGCTGCACTGCATTAGGCTGGCATTCCAGTGGCTATTTCGGGACGAAGCATCATGGAATTGGTTTGCTGACAGCGGACGTCAAGTCCTCACCGATCTCATGATATTTGCTGATAAGGTGATCAGAAAATATCAATTATTCAAAATTTATCCATTTTTTTGTTGAAATTCAATGATTTTTTCATAAAAATAAATAAATATAATTTTGTGTGAACTCATTTTTTGCGAAAAACTTCAGTGTGAATTCAATATTTTGAATTTTATTTCTATTCGGTTTGGCATATATTGCATTTTAGAAATTGAAGAGTTACTATATTGTTAGTCAATTATAGTTTTTTGATCTCGAACTTTTGGTGAAACGAATTATAAATGTCTAGCATTTCCATAGAGATAAAAAATTAACTGCGTTTGTCTCAAAAAAAAAGAATTGAATCTTCCTAAATAAGAAAACCCCATATAGTATACTTCTACCAAAATATATAAGTACATGTCTATGTTGTAACTCTCAAACTCATTCCTGTATACCATACAGTTTGTAGCTTATCAAATAGATCCATAATATTGAACAATGGACATTATTTTTCAAGTTATGAATACAAATAATAAATTCTATATGAAATAATGATTTTCATTATTGAGAATATTATTGAAGATTGATTTGACATATTTCTTGTTTACAGGACCCCAAAGACTTTCTAATAGCTTATGAGGAAATGTTGAAATTTCTGAAAGATGAGGCGAGCTGGAGTGACATAGAACTGGAGCTGAGTGCCAAAGGCGTAAAAGCGTTGACATTTTTCGACATTGTGATGGACTACATTCTGATGGATGCCTTCGAGGACCTGGAAAGTCCTCCGCCCACGGTCACCGCTGTCGTACAAAACAGATGGCTCTCAAATGGTTTCAAGGAGTCGGTTAGTAGTTTCTATTAAACTCATACCGGTTAGCTCAGATACCTAGCTGTTGCAACTCACAGTCAGTTGCAAAAACAATATTGAATTGAAACAAAGTGAAATAAATTTTGTCATCTTACAGAACCAATAAACAAATTTGACATTATTTATGGTAGTTCAATTGAATTCTTGTGCAATGGTCGTTAGAACTTTCTATAATGATTTATGTTTAGTGCCTTTTATGGATGATTCTATAATATTGTCAAAATTATTATATTTTTATAAATTAAATTATACCCAGACAGACTGAGGCACAAGTCCCAAAATAATGAAATCAAAAAAATTTCATAACTTCTTACTATCAAAATCAGCATTCGTGAATTAAAATGACAAATAAAAAAGTTGAAAGTAACAACGTTTTAGGTTGTACTAGGCTTCCAGAAGCATGGAAAAGTTACTGTGCTCTTCTGTTTTCCGCGTAAGTTACCGCGGGTTTCCTACAGGTGACTAATTTCCCGGTTGAAAAATATAAACTTCTGGTTCATTGTTGACATTTTTGTCGTGATCCATTTTAGCTGAATTCATACAATTTTGAATGTTGTGTGTTGCTCAATAATTGACTGGTTTTACCTGCAAGTGATGACTTGATATTTCTATTGAACTGGGTATTCATGGCGGAAATTCAAATTCACTCATTGTTACAAGATGTTGATTGATTTACAGCCGGAAAAGAATTTGGCTGTTAAGAAACTAGCTAAACACGAAATTCAGGGTACATCTTATATGCTTCTGAAACCCAAGTGGACTAGGGTTGACACTTTCAACTTAACATTCTGTTATTCTAGTTCAGGACACCTCCCTACAAACAACTTTTGAATGATCCCCACAAATATTACTTCTGGATTAACTCCTAATTATATCAATAAATTCACTTATGTTTGTTTTATTTTGTAGGCATTGACAACAGCGGTTTGGTCTGTGCTGAAAACCAAAAAATCTATGCTTAAGTACCCAAAAGGCTTCATGGCACACTTCTATGCAATCAGCGCACAAATGTCACCATTGATGGCTTGGGGCTTCTTGGGACCTGACGAGAAACTCAAGGATATGTGCTTGTATTTCAAGGTACGTAATATACAACTTTCAATAAGCATTAAAAAAAACTCCTATTTGAATTTCAAACATTTAACTAGTATTTTCTTTCGACCAGAGTAAAATGGAGAGTAGGCCAACTGAATCAGGAAAAACATATTGTGCAATCTCTAATTATTGTTGATAATTCAGAAACATTCTCATATTATCAAATTTTGCAGAGATTGATTTTAGGGATGGTAAGGCAAAAGTTTGGTCTATTCGGAAAACGATTTTAGGCCTATCAAGAAGATTATAGCTTTTTGTGCAATAACTGTTAGTATCCTAAAATAAATTTGAGACAATAACTCTATTCTCTACAAGTTTTCTTATAAAATAATAAAGTCCAACAGCTTCAAAAGGAAGGTAAATTCTTACCCTTATGTCTGTTCATGACATGAAAAAACTTTTGATAAAAGCTTCATTACCGTTGTTTGTTTCCAGGATCAAGTACTAGGCTACCTGAAGGAGATTTTCAGTTTCCAGCAAACACGGTACGCATCTGTGGAAGATTTGTCGGCGGACATTCTCAGCCATGCGAAAACAAGGTTCGCAAATATCACCTATAAACTATCATCAGAATCGCAACAAATGTACAAATCCAACAAGGAGCAACGAACAGATTAACTTCGTCTTAGATAAGATTCTGACTTCAATATAATAGATGGTTGACATGTTACTGGCTAACTTTGAATTTAATCTATTGATGAGCCTTTCACAAACAATCAACTTTTCTGCAGATTTCGTTAGTTATAATTCTGTTAAGTATTGGCATTTTTGACGGCTTCATGATGATTATAATCTATTGAAATCCCAAATCTGTGTAATGTTTGACCCAACCATCCCCAACTTCAGTTGGGCCATCCAGGGCTTCAGTTGGCAGTCTCCGAAAACTACATATTAAACATTAATTTAAAATTGTGCTGTTATGGTACTTCGAAAATCACTTGGGATTCTCAAAAGGGATTGAAAACACACAAAAAACAATATACTTTTTGAGAAAATGAATTGAAGTTGCAGAAAACTTGAGAGGGAGTGTTAAGGTAACCATAGACTATGCACTTGGATTTTAGTCAAAATCATTCTCTAACTGTGACAGAAATTTTTGGAATATTTCTAGTTTTAAATTATTCTATCAACTAAAATTTGAAACACTTTAATATTTATAATATTATCCTCATGGCTTGTAATGATAGCTAGACTCAACGGGTAGTTCCATCTCGCGTGGAAAACAAAAACTTATCTATTCTTTTTTCATGGTGATTTATGGTAATGATAGTTCAAAGCTCAGCTTCTGACGATTGACGCTACTTTACTTCGAACGCATAAATATTTTAAATGAAATTATAACGATACTACTATGAACAACATTCCAATTTTAGGTAGCTGTTAATGAAATTGAAATGAATTGGCTAAATGTCCAGTGCATAGTTTCAGGAAGTATTAGCCTAATAACTTACTTATAGATAGTTGTAAAGGAAGTTACAAATGTGTAAATAATATTATTGTAAAAAGTTGACATTGTCTATCAAAATGAATGTTATCTTCCATAAAACTATTAATTAATAGAAGATAGGATTAATTCTATATGTAATTTCTTATACGTATTTAGTCTATTCACCTCCCAACCTGACATATTCACATCTTTCTTGAATTGTTAATTTAAGCGTAAAATGATAATTGATCCAGTATTCATCCCACTTTATTCTTGCTGTAAGCTTTCTAGTATAACTGATATTCAATTTTTAGTCTTCTATAGATAGATCTGAACCTGTAATCTCCCTTCTCAGTACGTGTTATTCTTAGTACAACGTGGTATACAACTTCAATGATATTCTCATTTTACTTGAAAAAAATATTGTCAGTGGAATATATTAAATTGTTTTCTATTACAGTCAAATGTTAATAATTTGGTTTAAAAAAACGATCATTCGTGAGAGGCCTATCTCCGCATTTCAAATGATTTGATAGTACACCCAGAATTCAAGAACTCTATTTGAATTTGTTATCATAGTATCATCCTCAGATTCTTATTACTCTCTCTAAAATAAGTCGGTTAAATACTATTAAAGTTTCAGCAGTATGGTATTATTTAATCCACGAATAAATTGTAGCAATAGCAATATATAATAATGTATAATAACGTTAAGTACCGTAATAGGTTGTGGTCTAGTTTATGCATTCATTTGTTGTTCAGGCAATACATTCGAAAATATAGATGAAGTGAAATCATGATTTTTCACATTTATTGTGATGTAGATCAACCACTGGCGGCTCGTGGTCACGACACAGGGGAAGTGCTATGTAAAAGATGTGCCCTGAAGTGCTGTACAGTAAAAGATACGGGCACTTCACCTGATTCGTGGGCACGAGTCGCTAGTGAGATCAACTACTTTTTCATATCACAAGATCTTTTATGTCAGCTATGAAAATATAATTGATCATTTTTTGATTCATATTAACTGCAATCCTAGCCTACCTTCACATTGATGTATTGTAATAATGTATCGAGATGTTTTGAAATTTTACTCTATAATCATAATAAGTTGAATAACCTATATCATAATCAACATAAATGTTATAATAGGGACAATTATAAAAACATGAAGCAAGGTCCATAATACCGATGTGAAAGCAGGCTTGGATGTTGAACGAATTAAATTGTAAAAATTTTCGGCAACCCTAAAAAAGTAGCACATTTCCTCTTTTATGCCCGGTTTTACAAAACCGACAGTTGGTTTTAAAACCGGTGGATGCTATTTCCATTATACATTCTCTACAAAGTTATTACAGTAATGTGTAGCTATCAATTTCAATCAATGTTATATTGCAAAGCTGTTCTCAAATAATAAGATAATAATCATTCTCAAATTATCGTTGTAATATGTTAAGTCAATTATTTATATTATGTATGTATGTTCGTCTGTATTTTGGCGCTTTCAGTTCTGTGATTCTTGAAATGAATCACATTAACTTGTTTACAAATCACATAATTTTGATAATCGAATAAGAGAAAGTTTGCGATTTACATGTTGTGTATACTCTGTATTTTCTGTATATTCGTTGTAAAAGTTTTGTTATTTTTGTAGTAATTTGTAATCTAGCCAAATAAATGATACGTTGTTTTACATTAACTATTGTTGCTTCAATTACCTTTTATATCAGACCAAACGCTATTTTATGCATATAAAAATAAGTTTACTTCACAAACTTGAAAAATTTAAGTTTCACCATTGAAGGACGTAATAATTGCACTTCCAACCAATTATTTATAGATATAGTATATTGATGGATTTTATAGACCGCTGCAATATAGCAATGGTATTTATTATTCGTACTTAGCATAGTGGTTTATAAAATTTAGTTAAGATAACATGTAATAAAATAACATAAATGAATGAATTTGAAGCTATTTTCCAAAATCGCAGAATGGCATGAAATAATAGTTTGTCTCTAAAAAAATAATGAAAAACCGAATTAAATCAAAATTGTTTAATGAATAATTGAAAATTATTAACGCTACAACATAGCTGAAGCACGTTAAATAGAAAAATTATTGATAGAGAAAATCTCCAATTGAAAACACTTATTCTCCACTGTAGAATCTAACTAGCTTGTTGCCAGGAATTGTAGTTCTCTGAATAGGCTTACCACCCTCTATAACTCCCAGACGAACAATACCACCACTTGATCCATCGCGGCTCATGGCAAGGGTCAGAGCTGTAAAAAATAACATATTAGTAGCGTGAATTTACTAAATGAATTCCTTAATGTTACAGGTAGCCTTCGATAGACTGGACTACAAAGGAAAAATAAAATAATATATTATTATTGATTACATTTTCAAAATTCATATAAACTCATTAATAATAATAATAATTATTAATATTTTATTTTTATTTTTGCATGTACATTACATATCAGAGTGTTTTTGCAATCGTCAAATACAAAATGGCCAATATATACAAATTTTAAAAAGTTCTAAGCCTCCTTCTCCTTCAATGAGGCGTTTCAAAGGTCGCTCACTCTCTCAGTATAATAAAAAAACTCCATTAAAGAGTAGAAACATTTCTCCTGCAACCAGTTCTTCAATTGTCTCTTGAATATCTTGCAACTTGTGTTATCCAGAAGCACTGCTGGCATTCATTACTTCTTCTTAGAAAATAAAACTAAGCTCAGCTGAAACTCAGTTTAAAAATGTAGGAAATTCCATTTCATCGACTTTAATTAATGGAATCAAATCAAATAAATAATAAAATATTCAAGTCGAATTGAAAAACTTACTATCACTGACAAGCTTGATGCACTGGTCCTTGGGCATGTTGGGCTTGAAGCTGGCGTCAATGAATCCCAGCACATAAGAGCTTCCCGATCCTCCCATACTCACACGTTCACGAATTATCATACCGCCCAATGGTATGTCATACACCTGTTCAACAACAATAAAATCTTGGAAAAAGAGGTAGACATTTATGGCCTGTTTCAATTCTACAAAATTTTTCAGTTCAATTTATTTCCTACAAGGCTACAATTTAATATTTTCTACTGTTGCATTTCCTAGGCTACAATATTAAATTGTCTCAATTGAAATAAACAAATGAATAGGAAGGAAATAGGAAGTTAATCAAATCAGCCATGATAACTGAGGATACTAGAGCTCTCAATCTAATAACATTTTACAAAGACTTTAAATTCAATGTTGTGGGTGAAGTGAGTGAAAATAGAAGAAAAGATCATGCCGATCTCAAGTCCAACATATTTTGTTCACTTACATTAAAGACTTTAGTTTAGAATAGAAAGATGCACAAATATTATTAAAGATTTTGAATAGAAAAGTTTCACCAAGAATTGAATTGAAAATATTTTTACAAACATTGCATGAAGCATGAAAAATTTTCACGATGATATATTTGTTTTGGGTGAGACGTGAGACCTTACTTGCCCCGTACTTGTATTTTTTGAGACCCCAGGTGGACAAGAACGATTAAAGATGAATTTTTAAGAGATTCAGTAGAATTTTCTAAATTCATAAAAAGCTCATAGGAATCTAGGATAGGAATTTCATAAGAAGCCCATAAAAAGTCTTTGATATGGGCACAAACTGGTTATTATATTAGACGCTGTGCTATAATCGTCTAATATGTTCATCTCTTAGGCTGAGGCCGCACTGCCGGTGGGTAGAGGGTAGATGGTAAATTGCCTGGAGGGTAGATAGCATTGCGGGTGGAAGGTAGATGGTTCCAATAGTGTTCGGCCGCCATCTTGAAATTCTTAGAAATGGACTACATTTTAACCTCAATATTATTTTATTATAATATATGATTTTAAATATATTTATATCATTATATATTGCATATTATCCCACACAATTTAACATTAGCCACTAAACAACAATTTCACGGACAGTTTCTATGAAGATTCAGAGACTCTTTCTATCACCAGCCTCACTAGCACCACCTAGCAGGGATTCATGTAACTTAGCTATTCAGACGATTCAAACTGAAAATATTTAGCGATGAGACATTCGAAATTTTGAAGAATATAACTTTATTTCGAAAGTATCGTAATTGTTATTGGTCAATATTTGTAGTGAATGGATTCATATGATAATGTTTGATTTAAAGTATGATCTATCGTCTATTTGACGTAAAATTCAACTACTGTATCTTAAACTTGAATGACTTCTAGAATAGACATGACTTCAGAATTTTCAATAATACTGCTTCATTTCGAACAAAACATGATTAAACTTGTATAATGTTTGTAGAGAATAAATGTATCTACAAGAATATAATATAATAGATAGAGTTTTCCCATTGACGATTTAATGACAATACCGAGAAGCAGCGGTCCAAATCCTTTATCGTTTCAATCAATCTTTCTCAACAACTTATTACTTAACGGAGTCATTCATTATAATTGTTTCTACAATGGAATAATGATTATTGTATGAACAGGTTTCTTTTCGATGAAATGAATGAATTAATTTATTGATATTTAATTAATAAAGCAGAAGTTTGCACAGATAAGACATGAATTTCTACAGTTAGGTTAGCCCATACGCACAACGACGATGTAGCCTAAGCTATAAACCGATGAGAAGTTTACTGCAAACGTTTTTAATTTGTTTGAAATCAATAAATTCGAATCAAAAACAAAATGGCGCTAGAATTACTTGGTTGGAGGCTGGAGCCTGAAGGGTGGAGGGTAGTTGGTTGAAGCTACCAACTACCCTCTACCCTCCAGGCTCTATTATACGATGTATTACTATGGATGGTGTGTATGTTCTATAGATTTACCTTCTACCCTCTACCCTCCGGCAGTGCGGCCTCAGCCTTAGAGCGTAAGGTGTTCGCTTCCACGAGGAATGGAAAGTTTTAAATGACTTGACATTATTAATCCGCAAAGTGTACGAACTATATCTAGGTTCTAGGTACCCTCTTGTATTTTATTATTTTTCGGATCGTGGAGTAAGTATTTTCAACAGTTTTCTATCATAGTAGAAGAGTTTGTTTCAAAGATGTAATATCGAAATGATAATGGCTTACCTGGCCTCCCTTGACACTGTCCCAACCGGCCACAATGATACCAGCCATCAGCTGACCTCGGTAGGTGTAACACATCTCACGGAAAATGGCCGCGGCCGTTTCCACTAAAGGCTCCTCTCCCATTTCAGTCCTGCAATACAATATACCTCATAATTTGAATCTTCCAATTTAGTATACACTTATAAGGACTGAATATATTATTTCTAGAGTAATAACAATTTTAATAGATTTAATCATTAAGAAGGCCACCTTTTGTACTTCGAGCCCATTTTTGCAGTAGAGTGGACAATCAGGTATTAACTTATTGTATAATAGAAACATGAACATAATAAAATTAAAAATGTATCAATTATTTACAAGAAATACATGAACATGTGTCAATAAAAATATTATTCACAAGAAATATATACAAAAACAACAAAGCTGTATCTGCTACAGGCACTTGGCTTGACATTTCTTCAATTATTCTAATCGTTTTTAATAAATACTATCTTTCTTATAATTTTTTCTTCAAATTCACTACTCCATATTTTTATCACATTGTAATCTATTCGAAAGACACATTCTATTACGAGCACATATTCAAGAATTTCTTCTAAGTAAGCTAGTAAATTTTCAAAATAAATCACTCATCTATCAATACATAGAATGAAAGACGCATTCTAACGGTCAGATTGATCCACACCTAAATCAGAGTTGCCAAAAACTACAACTCTTGAGTTACCAAAATAAAATTTTGTAATTTTGCATAATCAAGTAAGTTGTAATTTTTAAAAAAATGCTAGAAAGAAGTCTTCTTAACAAATATCTTATCATTAAATAAATTTGAAACACCATAATTTTGAAAAATTCTATTTAACTCACGAGTAAAATTCGAGATGATAAGCGACAATGTCTGCGATCGCCTGCGTGTCAGCAGCAGAGCCAGAACGACAACAATAGATTTTGTCGGTGATTCTTGTAAGTTTGTCAGTGACACGATTCGCAATGTAAGATCTGAAAAGAAAAACAACATTTATAAGGTGTTTGCGTGAAGTAAACAACTAATACAACTTAACCGCTTTATGAATTCTTCCTTTACTTTGGTGCGCAAGGGATTAGTTTTTTGGAGCTATTCCTATAGAAGATTGAGAAGAGGAATTAGATCCACGCCCGACTTCCACAGATCCCGTCTTTCTTTTTGAAATTGAGCACTTCAATAATAATCAGTGCTGCGGGGTGTCCCGCAGGGTTCAGAGCTTTTTTTGGTTGCCATAAGTGATCTCGATCTGGAGGAAGGGCGCTGAAATCACCACCATCATCTTAACTGGCCAAAACATAACTGCAGTACAACAAGAATCTGACAACCTATTCAAGGCTGCTGGAGGCGACCAGATTGCTCCTCAATGTGAATAAGACTCAGAGACTGATTTGATCACTGAGTCGCATCCAGAAATCGGCAAGGAGAGCGTGCCCCTACTTGAGTTCATAAACGATGCAAAGCTCAACTGGGATCATTACATTGAGGGCATCTGTAAGAGACTGGCAAGTCGGTCACCAACCTGCTGCGAAAACTTATATAGTTGGTGAACAGACCATACCTTCTGACTGCATATATAATGCTCTTTACCATAGTATTCTCAGCTATGGTCTGCTGCTCTGAGGTCATGCTTCACCATGTGTACTCATTTGCTGTGTTTGTGTATGAAAACCTTGAGAAGTTCAATGCAAGGAGTGAACACCAAAACCATAATAAAAGGCGAAAAAGGCTATTAGCTATCAAGTGATGCGTTGCTAGCCTTGGCCCTCCGAGTATATAATAAGATGCTAGATGTAAAAGGACTAGCATTGCAAGCTCTCCGGTCTCAACCTGGCTTGCTAACCGCCCTTCCTTCTGTGTTAGGAATTTCGGGGATAATCTGCAGGGCCTACACAAGGCCCATCAAGCAATCTATCCGGCTATGTTGGAATTGGTGGAGGAGGAGATAAAACAGGTCAATGTTGAATTTAAACAATAAAGTTCTGAACAGGTAATACGTTTCTTGCTCCACCAATAATGCTCGTGTTTCTAACTGAAACAGCTTTTTGAAACTTGGACAAAAGGACATGTAAAAGTTGAATTTTTATTTAGATGTCCAAAGGCCAATTCAAAAATGCTGCTCACTAGTTTACTCAATTTTTTATAACAGCCTATATGCAACTTACAAGTGTAATTTGGTGGCCTGGTTGGCTGGAGACAAATATTCGGTTGAAATCGATTCAAGTTAATTTTACATTAGAATAACATGAATACATAATCGACACGTAAGATTGCAAGATTGGAGAATTCCAATTATTATTATTATTCCAAAAAGTCTTGACTCACCCGGTTGTAGTTCTCGAATCAGCTCCAATGACGACCCCACCATCAAATTCAACAGCCATAATGGAAGTCTGCAAATAAAAGCCGTATATTAATATCAAGATCAAGTAGCCTACAAGAAAAAATAATAGTTTTATAGCCAGATAATAGGCTATACCCCACTGAGTAACATAGGCCTATAGTTAATAGAATACAATCAACAAGGCAAAAACTAAGTAAAAATAAATCAAGAAAAGACATTGAATAATTTCGAATTTCCAAAAATTACATTGTAAACACTAAATTTGTGAAAGTGACTAAACTTTCATAAGTGACGGTGGCATAACACTAAAAATTAATATTTATAGATTGAAAATTTTATTAATTATTTTCAACAATAACTAAAGGAATAATAGCAGTAATAAATTTATATCAATGGATAACAATTATCTTTTGGGTAGCCCTTCTTTGGTAATGATTCAGCGGCATTGGTTCAATATAACCTCAAAAAAATTACTTACTCCCGTACTGAGTTCCACATCCATCCAATCATTTGGGTTTAAATTTGATGTATCTACATTCATGATTAATTATTTTTTTGAATATATGATTTGAGAATAATATTCAACTTTTGGTTGCAATCCACTAATAAAAACAGTTCAATCACTTCTCACAAACTCACAGACCACAGTACAGTACGAGTACACATAACATAACCAAACCAAAAGACAAAACACAAAAAGTGACTCGGCCAAATCAACGATGGCCTGATGGGTAAAATGGACAAGGCTCAATGCCTTTGGCAGGTATTACACGATAATAGTTCTATGAGTGACATATTTCTATTATTAAACATCTGTGATGATGAAATATTACCGTGAAATGAACCAAATATTATAAATGATCATTTTCTATGTCATATGTTCTCCTATAGAGAAAATATTATAATATCTTTGATAATAGATGTATGACATAGAACTATTTCTATTATCGTGTAATAGCGGCTTTTACAACCGAAGGCCCATTCTAGACGAGCGTCGAAAACGCGGCTTTACGTCGCGTCGGGAACGCGTACTCGACAGAACAAATTGTGTTGAATGGGCTTGTCTACACGGGCATGATAAACGCGCGCCCATTTAACACAATGGTTTCTGTCGAGCACGCGTTTTCGACGCGACGTGAAAGCCGCGTCCGGAACGCGTGCTCGACAAAACCAAAGAATATGGCCAGGCGTATGCTGGGACGCATTCATGCACACGCACGCAAGCCAGCCAATCACAGCTCTTGTTGAGGACAAGACAAGAGCTGTGATTGGCTGGTTTGCGATAATTTTAATGAACCAAGTAATGTAAATATTAAAATTAGTGAAGTTGAAGATACTCTTCCAACATTAGCTTCCTACATTAGAAGCAATAGATTCATGCTATTTTAAGAACGTATTTGAGCCAAATAAGTTTTTAGTTACTTGATTCATTAAAATCTATGAGTTCATTATCTACATCTTTGACCTAATTTACTTCAGGGGCGGTCTGGCCAGGTCGGCTGGTTGGGGATCCCCAAGGCCCCGAGGCCAAGGCCCCGGAATGGGGCCCCCATAAAGTAAGGCCTTCCTTTGCAAACTCACATGAAATTTATATGTTTTTTTTGCACTAACAAGGTAACAAAGGGATATTCAATTCTGAGAAACCAAAGCAAAAGGCTCTTGTGCGCGCTTAAACCATGATAAGTGTACCAAATCTCATTACAAAATCCAGTACTGTACTGGATTCAAGGGTAGGCCAACTAGGGGCGCGCCTAGGGGCCTGCATCACAAAAATATAGAAAAAAATTATTTCATTTCTTAAGCTTACAATTATTTAAAATCACATATTATACACATACAGTATACTTGATAAATAAAAAATGAATACAATATTAATTACAGTAACGTAACAAATAATAAGGCTTAAAAATATAGTTTTAGAGTACTTTTTCTGAAAAATTTTTCCCTAGAGAAAGAAATCGTTCAGTCCACCATCTTATTATAGCTATTTTTGTTCATGACCATGGCAGGAAGTATGAAATTGTAGATATATTAAGCTGTTTGGATAGTGAATAATAAATTATTGTAATAAGTTATATGTTTTGGCAAGTTTGCACTACCAAACTAACAAAATTTGACGTTTGGCACTTATTGAATTTATGGAAGGTGAATTCAACTTTCAATGAATGGAGTGAAAAACTTAATAAAAACTACAGCTTGAAAATGGAAAAACAGTGCTTCTATTGGGATCTATTTTGCAAAGTAAGCAAGTGAAGATTTGCTAGTGGACTGCAATATTGAAAGAATGAGTGTTTAATTCAAAATTTTATCCAAATCTCCAAGTGAATGCGTTTTCAATTACTTCATCATGAATATTTTTGAATTTGTATTCGTTTTTAATCTTGAACTTAGTATCAAATTGGTGTTATATAGGCTATCATTATCAATATATCAATGACTGGTTGTCATGGCAAAATTATTATAACACGTTAGAATTTTGAGCTCTAAATTTTTCTTAAATTCCAAATTTTCCAGCCTTGGATTAGTGTTTTGAACTGTGTTTGAGTGCTCGGACTTTCTAAATTGTGAAAGACTTCTGGAATCTGAATTACAGGTGGAAGTAATCAATACTTTTACCATGTATCCTATTCAAAACATGGTTAGGTTGGTGAGGAATTACCTTTTTTGGTCTCCCCACCAAAAAAAGCCATACGCTAATAATAATAATATTATCAATATTTCATCATTTCATGTTAAAAATAGGAATTTCCTCATAAAATGGCCTTTGTCAAACACTTTGGCAGAAATTTTAAAATTTCCCGGACACCCCGCCTAGCTGAGAGGGTACACCCCCAGATCCCGCCAGGGGGCCCGCACCATGAGGCTGAGCCTAGGGGGCCACAGATCCTAAATCTGGCCCTGACCAAACCATACATCATCATCATTATCATGGTTTCAGTTTTTGTAATTAGGCTACTAGGCCTACTACTGAACACTGACACTGACCATGCTGACTATTAATTGTAATAATGCAACAATCTATTTGGAATAACATTACAGCCTTCAGCCACATATGGAAACCCTCTTGGGGATGACGACCAGATTAGGGCCTGGTTCTGCCTGCCAACAAAACGGGGCAATAAATCATCCAACACCTGTCCACACCTAATTAAACTAATATTCCCTTGGCACACATCTATGGCCTATTTAAGAGAGCATTTGTTTTACTACCTCTGAAGTCATAATTGCATAGGAATATGGAAACCTTCAACAATTTATAGCTCAACAATGTTTTTTTAATAGGAACCTAATGATGCAATTTCAAAGTTATTGTAAAAAATTCTAATTGTAAAATGAATGAAGATGATTACAGAATTTTTGGAATAATTAAAGTGAAAATGAAATTTCATGATCATTTGCATGTTTTTATTGTATAATAATAAATACAGTAATAATAATAACATCTATATTATCCAGCACAGGAATTGTTCCAAAAACTCTTGAAGATGGCTCCAAACCCCTTGTTTCAAACCTTTTTTTTCTGGAGATGAATCACATCAGTGAATATTTTTAAATTCAGGTAATATACAAGTTGAGAGAATTGAAACTATATTTCTTGGAGAAGAAATTCTTCCTAAAGTAGTAGGGAATACTATAGGCATGCGCCCTAGTTGGTCTACTGTAATTGGATCGCTGGTGATATTTTTTTCTTTGCTATGACTCTGTGAATTGGAGGTCCTGCCTGCTGGCAACACTAGCGGCACCTGGATATTGGAGGTCAACTACAACAAATTTTATGTTTCCAGTTTTCAACACACAGTCACTATTTTTATATTCACTGATAGAACCATTGACTATGGATATACTTATATCCATAGTCAATAATTGAACTCATTAGTTGAATTGGCTTGTCTAGGGCGTGATAAACGCGCACCCATTCAACACAATGGTTTCTGTCAAGCACGCGTTTTGACGCTCGTCTAGGAATGGGCCTAAGTTTATTGATGATTTTAAATACAGGACATGGCTCTACGGTTGGTCGCTAGAGTCAATCACATGGGACGGGGCAACTCACTATTTCGACAACTTGCTGTTTATCCAAAACACCGAACTGTCGCTGGGGAGGTGACTCGCTGTTTAGACAACTGCGTGTTTTTTGAGAAATAGCGAAATTACGTTTTGGCTATTGCAGCTCCGGCAGGCCCGGTCAGGCAACTGGCTGTTTCCTGCACAGTCCGCCATCAATAAAACTCATCTTTCTAGGAGGGGCATGCAAACTTTTGACGCTAGTCTGATACCTGATATACTTCGACGCAAGTCTATGCAGCTCGGTCAATATTGGTTCAAGAATTATGAATATGATGAATTATTGTGATCTATAATTTGACAAAATTTTTGATGTTTTAATGCAAGTTTGGCATGTATCTTATATTTCCAATTAATCGTTGATAAGCCATGTACGCGTAGGCTAGAAAGTCTGGTAATAGGCTTAAATTATAGGCTTAGAAAATAATAGGCTTAAATTCTGCTAATTCTTGACATCGAATATATTTTTCCAAGAAGTAGGCCTATCTATCATTCCCAGTTTTGTACACAAACATGACCTCTTTTTCCACATCTCTTCCCTCAAGTTACTGTATGTCTTTACAGTAATGAGTAATCTGTAATTGAGAGATCAATTAGACCATCAATATATGGTCCACTACATAGTTTGTATTATTAGGTACCGGTACCTTTGTATTATACGGTAGGCCTATTAAATAGAAGATTTTGTATACTGTAGATGATAGAAACAAGTGTACTCAGTTACTGAGTACACTTGTTTCTCAGTTCTTCTCCCTATCTGTTTTCATACAGCACTTTGCGCCTGAGCAGTGTGTGTGGTAGCAATCTGTTCCAGAATTTGTTGCAAATTGTTTTTGATAACTTACTTGCAACTCATATAATAAATGAGCATCATTTTCAAGTCAGTATTGTATTTTTTCACTTTTACCCAATTGGAAAAGGATAGCAAATTCAATTGGGAGAAGACAAAACATTCAGGCCAAGGATTGACAAAATTTAATATTTATACAACTCAAGATAGGCATACAATATTTATAAAAATATGCTTCCTATAATTAATTAGGCCTACATTTATGTTGACTACCGGTAACTAGGCCTATAAAACTGTGAATTACTTATACAGTAGGCTACCTATCACGGATACTGGAATACGGTGTTATAGTATCCATGGTAGGTACCTATTAGCCCATACATAGTGTTATAACAAGAATTCAATTCATAAACTATTCTGTGAAGTTACACTGAACTTGAGTTAACAAATACATGTTAAGACCATAATAACCTAATAGGAGTAACATATTTTTTTTTAAATTTATATATTGTGCTATAACAAGAACTCAATTCATAAACTATATGAATAAAGTATTCATAAATAAATAAATTATTCATGGATAAATAAAGTATTTATAAACCTCTGAATAAAGTATTCAAGTACAACTTAAACTATAAAAAGTGTGGCTTGAAACTATAGTTTTAAAGTATTTCTTCAGAAAATATTTTAGCTTTATAGATAATGAAGGTTTACTTAGTTTTAGCCACACCCTTTTTTATCGTTTGAGTTGCACTTTTAATACATTACTTTATTTAGAGGTAATAATAATATTTT
Organism: Sogatella furcifera; assembly: GCA_017141385.1. NCBI lineage: Eukaryota > Metazoa > Arthropoda > Insecta > Hemiptera > Delphacidae > Sogatella > Sogatella furcifera. The sequence continues at coordinate 14,305,537 of CM029547.1, read as the reverse complement.
TATTATATATTCACAGGTATGAGAGAAAGAATTCTATTTCTTAATAGTATGATCAAAAGAAGTCAATTCCTTCTTTTTAGTGTATTTTAAAAGTTTTTATCATTTTCAAAATTATCTTTATCTATTTACTTTTCATATAAAGTTATGAATTTGAGAAATTTCAACAAAATCTGCTAGATGCAAGTCCTGAACCACACAGAATCTTTGGGGGTTAACTGGTTGCTAAACCAATTAGAGCAGAAGTCTATGATAAATTAATTGATCCCAAAAAATTATTTGAAAATTTTTAATTGAGAAGGTTCATTTATAAAGGTTGAATTGAATAAATCAATACCTACACTAATAAAGAAAATACTTGAAAAATTGAAAAATTTCACCAATTCATCAACAATAAAAAAAATATCCCCATGTGTAAGGTACAGCTGGATGAACACATTCTTCAAAAAATTAAAGTTATGATGGAATTCGTCAAACACGTGATTTACTGATACATACGGTACATGTATACACAAGATACATAGATACAAGCAAACTAGACTCACTTTAAATTTAATTTATTCAATTTAACAACTAATTAATACCGAATCCAATAAAATTTAAAACTCAATAAAAATACTTATAAATGGAAATAAACTTACTTACATAGTAGGTTACTATAGTTTCGACCTGTTGTGTGGTCATCTTCAGACTCTGAAGATGAGTCTGAAGATGACCACACAACAGGTGGAAACTATGCAGTAACTACTATGTAAGTAAGTTTATTTCCATTTATAAGTGATTTTTATTGAGTTTTTAAAAATTTTAAAGTGAAAAAAGAATGGATACACAACACCAATAAAATTGCTGCTCAAATTGTAGTGTTGGATGGCAGCAATCAGTTAGTAAAATCCAGAAGTCTCTATGTGGCCTATGAGCCAAGATACCGTGTAATCGAAAGTTTTCCAATAAATTTTCATAAATACTATATTATTAATATTCACATTACTATACTTGAAATTTCAATTAACTTAGAAACGTTTAGAATTGGGAAGATCAGTATAATAATAATTATTGAAATCGTAGAAATGAATAAATTCATGTACTGATACTGTAAGTTTGTCGCCGGACAGAGTAACTAGAGAAAATGTGAAAAATGAATATAAGGCCTTTCTGACAAAGTAGCTCTCGCTTACAGCATTGTACTTCAATACGGTACCTTTCCACCTTCCCACTTTTGGCAGTATTTATGAATAAGGGATGAGGTCGAAAATCATTTGCAAGGGATCGACCGTGAAGTTGAATAAATTTTCTTTGAAAATCTTTTCTACTACGCGATTGAAAAACTTCTCTTTTGATAAGGATTTGAAAATTTTCAGAAATACTGTACATTTATTAATAATAAAGGTCCTTATCAAATATTTGAGAAAAATGTATGGTACCGTGTGGCAATCACTATACTTACTAAGTATTCATCAAATAGTGAAGTATAGCAAAACTCAATTGAGAATTGAACTTTAAACTTAGGGCTATTAAAAATAATTGATAGATAAAATGAAGAAATCATATAACCTTTTCTAAGTATTATTTCTCACAGACATGTTTCGAGCTTAAGCCCATTTTCAATGTGACAAGAATGATACTAACATTATTTTTCTAGACTTAAGCTCAAAACATGACTGTGAAAAATGATACTTCGAAAGTTTCAAAAAAGGATATTTGATTTTTTAATTTTATTTATCAAAACTCAATTGTTTATTTATTATTTTAAACAAAAATAGAGAATAATTCAATTTTAAAACACGTCTAAAAGCTCTGCTAATAGGCCTATCTATAGTGAAATTTTATATCACTCAAGAAAATTAAAATATTTCATTTTTTTCAAATCCAGTAAATTTTACAAACTATACAGTGAGTGGTAGCAGATGTAGCACGGTTTAATTTTAGTGGCTCAGACCACTGCGTTGGAAACGAAACTAGGTAGGTACTGTACCTATAATTCTTTTTTATTCTATGATTCATTTATCAAGTATTATTGTGGGTTGCTGTATCTTATTTTCTATTTGTTTTATTTGTAGATTACTACTATTGAAATATAGTGATTCTGTGTTTTCATATTTTGTAAATAACGAGTTGGATTTGAGCAGCTACCCAATTTAATGAATTAGAACGTTATCAGTTTGTGAGAAATTGGAACTTTTCACCAGTTCAGTTGGCGTCTACCGAAATTGGCGGTTGATGAATGATTAGGGAATCAATAATACTGAGCTTTGTCAGGATAATCAGCGAGAACATAATATGTTCATAATATTATTCAGTGGAGAGCGACCTCAACCAACCCATTTCGCTATACCAGTGTGGACAGGCTTTATTGACTGGACTATATATAGCGCCTTGCATTAAAGAATTACGTTAAATACAACAGGCTTCAAACTTATAATTTTACTGCACGATTTAAGGTGAAATTGCTTGTTCAATCACTAAATTATTCAAGATTGAATATTATTCTTTATACATTTTTTAATCGTATTTTGAAGAAAATTCATGAATCTCAGATAACAATTTCATAATCTTCTCAAAATTATCTTGTCAGATATTTATGATAATTTTTGTAGACTTGTAAATTGGATTACATTTTAATTATTTGTCTTCATAGAATTAAGTTACAACAAGACTAAGAATTTTCAAAAAATTAGAGTATTTCAAGAGCATGATAGATTCCGGTACATAAATTATTATCACGACCTATGAGTTTTGAAGCTCATAGGAACAAATAGGTATAAATCTGACAAATATTATGATATTACAAATAGTCTGAAGGTCATAACAATTATTGTATTTTCATACATTATCTCAGATGGTAAAGTCTTCGACAAAAATTGCAGAATCATTTCATTTTAGATAAACTTAATTGTACTATTAGGCAATTTATCATTTTATTTCACTATTGTACTGTATAGGTCCTGTGTACAACATTATAGTCTTTTATTACCTTCCTCCCTGCACACGGACAAATCATTCATGCGGTGAGAATAATCATATTATCTAAATACTTATATTTTTGGGAATATATAATTTTTTATTAATAAACAATTTTGAATTTGAATTTTGCAAGAGTAATAAATTAATTGCTTCATTGATTGAATCTTAACACATTCATACTTATCTTGGATATTGCGGATTGAAACAGCAATAACCACTGAGCATAATGTGAAAAAATAAAATAATTTCTATGTACAGAATATCAGGTTGCAGAATTGCAGGATTGCAGAATGTAACCCTCAAAGCGTGTGGGCAGACTACCCTTTTCCTTCAAAAACATTGACAGGAACTCCAGCACGTAAGTGGCCCCAAACAATCTTTTTTAATTCCACTATGAATACTCTTGTTTTGTCCCCTCTTTGCAATACCTACATCATTCCAAATCACAGTTACAAAAATGATCTCCTGAGCTCTTGCGCCCCTGGTCAACTGTGCATCTTGCCCAGTTATAGAAATGGGCCTGCATAAGTCTGTCCAAACAAGGAAGGCCTCTGTCTGGCAAGATGAGAAAATGACTTAAAAAATATTGATTTGGTCTCAAATTGTAGATTAGAACGTTTACTATGATTAAGACCAAATCAATAATTTTTAATCAATATTGACCGAGATGGAGTAATTTTCTTGCCATTTTGCCAGAGGGTCATCTTTGCTTGTACATACTATACCATTTTTGCTAACAGATAACCTTCACCAGGATATAAAAGAACATTGTCTTCCGTTATAGAATAAGCAGGTATATTGTTCTCCCAGGAAGAAGAAGCAGTTTCTGTAACTATGGAATTTTTATCTATGACAAATGAGACCCTATTCATTCTTCTCGAAGAATAATGTGTGGTTGGAATTAGAAAGTTCTGGTTCGGTCAATAGGCTGGATTTAGTAATTATTCAGGCAGAAGATCAAGGGTTGCCGCCGGGTATTGTTAACTCCACTTGAAGGAGAACTAGAGGTACGGTAACGTGACAAATAATATTGTAGAACAGTCAAGAGAGAGTGAGCGCGTGTGGCAAAAAGAGTGAGTGAGAGCGTATCAGTAGGGATAATGGAGTGACAGAGCAAACGGCAGAGAATAGAGAATACGAATAATTCTTCTCTGTCTCTGTTTATTTTGTTTACGCCACTTGAACATGATTTTCTAGAAACAGATAGGACAGCTAACCATCATTGAGTGTCTCTTGCCTACACACACATTATGACTTTATCTTTTTCTTTACTAACTAAAAGCTTTGTCTTGCCAATTTCTAGAGTACAGAACAATTCTATATTGAGGGACAGAAATTTTTGGTACGTTTCCTAGTAAAGTTAATATCACTATTATTGGGGCTGATGCCGATGTCTTCCGCAATAGATTACTTCTATTTGATTGATTTGTGTACTTGGCAAGAGAAACCTAGAGAGGAAAAATGTAAATGTAAAAAAATGAAGATGAGAAACATCAAGTGAAAGAAACTTAGTACAAAAGTAATTGATTATAGAGAACAAAAGGACAATCATCTATGTAGTGGAGAAATTAAAATAACCTTGAATAATAATAATAATAAAAATAATAAAATAATCATAAATACATATTATCAAATATTCATATACAGTATAATAATAATAATAATAATAATAATAATAATAACAATAATAATAATAATAATAATAATAATAATAATAATAATAATAAATATAATAATATTATTATTATTATTATAATTATAATTAATAATTATAATTAATATTATTATTATTATTATTATTATTATTATTATTATCATATTATCATATTATCCAATATGATTCTATTAATAATTCGAGGGATTGAAACATTAGGGTTCTAAATGCCATACCCTCAACTTTTCAAGAGATCAGAATTTCAAATCAGGTACTGCAGTAAATGAAGGGAATGATATTAAAATATTAAATGTGTTTTTTTATGAATTTTCGTACTCTAAATAGATAAATAATATGTCAACATTTTTTTAAAGTTATTATTATGTAGGATGTAGGTAAAAAATTACTTTTAAAATTATGGTGGAACCTTGTTGCTCTAATGCCAATGCCACGTTTACACCGAAATGTTAATAACTTTTTTGAATAACGTATTTGACCGAACGTAAGTGACGTCCAGATTCAAGACAACGATTTTGCATTTCTCTTTATGTTTGTTTGTTCCGCATTTACAACAAAACGCGGCAATAGATTCTAATGGAATTTGACAGGAATGTTCCTCTTGAAATTGCGCGTTGATGTAAGTAAGGTTTCTTGAAATATTGCATTTTAAGGATAATATGAAAGGAAAAGGTATTACTTCCATACTAAAATATTACTATATACATTCATACTTCTAAACATAGGAGAACTCACACTATAGAATTATTCATGCTTAACCAGCTGTCGAGTTTATTATTAATAATTGCATGCAATTAATGAAACTCAACAGTATTCCCTTCATAAATAATGCCCCATCCTTAGGTGACTTCGTGAGGTCCACTATTCACAGAACTACTAGTATATTATATAACTAACTCACTATAAAAAAGTTATTAACAAATGTTATTAACATTCTGGTGTAAACGTGGCTGTGGCGTAGTTGGAACCATGATGATCTAGTAAATCGCTTTCTCATTAGAACACGGTTCTTGTTCTTAGATAGGACCTTAATGATTCGAGATTGATTTGATTTGTAATGCATTAAAATTCTATCAGTTGATTAAAACCTTATTGGATGTTGTCTGATCTATCACAAATGATCCATTAAAGTAAATTTTATTACAAAAACAATAAATTGTATAAGATAAATTTATTCATCAATTTTAATAAAACCTATTTACAATTTAATATAGTCATATTTGAAATCAAATATTTGTATTTAATGATAAAACAATGAACAAATTTCAAGACTATAATTAAATAGAATATGCTGATGATGAATAATTTTTTTATTATATTATTGTTCTATTCTTTTATATTATTGTATTTTTTATTACTATTTATATTATGCTCATCAATATCGAGCATTCGATGTAGTATCTTATCTTCATCAATAATGTCCATAATGAACAAAAAGTAGAGCAGAATAAAATGAAGAGAAGCTATAAACTCTTGACGTACCGTAGGCCTATCACAACCATCATGTTCTCAGAATGAAAGAGTAAAATTTCAACAACAAGGTTCCATGTAGCACATAGAACTTTGTTGAATTTTATGTTGAGGCTTCCTAGATCAATATGATTAGCCAATATGAGTACAAAATGGAATTTTGTTAGCCAATAATGGAATTTTGTTAGCCAATAATGGAATTTTATTAGCCAATAAGTACAAAATGGAACCTTCTTGAATTTTGCATTTGGTCTTTTTGGACATAGAACCTAATTATTGTTTTGCTTTATAAAAAAAAACTACTTATAATTCGCAACTGAAACTTTGAAAAACATCTGCTAAAAATAAAATAGAACCATAATGCATTAAAATCTCAATTTGTGAAAAAATGTCAGTTAGAACCATGGGAACTAGAAAACACGGTAGGCATCATAAGCCTGATGCACCGAAGATTGATAGTATTATGCCGTTTCTGGAGCCCCCAAAAAATAGTTGATTACGTTACCATAGAAGCGTCAGTATTCAATTTCCTGTGATTCAATTTTTAATAACGTTTTTTGCGGACTTCAGAAACGTCATAACTATAGAGACTGTATATAATAATCATAGTGTGGACATTGACAGTGTCACTTTTGATTGGTCAGCTTGGTCAATTCCACCATAGTTTTGCCAACTCTCATAAATCCGCGTATCGACAGTGCAAGGGATGTGCCGTGATTGTCTTGCGGTGTGTGCGACTGGAACGCAGTCGATCAGCTGTGGCCAATCATATCTCTTGCTATTGAATTTAAAGGATAAAATAAGGATTCTTAATTCTTTAATTTATACTAGGGAAGCGCATGCGGAGGCAGCCGCAAATTGAGCGGAGCGAGCTTTCTTTTTGTCCAAAAGATTTTGAAGCGTAGACTCGGAAATTTGATCCCGGTATTTTAAGCCTAGCTAAACCTAGCTGATGGCTCATTCTATTACCATGTAATGTTATGAAATGAGAATATAAAATATGACCAACAACCTTTAAGTGAATGTTTTCTCAAGTGAGTGTTTATTTTGATAGAATAAGGCAAGATGAGAAAATGACTCCAGCTTGGTCAATATTGGTTAAAAAAATATTGATTGGGCTCAAATTGAAGGTCAGAATGTTTCCTACGATTGAGACAAAATCAATGATTTTCAAACAATATTGACCGAGCTGGAGTCATTTTCTCTATGAGTGGTTCAACTTTGTAAATACAGCATTTGACGTACCTTTTTTGGTCTCAAATGTGCTCTGATTGTTTAAAATAATTATTCAGTAGCAAATTATAAAGAAAAATCAATATAAACTTGAAAAATTGCGAAAAAATAAGCCTATTGGATGAAATTTGGGCAAAATTTTTGTGTATTTCCACAACAAGCTGCCATTGTTTGTTAGCATGTTGAGAAATATTGAATGAATGCAAATAAATGAATAATTTTATTAATAAAGACATCAGGTAAAAAACCCATTTTGCCTCCTTCACACAGTGCAATATAGTTATTTGTGTATCAGTACGCAAAGAGTGATTTTGCTGCATCAAGAGAAACACTTACGCACGAGCCGCAGGCCGTATTACACATGAAGTTTTTCCAAACTACCATATTGAATGTGAAAGGTTGAAATTAAAATTAAAATAGTCATCTCAGTTATTTATCATTGAATCCTGACAAATCAGGCACTATTTTATTCAAAACTAGCCGGCAGGCTTGCTTCGCTCGCCTTCTCCGCCTAGCCAGGGGGCCTCGCCCCCTGGACCCCCGACAGTATAGGCAGTGTAAGTGAGACAAACAGGCTCGCTTCGCTCGCCTGCAAAACCTCTGTCAGTGTCAGCTGAGACAAACAGGCTCGCTTTGCTCGCCTGCAAATACCGTTCAGAAGGGATTGGAAATTTATTGAACACATCATTTCTAGACCTAATGTGGACCTGTTTACTTAATTTCGACATTTTCTGCCAATTTGTTCCCAAAAAATCTAAGAAAAACTCCGAAAATTCTGAAAAATAGTAAAACGCTTATATGAAGTGTAACCTTTGGGAAGTATATTGGACATAGTTTAAAACTTAATTCAATATCTTCCAAATTAGTTCATCTATAATCTTGCTGAACCATTGAACTTACAATTTGGATTTGTCATATCAAGGTGGAAGATATGCAACTCGCAATACATCTACAATTTTTAAAAACTTATTACTTGCTTAATCTTGAACGGATTTCGGATTTCATTTTTTTTTTCAATTTTTAATTTTTAATTTAATTTTCTCTTAACCAAACAAATCATAAAAGGTCGTTTATTTCTTTTATTTCTATTTAAAATAATATTGGAAGTTGATCTAACTTGAAAATAATCGGCAAAAAAAAAATGTTCTGCTCAGGTTTTGAACCCCCCCTGATTGGTAAGCAGTGAAATACTAGTCCACGTCGCTAACCACTGGGCTATGAGGGTTCGTTAAGAGGCCGATTCTGCCAGTGATACCAACATGATTTCAAGAGCATAATAGACATTTCTGTCCAGGAACGTTTCTCAAAACTGATGTTAGGTTGCAATCCTGCAGTGCAGAGAGCATGAATATAGCATGAATAATGTGTATAGTAATAGTGCGTAAGCAATCCTTTTTTTCCTTTTTTTGTCCTTAATATACAAATTTTCAAAATGCTCTATAGCCTATAACCTGGTCGTCCATGTCTACTATCACCATGGCAAGTTTGAATCAAATCGGTCGAGCGGTTCCGGAGGAGTAGTTATACAAAGAGTGACTTTCCTAATCCATTAGAGCTTTGCTTCGCTCAAAAAAATCCAGAATTTCTCGATTTTTAAATAAATCAGTGGTTTAACAACATTTTGTCTTTTCATTTAACATGGATAACTACCACAATATCAACTTCACTACTACCATACTCAAAAAGTAGAGCATTCTACAATTTTTTAAACTAGAGAGGAGTAATATAGCATAGAGTAACTAGCACAATAGGCCTATTCTTAATTCTTATTGTCTTTGATAGAATAATGAAAAAAAAAACACGTAGAACCAACCCCTACCAAGTAATGACTTTTACATTATTTCTTATTATGAGTATACGTATATGTTCTTAGACATTATTTTCTATGAGATAAGAAAATAAATTTACCAGGAACATCTCTAAAGTAAGTTACTCTTACTCTAATAGTCTAATTGATGGCAAACACGTTGCTGTATTTAATGTTACTGATTTTCAAAGCTGAGAATGGTGCTCAGAATCTTATTAAGAGACTTTGTTCTTGTTATATACAGGATAAATCACTAAATGATGTTTACGGCTAAAAATAATTCAAATGAATAATTCTTCCATTAACAAATTGACTGTAGGAAAGAGAGGAAGACTCTGTAATCATACAATAGAAGAAATCGCTGAAAAGACAAAAAAGCAAGAGTTATATTTAATTTAAGATATTCAATAATTTTAGAACTGATATCCATTTTATCAGTCACTAAACTCAATATTAACATTAGAACGGTATTGTACAAATTTGAGTTCAATATAGCCTTTAAAATATTTTTTTTTCAAATTCAAATAGGCCTATATTGGTAAACTCGAATTTTTTAAGTTAACTCAATTCTCCTAGTTAAAATTTCAAACTTCCAAGCTGATGTCTTTGCTATATCTATAATCACTAATTACACTGGGTGATGATGATAAGTTTATTGGTTGAATTACACATATTTGTAACTTGGTTTCTTCTCCATCCATTGATAACACTTAACTTGAGGTTTTGATAGAGTTTATTAAGGTACTTTACATTACATTATAATCAAATTACCTTGGCATTTATAATAAAATTTAAAATCAATCATAATCACAATTGAGATTACAGTCAAAAACTATTCAATCAAATAACCGTTTTCTCACTAAACCATCATATTAAACTCATCAAATTAATAATAAATGACTACAACAAGTCCAGTAGGATTGTTGTAAATATTAGCGTGGCTTTAACATTGGTGTATTAGGTATTAAGTATATCAAGCCTCATGTTTTGAAATTTGTTCCTCTATAACAACATATATAGGCTATGATGTGGTGATTTTAATCTTCAATATTATGTCATCATGGAGATAAATTCATAAAAAGAGGCTTGATACATAATAGGCTACAATACCTCAATTGAAAGCCAGCTAACATCAAGTTATAAAAAATAACCACTTGGATTTTTATTTTTAAATAGCCTATAACTTTATTAACCATGCTATTGAATGCTAAATCATGGTACAAAAAGTCATTGAATTGCTTCCCCAGAATACTTTATACTTCGAAAAATAAATCCAAATGGCTTCTTGTGATGAGCATTTGCCATAATAATCAATAATACAGTACTGTACATGAATAGATAGACGTAAATAGGGATGTTGGAAAGTGGTGAGAGTAGAGGGGTAGGAGATGGTAGTTGACTACCAGACTCAATTAATATTGAAAAACTAATGTATAAATGTATAACAAAAGTTATTTTCAAAACATAATAGCCCAAAACGTCGATTTATTGCTTCAGATAGGCTTGAAAAGGTAATACCATAGAGTAGACAGTTTTTGTTGAATGTCATAGAATTTTTATTTTGCGACTGTTCCCCCACCCTAGAGGTAAATTAAAAAATAAAAGGTGGAACTTGTTCAGAATGGATTGTACTTCCACCTCATATGTGAATTTCCTACATATCTCATCTGGTTTCAAGTAGTAGCAAGTTGAAGTGAGAAATTCTGACTTTTTCCATGAAAGCTCAAAAACTACCACTTTTTTGACGGTTCATAGCTTGGCAGTCATTGATCCAAACTTCGAATGTGACCACTCATTTTGTAGCTAAATTTGTTTTCTTCAATTTGTACTTGAACACATTTTTTGATAAACCGACTAGTTTTCACAAAAAAAAGAAAAACTCAAAAAAGTCACAAAATTTAAGGGTTTTTTGGAATTTTGGGGGTGAAGCCGTCCCCTGAGGAGTATGCAAATATTATATTCGAGTTCAGCGTCCTAAAATACATATGAAACCGTCGAGAAAAAAAAATTTCGCACCGCTTTCCTAAAACACCCGTCTGGACGTACCATTTGACTGGGCTACTCACTCGATTATGTCCCACTTAATAATTAGCGGGTTTTTCGTCGGTAATCTTTGACACGGTCTTGTATTGAGTGGGCGGCTAGCGGGGAAAATAGCGAGTTGCCGACAGTCAGCGCGATCACACAAAAACAGCGAGTCACCCGTCACAGAAAAATAGCGAGTCACCGCCCTGGCGACAGTTCGGTGTTTTGGCTGAAACAGCGAGTTGTCGAAATAGTGAATTTACCCAACCCAATCACATCTCTTGTCTTATCCTTTGAGGTCGAGCAACAAGAGCACTGATTTGACCATTGAGTCGTATTGTGGAATCCTGTAAAACAATCCACTTTGCACTACAAAGAAGACAAAGACAAGGGACGGGGCAACTCACTATTTCGACAACTTTCGGTGTCGAAACGACGTTCAAGGAATAAAACAGCATATCATATTAATTATCAACATTTATAATAATTGATTCTTCATTTATTTAGGTTGGCGTCTCTCTTCAGAAAACAGCGTTCTCTGTCGACAAAATTATAAACCTTAATTCCAAAGGAACGGCGCCAACTTACAACCGAGTTTGAACTGAAATAAGCCAAGTGAACGTAAGTCTAAAGCCGCGTATCGACAGTCCGAGGCATGTGCTACGAATGCCTCGCTGTACAGTCTGTTGACACAAAAAAAGAGTACTACTACTAGTTACTATCTACCGCGTATCGACAGTCCGAGGCATGTGCTACACATGCCTCGGACTGTCGATACCGGGTTTGCTAGCAGCGAGGCAAACGCTGCACACAATTCGCAGCGAGCCGTGCCTGTTGCCTCGCAACGCACAACAAACAATTCTACAAACTAACCTCAAAATTGTACCCCATTCCTATGCATTTTGTGATTAAGAATTCTATTTGGGCGAAGGTTCTAATAGGCAATAATAAGCATTGCCTTGAATTTTTATCTACTAATTGAGCACAAACTAACCTCCAAAGTCAGAATTATCAATTGTCAGAGCTTAGTTGCTTTGTCTCCCGCTTGATGGCGCTAGTCAATTTGTTCGCGTGCTCGCATTTTTGGTTACAAAAAGTGCAGATTTTTTATTATAATTATTTTCATTATAATCATAATTGTATATAGTACTATATACTATACTATAATTATAATTATTTTTGATTATTGCAGATTATATTCACACATATGCCTCAGCCATGAGTTTATACTTTTTTGCGTCACCAGACTGTACTGCGAGGCATTCGTGGCACATGCCTCGGACTGTCGATACGCGGCTTTATTCTTGTCTTTTTATAGAATAAAATAATGATCTACAAATTAGGATCAACCCCATTTCCTTTAACATAAGAAACTTAGATGTTTGAATACAGTAGTAAGTTTAGGTAATGTATTAATGTATTGGAATTGGGCAGCTGAACCAATGCAGGAAGTGCACTGGGTAAATAAAAAGTCAAGTGTAGGCCTACTCAATGTTGTCCAACACAGGACCGGCCTGGGGTGGTTGGGGGGCCCTGGCGATTAATCAACTGGGGGCCCACCTGGGGGGTATGGATTCCCCCCTCCCCAGCCAAGAGGAGGGTACAGGGGTCCTCCCCGGTATTATACTATTATTTAGAGAAGTCTTATTTTTGCTTGTTATTTGACCCTGAACCTGCAGTATTCCACACTTCATTGAGTGTAATAATTATTCAGACCACATATTTTTTATGCACTTGACTAAATCACTCACTAACAGGAATATAATTTATTGTTCTGGACTTTGGTTGAATTTTGTGGCACTTTCATTTTCCGGTTGTAACTGAAAAAAATAAATAGCCTATAGATAGATTTATGTAAGGATCTAGTTCATTTCTAGCAGGTCAAATCAAACATAAGCTTACACATAACACAGGCGGACTGGGACCATTGAGGCCCTCTGCTCAATGCTAAACAAAGCTAAACCTCTCAGGGGACCCCTACCCATACCCTGGGACTCTGGGAGTAGGTCTTGAGATTTAGGGGTTTGAAGACAAGAGGTTTTTTCAATTGATGGCCATTTATTTTCCTAATATTGGTAACTTACTCTTTATTTTTATTTTATTACTGTATCCACCAAAAAAGTTTCTAATAATTGTCTAGAAATATTCTTCTCACTGCTATAGTCTGTCCAAGCAAATATGCTTGGTCTTCTTAAGAAGACCCTCTGGCAAGATGGGAAAACGACTCCAGTTTGGTCAATATCTGTTCAAGGATTAAATGTGGTCTCAATTGTAGTTCAAATTGTTCCCTACAATCTAAAATCAAATTGATAATTTTTGAACAAATATTGACCGAGCTTGTTGAGTCATTCTCCTATTTTGCCAGAGGGTCTTTTTCAGTGTTGGGGAGTAGCGCGCTACTTTTTTTTAGTATGTAGTGTCTACTTTTTAAAAATAGTATAAATGTTGTAGCGCGCTACATTTCAAGAGTAGTAAGTAGCGTAAATCACGCTACTTTTCACGCTACTTTTGGCATGCATCAACTCATACAGGGTGTTTCAGGAGGAATGTGCAATACTTCTCAGGCTGATTCCTTACACCAAGTAGACAAAAACGTTCCATGGGACCAACCCCCATAAACGCTTTGTTACCGAGATAACAATGGCGGAAAATTGAGATTTTTCAAAAAATATTTATTTTTCTAATTTTTTGAGGTTTTACTGAGGTTCTTAAATAATCAATTCCTATGTCAAATTAGCTGAGGAATTCAATAAAACCAGTCTGAAGTCTGTAACTTTAACGGTTATTGAGATAATTGGAAAAATATGCTAGAAAACGCCATTTTTCAACAATAAGGGTTAAAAATGGATAAGGAATCATAAAATTGTATCTTTTATTAATGGAAGTTGAAAAGAGTCGGATTCTAAAGAAAAAGTTAAATGGAGGCGATTATGTGAATCTTACCCAAATCTCAGAAATGGCGATCAAAAATCGCATAATTGACAAAACATAGCACAAGTGATAAATTTGTGTTTAGTAGCGATTTTGCGATTTTTTATTGCTATTTCTCAGATTTGGGTAAGATTTACACAATCACCGCCATTCAACTTTTTCTTTAGAATCCGACTCTCTTCAACTTCCATTAATAAAAAATACAATTTTTGATTCCTTATCCAGTTATAACCCTTATTGTTGAAAAATGGCGTTTTCTAGCACATTTTTCAAATTATCTCAATAACCGTTAAAGTTACAAACTTGGAACTGGTTCCATTGAGTTCCCAGCTAATTTTACAAGAATTGATTATTTTAGAACCTTACTGAAGCCTCTAAAAAATTAGAAAAATTGATATATTTTGAAAAATCTCAATTTTCCGCCATTGTTATTTCGGTAACAATGCGTTTTTGGGGGTTGGTCCCACGGAACTTTTTTGTCTACTTGGTGTAAGGGATCAGCCTGAGAAGTATTGCACATTCCTCCTGAAACACTCTGTATAATCGATAGTACAATGATCGATAAGCCGATCACGGCCACCAGTGGTCTGGTGGCCCATAATTATTTAAATAATAAATGATAAAAAATAAGCTATAATATCGTTATTTACCAAATATTCCATCAATTTTACCTCCAAAATGACACACTTTTCAATAATTCAAGAAACAGAAGCTAAGAGGGAAATAGGTTTGTAATTTTCAAGTAAATTTTTTGTTAGTTCTTGATTTGTGAATTGATATGATATGAAAATGTTGGATTGGAATGATATTGTAGTTCCATATTTCTCTATTACATTAAGGTGCATATACAGAGTGTTTCAGGAGGAATGTGCAATACTTCTCAGGCTGATTCCTTACACCAAGTAGAAAAACGTTCCATGGGACCAGCCCCAAAAACGCTTTGTTACCAAGATAACAATGGCGGAAAATTGAGATTTTTCAAAAAATATTTATTTTTCTAATTTTTTAGAGGCTTTACTAAGGTTCTAAAATAATCAATTCCTATGTAAAATCAGCTGAGAAATTCAATGAAACCAGTCTGAAGTCTGCAACTTCAACGATTATTGAGATAATTGGAAAAATATGCTTAAGAAACGCAATTTTTCAACAATAAGGGTTATAACTGGGCAAGGAATAATAAATTTGTATTTTTTATTAATGGAAGTTGAAGAGAGTCGGATTCTAAAGGAAAAGTTGAATGACAGCGATTGTGTAAATCTTACCCAAATCTCAGAAATAGCGATCGAAAATCGCAAAATTTGACAAAACATAGCACAAGTGATAAATTTGTATTTAGTAGCGATTTTAATCGCTGTTGAATCCAACAGCTAATTTTACATAGGAATTTGCCATTTTAGAACCTCAGTAAAGCCTCTAATAAATTAGAAAAATTAATATATTTTGAAAAATCTCAATTTTCCGCCATTGTTATCTCGGTAACAAAGCGTTTTTGGGGGTTGGTCCCATGTAACTTTTTTGTCTACTTGTTGTAAGGAATCAGCCTAAGAAGTATTGCACATTCCTCCTGAAACACCCTGTATAATTATTATTATACATTCTACAATAGGGTTTCCTTAATCTCAAGGCTACTTTTATCACTGTTTTTTATTTTAAATAATTATCAAAGTACCCTTTTTGAATTATTTTTCAATGCAAAAAAAATTCAAAAGGGGAACTTTGATAATAATTATTTAAAATAAAAAACAATTCTACAATAGTATGGTCTATATTCACATTGATATTATACAGAGTGTTTCAGAAGTAGTCATTTTCAAAAGAAGAGTCTTTCAGTATCATTTTCAAAATGTCTGAAAGTCCTTAATTACTCACCCAGCCGCCATTTTTGTTTTCTCATTTTTATCTAATCTTTCAATTTTATAATTCTGTAGTGGCCTTGAGAGGGTACTGATTATTTTATTATCAAATTATATCCGTGTAACTGGAGCGGAAAATGGTAAATTGTAAATTGGTGCATCGAGTAAAAAAAGATTCTCGAGAGCAGCAAGTAGGCTACACGTTATAGTAGCCTATATGCTCTAATTATACATAAATTTTTCCTACAGTTAGGTACCATTGAATGTGAAAAAATTAGAAGAGGGCCAATTTCATTTGGCGTTCATATACGCCAATCTGTTCTATACAACCCCTTTATTGTTTGATGAAAAGTTACGCCATCCTGAGCGTCGCGTTTTGGGGAGGGGTAGGGGTGTTTGATTGCAAAATTACATTATTTCATAAAGTAAAGTAAGACGCCGTACTAAGCGTCGGAAGAAAAAATCCATTGTTTGTGGATTTCTAAAATTGAGAACACACTCATCCGTATTTTAAAATTCCTCTTGACGAAATTCATTTCTCTTCAATTTGGGTCAAAATCCACATTCCCATGATCAGTGGTACTAATTATAATGTGCTACAATGATTTTAGAAAATCCCTTCCATCCGCAAAAAAGTTGCATTTTTCGCCTGTCACCCATCCTCCCCCTCCCACCAAAACCCGAAGCTTAAATGGTGAAACGTTTTACCAAACAATATAAGGGTTGTATAGAACAGGTTGCCTTAAGTGTTTTTTGGAGAAATTAGACAATTTTTCAGTAATAACTTGGGTTAAATTTTGTCGAATATTATCTTCATTTATATTAGATTTAATATTTTCTAAGCAAAAGTATGTAAAAAATTCAAATAGTATAATCAAAATTTCAAGTTTGCAGGTTACCTGGAGATTTAGCTATAGGCTATATATATAGTCTGTCCAAGCAAAGAAGAGCCTCTGACAAGATGGGAGAATGACTCAAGTTCGGTCAATAAAAATATTCGGTTCAAAAAATATCAGTTTGATCTACTATTAAGACCACATTTATAATTCTTGAACAAATATTGACCAAGCTGGAGTCATTTTCCCATCTTCCCAGAGGCTCTTCTTTGCTTGGCCAGACTATAGCCTGCCATGCTCAAAACCAAGATCGTATAATTTTATACTATCAAGTATTTTTCACTATCAAGTAGTATGATGATAATGGAATGGAAGAGGAGGTTTTAAGAAGCACTAATAGAGAATGTGTATAATCAGTGACTATGCAGAGTTTGATATACAGTGTTCCAAAAAGAACTGATTCGGGAACCATCATGGTCTTCCTCAAGCTCTTAAGTTTGGCCAAGAACAGTAGAGCCTCTTGCAAGATGGCGGAGGGCAGTCAGAGTGTAACTACGCATGCGCAGAATTGATATTTTCAGGGTGAACTCAGCCAACCTACCGTTTTTACACTAATCATAATCATATTTATTTCACGAATGAACAGATTTTTTTCATTTATTTGTTCAATTATTGATATATGATCACAAATCATAACATAATTATTATGAACTAGGACAGAAAAAATCGTCTGACTATTTCTTGACTAAATTTGGTTATGTTGGAACAATTTTGATTTCAACTTCTGGCAGCAGTGAATGGCAGCCATGTTGCCAGAGGCTTTTCTGTTCTTGGCCGAACTACAAGTTCGGAAAAAGTACTATAAGTACAGAAAATGTCGTGCGCAAAATGCCGAATTCTTCTTACTTTTCCTGTTATCCGCCATTTTGTGTTTTTATGATTTTCCATCATAACTCGATTATGGATGCACTAAAGTCTTTGAAATTTGGTATGCTTAAGTATAAGTATGATGGCTTAAGGCTCTTCTCTACTTCACCTTCTTTTCAGTCATTGTACGGAGTAGGCGAGGCGTGATGAGATGGGGAACGGGGTCAAAATCCAGTACGTTTCAAAAACGTAGTTTACCACGCTTCTCTGTCCATAGTCTCTCTCTGTGTTGACGCGCGCTCTCGCCTTGTAACCTTTCTCTTTCTAGAGCGGTACTTGCTAAACTCCCCACTACACATAGTTCAGCTCTTTACAGTGGCTGACATGAACGAAGCGATCTTTTTCTACCTTCCGTATTCTACTTACCTCTCCTTCTACCTTACGCTTACACTTCTACAATAATATAATATCACAGAACGTTGTGATTTGACAATGTCTACTGAATCTATATTTTTATATAAGTAACGATTATACTTATGATCTTCCATTTGCATCATATAGTACAGAATTACATGCAATATAAAAAACTGGTAGGCCTAATGATAGAAATATGGTTAGTACATAAAGAATCAGAAAAAAAACTCTTGATTCTTAAGATATAAATATATTTATTACGGATTGAAATTTTCTAATAGGTAATAATGATAATTCTCTAATAGGTGGAATAATGATATTAATGATGAAAATAATTATAAGAATTGACACAAAAAATATTATTTACAAATACTTGAGAATTGAAATAAATTCGCTCCGGCAGCTGGCGGTCGGAATGAGAGCAATTCTATGATGGCTCAAATCATATGACTTATAATGAGCTATTCAGGGTATTAATTCAAAGGTGCCGTTTTCGAAAAAAACACAATTTTCGGCATATTATTCGCCATTTTCTCCGCCATTTTTGATTGGATTTTTTTCCGTTGATTGCTCAAATTGTAGGGCATAATAAGGGTATCATACACACCAATTTTCAAAACGATCAAGTTATTGGTCGATTTGTAGTGATTTTTTAAAATTTTCATCCCCTAATTTCACCCCCTTCCCTTGGACGAATTTGGCTGGTTAACGAACTTGACCGAGATATTAACACTAATGATTTTTGTGCAAAATTTGGTCGCTCTCCGACAAGCCCTTCGGGAGTTATCGTGTTAACAAGAATCTGTACATATATTGCTGTGAACTGAAGAAGGTGGCACAGCCACCGAAATATTTTCACCTTAAAATGTAAGTTTCTTTGTTTTTTACTTCCTATCCATCACTTAAATCTGTCTATTTGTGAAATAATTATCTAAAAGTGACTTTCAATGATGTGCTATATATATATAGAGATATATGAATTTGAACGGACATCAGATTCGTGTTCTAGGGGCTCGGAAACGTGTAAAAAATATATCACATCATAAATTTTCGATTGTCAGGGCAAGACCAATAGTGCATTTTTTCGAATGAAATGCACTAAAAAGACAGTAGGTAGTAAACTAGATATGTTTAGATATTCAAATATCAAGATATATCTACATTCATATAAAATTGAGTAGCTTACCAAGTTAGATTGTTTTGTCACAATAAGGGTGGAATAATAATGATAACAATAATAATAAGAATATTAGAATTAATAAATATAAGAATAACTATTTATTTATTTATTAGATACATCACAATTATAGTGATAGGTGAAAACACAGACATGAGTGTCCAAATCGTCTTCGCTCCTAATTTGGATGAAAATATTAGAAAAGGTTATATTCAAACTCACTATTACAAATTAAAATTATATAGATTCAATAATTATATATTATTATTCAATTATAATAATAATTATTATATTATTATTCAATAATAATAAGAATATTATTTACAAATACAGTAGAATTGGAAGGAAAACTGTAGATTGTAATAATGATGAGTTTGTAATGATTCATGAGTTTTTATGTCATAGATTTTTGTTAAAAAAGTAGGAACGTTACAGACATATCATCATTACCCCTATGTTTCATGATTGAAAGAAAAATTACAATAATTTGTATAATGAAATAGTTATCTGATAGTTCATATTGAAGATTGAAAAGAAGAGAGATAATTTCACACGTTCACTTTTCCAAATTGATAAATGGCTGTTATTGAGAGAATGACTTTGTAAATCAAGCGCTTTCTTAGTGAAGCCCAGTCTCTTTTTTCAAAATTATTATGAGATCTCGTATTATAGTTACAATGATATCAAAATGGAGGAGCTATCAGCAAATTGACAATAGTGATAAAAACTGAAATTGTAAATGTGCTGAACACAGGAAATGAAATATATACAAACTGAAATGAAATATACTATTGAAGTTGGATAGAGTTTACAAATGTTTTTTTAATTATAATCGCAATACCCTTTTCAATTATATCTTTATTCATGCCTAACATGACTTCTCAGAGTCATTTTCAAATGTGGATGAATGAATTTGAAAATGACTCTGAGTAGTCGAAGCATGTTATGCATAAATAAAAAATTATTGAAGATGGTACTGCGATTATTATTTGGAATGAAAAACAGTGATAAAGTAGCCTAAGATAGTTCACTCATCTTATGCATATTTACAATGAGATTTTTTCTTCACCTGAGTGCCACTCCAGATGGTAGTCTACATAGTCTGAGGGAGTGAATTTTTCTTTAGTCTTTTCGTTATAGCTGCTTCGATGTATTGTGGATCTCTTATTCTCATGGATCTTGTGTGTCGAGGATCCACTAATTCAAGAAGCAAACAATCGAAATAGAAATTTTTCAATTTCTCCTCCATCTGGCTCTTCCAAAATTCATCGTCCCTCAAAATTTCTTCTATTATTATGCCTGAAGGTGTCCAGAGGGCGAATATACATTTCAATCGTTTTGTTACGTGCAATTGACCCTGAACTTGATAGAAAAACTTGTGGCTCTTGTTAACTGTTATCTTGTTTTCTATCGAGCTCAGGTTCTGGAATGGAATTTTTTAGTTTTATTGCACCCTCTGGAGCCAAGTGCCTACAGATTCAGGACACTTCACCTCTACAATTTTCTCGTCCCCAATAAGACCATCTGGAGTGGCACCAAGGAAAGGTAAATCGTTGTCAATAAACAAGACATATTTGCCCACTTTCTCTCCAATAGTCTCTTCAATTCTAAGTATAGCATTTATTTCATTTTCTTTGCCATACCTTGTTGACTGATTTTCAAAATCAGAGTACAGCAAAGATTTGACTAAATTACTACAACTTGTAGTAGGGCGCCTCTGTCCCAAAATTCGATGCGCAGCAATAACTCGAATTATAATAAGACTACCATTTATTACTAAAAATACTGGTTATAAAGAATAATCGTACAAATGGAGGCTACCACCAAATACACGTATTTGTATAACTGGAGCTCTACCACAAGAATAGAGGCACGCTCAACTCGCTGGACTGAGGCAGACTGAACAGTGACAGTGGACACTGGACAGTGCCGATCGAATTATGCAAAAACTGTAGTTGTCGATCAGTGCGATAATTATTGATGAATCGAGATTCCATGGTGGGCCAGACATGGTGGGAGAGTGAACTTCCTCTGTTTACTTTGTGTTTACTTTCTCCTCTCTAGAGACGACCAGGCAGGCGCGCGTGCGGCCATGAAACTGTTTGCCATTCTGGATAATAATTATTCCAGAATAGCCATGCTCATTTCTATGATATAGGACGGCATACAAAAAACGAAGTCCTCAAAATGCAATATAGATGAGGAACCCTATCATTGACAATTTTCTTGGGTGCGAGTCAGGAAATATCTCGCAAATTATGAGATATGACTAACACTTCAGGTTCAATGATTTGTCACATCACATATTTCAATCCAAAACTCACGTCAAAAAACCTAATCTTAGGGTTTAAAAATGTATATACATAAATAGTTTGTATCACAGGCATGAAAGGTTTCTAATATTTTTGTTTTTATCTTTTTAGTTTTACATGTATGTATGATTTTCAGTAACTTTATTTGCCAAGTAAGACTTGGACGTCACATTTTGATAATTCGCCAACTGTTCAGGGTAGCATTTCTTTTGCAGGTGTCACAATTCATATTACAGAAGGTGTTATCTATCAAATAATAAAATCAATAGGCTATTATGAATTACTGTGCCTTCAAAATCGCGTCATATTGTAAGAAAACTCATCTTAGAGTTGTTGTTCCGTAGATGAAATGAACAGTAGAATTTTGGTAATTCGTAGTTCATAGGCCGAAAGCTTTAGTACAAATTTATAATTAGGGAAAATTACGAATTATCGAACCTATAAATTATTTCAAGAGACTAAGCTTTCACTTTCGAATTGAAGAGCAAATAGAGGTACGAATTATCGAGGTTCTACTGCATATGAAATTATCAGTAGTGTACCGTGAAATATCAGGGATCTTATTCCAAAAAGTCCAAGTAAGACTAAGAAGGAATATTATTGCAAATGCAGGCTCAAGTCGCTGGATGGAATGTGAAGTTTTTGCTAAATGGTGAATCGGTGAATTGCCTCAGAGAGGCCAGAGAGAATCTATACAGAGAGAACTACTTCTATTCTCTCACTGTAGACGGCTGACGGGCATGCGGGCGGGCGCGCGTCTGCAAGCTGTAAGCAAGTGAAATAGTCCGACATTTTACGAAAAGATAGTAGGCACGCGTACTGCTTCGGATTTGTCACGAAAATGTTGGAAACAGGGTCTCGGCATTTTACTGCTTCGGACGCTATTTTTCAACTAATCGTTATGCAAATGGTACCAAAATGTTCAGAAAGATCTCTAGAATGTGCGTATAACCTTGAAAATTCGATTTTCAAATCATAAAAGGGTAATATAAGTCGATGAACATGGAGAAAATTTTACAGTTTTTGACACTCAATAACAAAAAATTGAAAAGTGATATTGAAAATCCCAGGTTATACGCACATTCTACCAATCTTTCTGAACAATTTGGTACCATTTTCACGTACCTAACTTGGAAAATAGCGACCGAAGGAGTAGAATGCCGAGTGCCTATTTTCATGCTTTTTCGACTTGTATCGAGGCCTCTTAAAAATAGTGATCTCAAAAATTTTCAATATCTGAAATTTCTAAAATGGCGGCCGACTGAAATTTTAATTTCAAATTTACTGTTGAAAATAATGTTTTTACGAAATTCTGTACCGTTACAAGGATGTAGAGCTTTAAATCCGAAAGAAAATGGTGCCAGATTCATCCAAATTAAATAATAAATAAACAAGATACAGCAATTTTTATTTCGAACCAAGCCACTATGAATACCGTTAGTCAGACAGGACAGGCGTACATTCACGAAAATAAAAATTAAAATCGCCATGTCTCTGTTATTTATTGTCGAATCCTGACAAATCAGGCACCATTGTATTCAGTATTTGAAGCTCTACTTTTTTTAACAATAAAAATGTTAATAAAACCATTATTTTCAACAGTAAATTCGAAATTAAAATTCAGAAATTTCAGATGTTGAAAATTTTTGAGATCACTATTTTCAAGCCATCATACTTATACTTAAGAATAACAAATTCCAAAGGCTTATGTGCATCCATTATCGAGTTATGATGGAAAGACATAAAAACACAAAATGGCGGATAGCAGGAATAGTAAGGAGAGTTCGGCGTTTTGCGCACAACATTTTCTGTTTGTTATAGCTTGAGGAACATCGTGGAGGTACTCGAATCAGTTCTTTTCGGAACACTCTGTATAGCTTTATGCTTGTTTGGGTGGATTCCAAACTACATGTGAGTCATTTTAGAGCTATAAATAAAATGTAAATGTTGCTGGCTTAAGGTAGCATTCCCCAGCGACATCTCGAGG
This sequence comes from Sogatella furcifera, assembly GCA_017141385.1. Taxonomy (NCBI): domain Eukaryota; kingdom Metazoa; phylum Arthropoda; class Insecta; order Hemiptera; family Delphacidae; genus Sogatella; species Sogatella furcifera. The sequence goes on along the minus strand of CM029547.1, from coordinate 14,281,995 downwards.
TGCCCGGCTCTAGCCATCACATAACTATATTATGAATTTCAACTTCGTTATTTAATGCATAAATAAATCTAATTGTAAAATTCACCCTTTTTAAGACATTAAACTATTCACTATTCATTGATTTATTATACATTAGTAGCCTGATAGCAAAGTAAAAATTTATAATATAGTTATGTGAATAAAGTTGTGATAGCTAGAGTCGGGCAGCTCGAGCAGCAAATGCCGCTTGGGAATTCTACCTTCACAAGTAAAGTGGTAAATTCTACAGCGTACCGTATCAGGAAAAAGAAAAATGTGAAATATCTCTTAGAATGTAACTGTATTTCAATCCAGATAAAATTATAATATTAAGCTTGTTACATTTTTAAAAATCCAATAAAACTAGACATAATTACAACTGCATTAATATCAATAAATGCAACATAAAACATAAATAAAATTAACACAATTCAGACAAAAATGAGTATTGACATGGCGGTTCTATTTACACTGTTCTTGAAGCATAGACACATAAAATAATTGAAGAGCAAGAATTCAAAATCTATCACAGCTAGTTATCAAAACTACTTTGGAAGATAAAAAAAGATCCTATTTAAAAGAGGCTCCTCATTACAATAAGCTTATTGAAATCATGTATAGTGATGTCAAAGAACTGTACCAGGCAGTTCAGCTACCATCAAAATTGAACAGGAAAATGAAATATCGCAAATAAAAATATAGATAATATCGCATGTCAAATATCCCTAAAAGTTTTGCACAACTGTTTATTGAAGAAAGTAAATCAATATGTCTCTATTTATTCTTCAACGACATGACTGACTGATGACTAACATAATTATTGCTTAATTAAGGCAAACTTTGGCTCAGTTTTAGAATTTCGTTAAAAATAAGCACTATGCTCACTGGATAAACTAATTAAAAATCAACTTTGTAAATTTTGCTACGTTACTGCATCAGAAATACAATGTAAAACTAATTATAACTTTAAAAAGTAAAAGATATTGAAAAACGCTCAAATTGTATTTGTAGTGATTTAAACAACATATAAAAATGGAAGCTTTCGCGGAGATTCTTTCTCTGTGTGTTGAAAAGGATAGTTTACTCTTTAAAATAAAATAACTTCTTATAAGGAATTGGACGATATAAGATTTGTGTAGAACAAGCGTTGTGATAAAATCCAATAGATACATACATACAAGGAAAATGCATTTAATTAAACTTATAAATTTTAATTATTTGTAATTGTTATTTAGAGGTACAAAGTATATTATTAATTTTAATATTTGACAGTTTTGATGGTGCAATCGAACTTGCTCTCAGTATAATCTACTATGTTTAATAATGATGGTTGATAATTGATATTTACAAAAATACTTATAATGTAGTTCGAAATCACAAAATAAGTTCTTCTAGACTTAAATACGAAGACAAAAATATCTTTACAATACATTTTTTTTAATATTAATAGAGTAGAAATTTTTGAAGAAATTGATTCTATATTAAAAAAAACCGCTCCGATAGATTCAGTTATACCTTATGAAGCTTACGAAACTATACTTGAAAAATAATTTATTAGAAGGAAATAAATTTTACGAATTGCAACCTCCTACCACGGGAAGTGCCAGTTCATCTTGAACATTGGCAGTCAGTATTTTACATACTGGAGAGTTTGGTTTGAATTTTGGACTCAGTTTCTCTCATTTGAAGTCAATTATCATTGAATAGTTAGGAAAGAGTGAATTTCCAGACCAAAAAAGGAGGGCTTTAAAACAAATTAATAGTATTTAGAGTTGATATCCATGTAGTAAAACCTCTCCATAATTAAAAGAAACGTTTTTGTCAAATTTAACTATGGTTAAAGTTGAGTTGAACGACCATGGTTTTATGTCATTACCAATAAATCATCATTGTACATCAAGTACTCGATGTATAGTATACACCAAATTATTAATTTGTACATAGTAAAATACGATGACATGAATGATTTATGTTAGTGTCCCCGATTCCTTCAGAAATATATTACAATACAGTAAGTAAGAGTAAGAGTGCTGCCAGAGTTTTTACAAATTTATTTGAGTGAACAAATAGTCTTTGATATTTAACGCAAACGAAACTTTAATTTCAAAAGCGCATACTCCTTAATTCATTTTTCAAATTTCCTAATAGAAAATTGAACTCCAACATCTAGCACGTGATAACTGTACACATTTTAGAGTATCGAATAACAATACAACTAACACAAATTAAAAATTAAACTAAAGATATGAAAAGTAATCAACAAATATTTCACAAATATCTATTACTAATCGAGTCTATCACATAAAATCTTTCGATTTTAAAAGCTACACGTTTGTCGAGCATCTCACTTTTTGTATTCCGCAGCCAAGGACAAAATTCCGAAATTCATAGGAGACAAATTGGCAAGTTGATGTTTGTCTGCAACGTAAAAAGTATACAGAAGATAAATTAAATTTGTTACAAATAATCCGCTATAAAGTGAAGTCAAAGATAGATACTCTTTTATCAGTTGTCAGAGATATACCAAATATAATATTTCATAGTATATACCAAAATATTAATTTGTACATAGTAGAAATACCATGACATTATGAATGATTTCTGTTATTGTCCGATTTCTTCAGAAATATATTACAATTACAATAAGATTCAAGATTCTTTTATTGCCAGAACAACATTACATTGTATGAGCACGTCAAAGTAAAAATAATAAAATAACTCTTGTCAAGTAAAGAAGAAATACAATATTAAAATATTTAAAACCTTATAAAACATGCTACAAAGTTAGCACAAGAAAGAGTACATGATATTTAACGCAAACGGAATTCATTCATAAAATTCCCTAATAGAAAATTTACGATACGAATAACTATGTCTACACGGCCAAAAATTGTTGAAAAATTCTATTCGCTGTAAAGAAAACTGCTGCAACTAATATCATCCATGTTATTTACGAAAAATATTGTTCAGTTGCGAAAAGAAGACCATTTAAATTCTTCATCACCCATCCGAAAGCAGTCAATAGTGTTTGTGATTCAACATCAACACACCTCACCTTAGATTAGAAAACATCATACAGAAATTTAAATAGCTTTGGCATAGACAACTTAAAAGGTAAAATTTTACCCTTATTTATTTAATATAAGTCTTGTAAAGTATATAAAATCTATATTAACCCAACTGTTCTGTGCATGTGCATACCTGTTAATGCCTGAGATCATTGGGCTGAATGAGAGGTGGCCGTGACATGATGGGATAGGTGACGAGGGGCGCGGGGGGCGGCGCGGCACTGATGGGCATCTGCAGGCTGACGGGCATCTGGTCAACTTCGACGGCGGCGCCCGGGGCGGGGGGGCGGCTGCTGCGCCATTGTCACTATTGTCGGCGGCATTGTCATTGTCGGCTGGACGGGCGCCATTGACACGGCCGCTATCGAGACCGGCGTCACCGTCGCTATTGACACTGGCACTGTTGCCACGCTCGCCGTCACCGTCCTGATCGCCGCGTTCACCATTTGCTGCGGTGTCGGCGCCTACAATACAACCATTCAACAGGAGACAATTACAATGTGATACATTGTGATGTTTCGATGTAAGTGTGATATTTTCAAAATTTGTAATTGTTTATCCATATTTTTTTCCATCTTCACCTTCCATCTTTTTGGCATAATTCGAAATTTATAAACATACATGCCAAAGAAATGCTGGACGATCAAATAAACTTTTCATACCACACGCTGTTTTAATCCCAATGTTTTCTCACTGAACATTGCTGAAACTAAATATTTGACACTCTCCCCAACTTGAAAGGTCAGCCACCCAACGTGTTAAAATACATGATGATACACGCAATTTTCAATTATTAGTCACACATGCAATTGTAAAAATCCAACTTCTACAAAAGATATAGTTGGGGCAAGAACAGAAGAGCCTCTTGCAAGATGGCGGAGGGAAGTGAGAGTTTAACTACGCGTGCGCAGAACTTATATTTACAGGGTGAAATCACTTCAGCCAACCTACCGCTTTTACACTAATCATAATCTGATTGATTTCATGAATGAAAAAAAATCTCATTTATTTGTTCAATTATTGACATATGATCATAAATCATAGCATAATTATGAACTAAAACGGAAAAAATCGTCTGAGCTTGTACTATTTCTTCTTAAATTTGGTTATGTTGGAACAATTTCAACTACTGGCAGCAGTGAATGGCAGGCATGTTGCCAAAGGCTCTTCTGTTCTTGGCCGAACTATAGTAGCGTGTGGACTGGTATTTATGTAATGATGAGGATACCTGCTGCATTTGTGCGGCTCCGGGCACAGTGTTGGTGATGGTGACAGCAGGAACGGTGACCGTTGTCAGACCGGCAGTGTTGGTTTTGTCGTTGATTCGCAGCTGTGCGTTTTGTTCCAGCAGAAACTCATTGGTCGCCTGCACAACAAATTATTATTGTTACTTTTAACTTCTGTCAAATGTTAAATTTATTCTATCAAATGTAAAAGTTATTGTTACATTGTAACATAATGTTAACACAAATATAGCAGATGCCAACGAAAGTGACGGTTGGTGAACGCATATTAATGCTCAGTTCAGTCAGGATAGTCTGTAGGCGATCTGCGAGAACAAATATATATAAGTATATATATAAGCAAATATAAATGTTATATATAAAAGTAATAAAGTTATATTTCATCTTGTTATATTTTTACCAAACCCAAGTTTCTAAGACATAAGTCCAGAACTTCATTGAGCTCATTCTTAATGACTTTAAATTGACAATCTCATTTTAACAAGTGATTATTTTTCAACTTGCGAGTTTTCGTAACATTTCCATGTTGAAAGTCCGTTAAAAATGAAGAAAGCCCCTCTGACAATGTAGAGGATCAGAGAAATGAAAATATAAAATTAAAAATATGAAATCCTTAGAAGAATAAATAGTTACCGTCAAAAACAAGTATAATTTTATATCGAAGATCAAGGAATCAAAACATATTTGGCTCTAAGGCTGAGGCCGCACTGCCGGTGGGTAGAGCCTGGAGGGTGGAGAAAGTTGGTAAATCTATAGAACATACACACCATCCACAGTAATACATCATCGTATGAATGGTATGTGTTCAGCCAATACCTACTAATACATCTAATAATAATGATGTATTAGTAGGTATTGGTTCAGCCGCTATCTTGAATTTCTTAAATATGGACAACATAACCTCAAAAAACAGAATGACGTCATACCATTCATACGATGTATTACTGTGGATGGTGTGTATGTTCTATAGATTTATCAACTACCCTCCACCCTCCAGGCTCTACCTTACACCCACCCTACAGGCAGTGCGGCCTCAGCCTTACAGCTACATCACATATTGTCAAGTCAATGGAATAAGATATATTGAAATGTCAATAATTTCATGTTTTTGGAGGTTATACAATATACAACTCATAAGTTACTTGAAAGTTACTTCAAGAGTTGAATAAGAGGTGTATGGAGTACTAAGAAAGCGAATCTGTCAGAAATCCTTGCATATTTCTCAACAACTTGATTGTCTTCGGAGGCCATACAACTCATGAGTTTCTCCAAGTTACTTCAAGAGTTACAGAGGTGAATGAACTATTAAAAGAAAATCTGTCATAAATTCTTGCACATTCCTTACCAAAGCTACCTTATTAATTGGATTGTCAGATGGCGAGTTAAATAGCTCTTAACTAACAAATTGAGCAAACATTTTTTACAATTTCCGATGTATTATATTTCACCTGTAAGTCGTCGACACGCTTCTTCAACTCGCTGATCTTGGCTCTAAGCAGCATATTCTCTTCTTCCATCATAATGTAAGGTCTGATATGGGGCTCGTGGGTGGAGTCTTGTCACATAGCCGTTGGTACGCAGAAGTAGTTCAGCTTCGTCGATGATGGCTCTGCACTCGTTTTGCCTCAGGCTCCAATTCGAATATCATTCTTCGTCGAGTGGGCGGATACAGGTCCTCGCTGTCGATGGGCACGTGCAGCATGGTGGGTGGAGGAGGAGAGGGCACCAGTCGCACGTGTTTCAAGTTGCAGACGGGAGAGCGGCTGAGTGGGTGACGGCGGTGACGGCTCTTGCTCTCGTGGCGGCGACTGCGCAAAGAAAACCAATTTTATTTCGAGGAGACTTCACAACAACTAGCACATTAGATAGAAAATTATTGTTTAATGTATCCGTTGAGACTGAAATCGGTTTCATAGAGCTTGCAAGTCCAAAATTGGTTATACAGGGTGTTTCAGAATGTGCAACACTTCTCAGAGCTAAATTCGCAAAATCGCGACTAAACACTGATTTTCACAACTTGTGCTATGTTTAGTCTATTTTGCTCTTTTATTGATCGCGATTTCTGAGATATGGGTAAGATTTACACAATCACCGCCTTTAATTTTTTCTTAAGAATTATATTTTCTTCATTTTCCATCAAATAAAAATATAAATTTATAATTTCATCTTTAGTTATAACCCTCAATTGTTGAAAAATGGAGTTATTAGCATATTTTCCCGATTATCTCAATAACCGTTGAAGTAACAAACTTCCAGCTGGTTCAATTGAATTCCTCAGCTAATTTTACATAGTATTTGATCATTTTAGAACCTGGATATAGACTTTAAGAATTAGAAAAATAGATATTAAAAAAAGAAGTCAATTATTCGCCTTTTTTATCCCAGTAACTGAGCGTTTTTGGGGCATGTCCCTTGGAACTTCTTTCTCTACAATGTGCAAGGAATCAGACTGAAGTATTGCACATTCCTCCTGAAACATCATGTATATTAAATATTCCTTGCAACACAAATGAAATGTAATTTGATGACTATAACTTACAACAAATTTTGTACCAGTAAATTCTATGAAACAGGCCTCTGCATCAATATTACTATCTTACTTATTATTACTCTCTTATCTACTAATATTACCCAAAACACATTATCCAGTCACCACTTCTGTTCCATCATGAATACATTTTTTGGAAATTTTATATTTTCCAAAAATGAATGGTGATTTGGGTGATTTTTTCAAATATTTTAACTCTTTTGAAACGAAAGAACTTTCAAACATTCAAATCTCAGTGGATCATATCAAGGAAGTCACAATTTCCAATCGAGAGAAATTGAGGGTTATGTTGCTGTGAAACTTTTCTTTTGGGACTCCCCAACTGCATACGATAATAATAATAATAATCATCATGAATAAAATGGCATGATTATAAAAAATTGTTTCAGAAATTTGAACTAATTGAAGCTGTCAACCTCTTCCCATTCCACTCTGCAGAAGGTACCATTCAAGGTTTATTGTGGTCATATAGAAAAAGCAGCTAGCTTCTAGTCCCTTACAATAAACCAATACCGATAGAATAAAATTACCAGTACGTTTTAGATAAGGCTGTTGAAACATAATTTAGATTCAAGATTCAATGAAAATATAATTAAGCTATGGTTGAGGCAAACTCTGAAGACACACTTTTACAGTACACGCCGTTACTATGTAAAGGGTGTTCTGTAACAACCCGTGTCTTCTCAGCTTGCTTGACACATAGCCTACCTGCTGTGTTTCAGGTCGTTTGTAACAAGTGCAGGAGGCAGTTCTCCAGTACGTTTGTAGTATTTTTCATCCTCGATGGAGCTGTGTATGAAGCTTCAGAGTTGCTCCGCCGGCAGTCGCCATTTCAGAGTCATGACGAAAGCGAATATTTTGCGCGGACTGTCCGGATGCTGGAACTTGCAGGCCGAGCCTTTCAACAGCTGTTGCGCATGTAGTCCCTGCACACCATTCCCCGTCGCTTCTCGTCTGTCATCTGGCTGTCACCGCCAATTCGCACTCGTTCACCATACCGTTATTGGTCATTCCAAACACATTGATCTGCCAATAGAAAATACTTCATTATATCATGAAAATAATCAACAGTTTACATCAATTCTTCACTTTATTCATGGTCCAAGGACCGTGTCTTCCTGGTCACACAAGGAGCAAAGCATCAGCTAGACACTATAGTCCATTCACGAAGGCTTGCGACAGAGATAAACAAAAGCTCTGCATGTGTGTGCGCGACTGGAGTGGCTTTGTTTTAGCCACGACATAAACAAGTCACAATGCCAAAATCCCGAATTTTGTTGTTAGGCAATTCAGAATAAGTATCTTCAAGTAATATTTTCATAAATACACATTGGGAAATTGCTTGTTTCGGTTGTCTCTCTACTGCATGAACCTAAAATGAACAAAGAATTATAATAAAAGTTTTTGTGTCAATGCTTTGGTTACAGTCCCGACAACAAAATTCGGGGTTTCGGCATTGCTGTGACTTGTTTATGTCGTGGCTAAAACAAAGCCACTCAGTCCTTTAACACACACACGTGCAGAAAACTTTTGTTTATCTCGTCTCAAGCCATCGTGAATGGACTATAGACAGCCTTTTTATTTCAAATATCATGGATGGATCTACAAAATCATTAGTTCCTTTTTGGAATTTTTGAAAATAGTTTTCTTAGATATCTGAGAATTAAATAAATAGAATTTATTTATTTTTCATAAATGATCTGAAAATAAATGAATTTCTAACTTAGTAACATATAACCGAAAATTTCCATCTCAAATTTTATCTTAATTTTTGTTGAATAAGTTTATGCTCGAACCTTCCACTAGAGCGTCGACAGATAAGTATCAGTTAGATGCATTTGATTCAATTGATAGAGTCAGACCACACAAACACCTACTTTTACAATATTAGATGTAATAATAGGTGTTGACCTCATCTAAGTCAAATTAAAGTAGTTGTTTTGAATTTTCCACTATTTTTTGTCTTTTAATGAATATAATTGAAAGTTGTCCCAACTTTACCATTGAATCAAATGCAACAAAGCATATCAAATTGATCACTTGATCTTGAATGTATATCCAATGCTCAGAACAAGATTATAACTGAAATTATGTCAGGCAGCTCAATGACATTTACAACTTGACGTGTATTGAGATACTGTTTGCAAGATTGAACCTAATAGACATAAGATCAGATAGATCCTGAGGTGCTGTACTGTATGGCTGTATAATGTAAGGGCTTTATAGGTACTATGTGTACCTCCCACCTTGTTCTTAATTGGATATTTTTGAGTTTTAGTCAATTAAAATTCATTATCACTAAAAAATTTTAAACATCGTTAGCTGGGAAAATCAAACTTTTGAAGAGGCTCCATAAGAACAGTTGTTCAGAGAAGGAAATGAACCGAACAACCCAACTAGAATTATCCATGTCAAATGAAGGAAATATGATATGAATATAAGTTAATATGCTAAATGAATGATTCAAGCACCAAAATTGTCATTGAAGAAGATGAAGATACTATCAAATTTAATATGTTTCGAATAACAGCGTAAATTGTTTGAATTGGAATTTAATCTCATCTATTCCCAGAAAGAACTAAATTGAATTTGTATATTTGATTTGTCAAATATTACAACCAAACTAAATTATCAAGTATTTCAAGTTTTTTACCATATCAAATATTCCTTCCCGCTGGATACCAAACTAAAGAAGGTAAACTATTGAAAGAAAAAGTGTTTACATTAGTTCAAGCTGGCATTCTTTGGCTCATCCATCCAACTGAATTTTACATACTGTATAAGACGGACGCCTTTTGCTGGTGGTTCATATTGAGACAATGCACACATTGACATGTTGCATTACTTGACATGTTTCATGCCACTTGAGCCTTGCTCAAAAATTGTGGCTAAACGCAACTAAAATATAATAATAATAATTGAAATATTGCTAAAAATATGTTTCTTTATATAGTCACAAATTATATTAAGTTACTCACAAAATTTTTATTCTAGTTGATTAAAGATTCACAATTCCAATCAGAATGTAGGATTCTTTGCAAGTCCATCATTCCTAAAAAATAATAAAAGTTTAATGAGAAATCAATAAGCTACAAAGAAGACACTTCCTGATTCAAAATAAACTGTACAGTAATAAATATTCAAGCAAACCTTCAATTCATGTTCTAATAACTTAATAATAGGTCTACTCATAAAGTAAGTGATTTAGGACCTGATTATTTTACAAATAACAATAAATATCGGGGTACAAGAGCTTTTCCAGTTGCTCCATAAATGCCCGATATTGAGCAAGATGTAAACCCGTAGGATAGACTAGAATAACCTTATACTAATCAACATCAGACGACAAGAAATTCAGATGCTGAAAGGTACCGTATAATTATTATTCTTATAACCTCCAGCAGGTTATGCCAGAGATTAGATATTTTAATCACGGATCTATTACATTTCATAATTCATGACAAGAGTGTAATAGAGAGGAGAACATTTTTCAAGCCTTAAAAAATTAAGTTATATGTTTTAAGTAAGTTGCCAAATTTGTAATGAAGAAAAGGAATTCACAATAATTGTCTTCAACCAAACAACTATTCATGTGATGCAATTAGCATTAAACAATTAGAAATAAATAACATAGGCTAGAGCCACCGTATACTTTGTTGTATTGTATATCGATAATTAATATTAATGAACAAAATCAATTTGAAATGATTATTCAACCACATATACCGAATTATGATCCTCGCTAGTGAATCAATGTCTTCCTGAGGTAATTTGAAAGTTTCTCTGCACTTGTATGAGTCACACAGGCATATTAAGATTAATTAGGCTACTAAGTTTTGCAAAATGTCAATTAATAAATTAACTTGAAATTCCAATGAGCAAGAATTTTACTGCTTTAGAAAAAATGAGCTTATATTACAAATTTGATAGTACCCCACTTAACAGCCCCTATGAAACCGAACCATTGTTGAATAAGGGCACGTCCACTGTACACGCAAGTAGAAGCGTACATAGTTTGATTCAATGTTAAAGTATGTCCACATGCTGACAACTCGACTCGCTTAGGTGTAGACCATCTTTAATATTCAATCAAATTATCAAAATAAATACATCTATCATTTACGCTTCTACTAGCTACTAGGTACTAGGTAAGCTTACTAGCATGGCAGTAACACTCGCGTACTGTGGACGTGCATCGAACGAAAACTGTCAGTTGAAGCAAATACTGTCAGTTGAACTAGAGGATAATTACCTATAAAAAGGACTAAAACTTCAATAAACAAAGCTCAACATATTAATTTTTCCTTCAACGGTCCAAATTGACTGGATTTAGCATATGATAGGAACCTGTTGTAATATGAAAATTACCTTTTGAAAATTCTTTTTACTTACCTTCGCAAATGATTTTGGAAAACAGTTGACTAATTGGATGGAATGTGACATTAAATTAAGGTCGATTGTGAGGAGTTCTTTTGAAAAGACACCTATGAAAAATGCTTCAGGATGAATATTTGGCAGTTGAAATCGGCTACTCAAAATAGCAGACAAGAATAATCTTTGTTTTTTGAACACAACTCAACAATAAACGAAAATACAAATTGTAAACAAAATGACATATATTAAATAAATATTATGAAGACTTACTCGATTGAATATTGTAGAATAGAGTAAATTTTATGTTATCAGAAAGATTTAAAGACCAATAAAAACACATCCACTTGACTTTCGTTAATAAACAAACACAATTTTCGCCATTGTCCAATCTGTCTGTCTACCCTCCACCACTTGGCCTTGCTGCTTGATCCACCAGAACCAGCTTGTTGTTGACCAATAGGAGTGAGTGATCCATTCACGCACATGTGCAAATTTTAAGATTCATATACTAGCTTGATTGAAGGTTTTGAGACCTTCAAATTAGACTCATAAAATTTATTGATGATTGATTCAATTTTAGAGATGAAAATCTCTCATTTATCTAGAATTCTGATATCTCCAGGAGGGAAATTCTGAAATAACTATTCAATTCCTGCTTCAACTGTTTGTAGTTGGTACATCTGTTCATGTGGGCGCGTTTTATTCAAAATTGTAATAAGTCAGTTTATTCTCTTATAGTTCTGTTGATATTTTATTAACTTTTATAATGTTTGTACATTTTACTATCAATTCCTTATGAATCTATTTGAGCTATACTTTTGTCATTCCTCAATTCTGATTCATTTTGCTATCGGAAAACGTGAATATTTTGAAAGAAATTATACTTTTCATTTTCAAACAGGTACATTAGATATAGGCTACAGGTAAATGAGATATACATCTCATTTTCCTTTCTCCAACTCTTCCTACCTCTCGTTTCCTCAGAACTCTTATTTTCAACTCATCCAGATAGGAGATTTTAAAATGAAATGAATATTTCGAACTTAATTCAATAAATTATCATCATGGTAGTTTTAGATTAAATATATGTCATTCCATATTATACAATAATATATTTATTAAAAATTATTTATATACCAAATTTCACCAATTTTTTAAGAAAGGTGATCATAACAGTTGTGGTAACTAGGCTATTTCATAAGTCTCAATATTTTCTAAGGATTTCGAGCTCTTGATTGCACAAAAGATTACCAATAGTTCCTTGAAAATAACAATTTGCTCTCATGCAGACAGTCTGGCTTTGTTGTAGTCAATGTTTTTGTGTACATTCTAAATATTTATTACTAGTAATAAATTATCGTTTATCAAGTACAATTGTGATAAGTTTAGACACAAAATCAATGATAAACATATCATCTATGGTTGCTTGAAGTTTCTTCTATGCCAAACTTAAATGTAACTATTGTTATATACCAATAAATGGTACTAGTAGTAGCGCCAATAGTATTGTTGGCTGGGAATCTGAAATTTTTCACTTGATTCATTTTCCGGCATCCATAATAGTAATTAAATAATAATAATTGTGTGAAATGTTTTCTGGTACTGTACTTTATTTTTTCTAACAAATTTTCCTACTTGGCCTTATTTTATAGACTTATAATTAATCAAAAATGAAGAAACGCAACTTAATTTTCTATTTAATTAAGACATAAGTTTGTCTTACTAAATAAAAAATTGATTTGAAACTAGTCAGATGTAGATGTTTAGGCCACGTACTGAGAAATTCAAGTTGTAGCTATCTTTATGTTATTCCAATTACGTGAGCGCTAACTTTCCTCTATGCAGGGCCACTTACAGGGGATTGATGGCTGGGAAATTGCGCCATCGGCTTTGAAATTTGAGAGTTTTTTGAAAATTTTGGAGGGAATCAGCAAATTGAATTTGATTACAGTAATATGGAGTTATTATTTTGAATAGTTCACTTTCACATGTAGGCCTAAACGTTTTCTACATTATTTTCATAATCCAACTAAATGGAATAATGTCTCTGTCAGTTGTAGATGTAGAACCAATACATATATAGTTAATTTACTTATTAGTAGCCTATAGTTGTTATGGATCAACCAATGTCTAACAGTTCCATGTTTACAAATCACCGCGGCTGCCAGGCTTCCATTTGACTAGGGTTGATCTCATTTCTCCAGAATGAACACAAAACTTTCAATAGAATTCAGACCTGAACAAACAAAATCGATTTTAATCGGTTCCTGTAATTATTCTTTCTTCGTAGTTGACGATTTGGAATATTGACAATTTTATACAATGCTCATATGCACATTCAGTTGTTGTTCTGCTGTGGATTGAGCGGTGGTATTTATTGTTGTTCGTAATACAGTACGTGGTTTATGAATGTAAAGGTGTTTTTTTTTACTTTTGAATTGAATGTAGACTTACTGATTATGATTACAAAAAAGTTGAAAAATACAAATAATGTGCAGGTTCATGTACAGTACACATAGAGATTTACATTCCGGTGGAATATAAAATAGGTGAATCGAGTGAAAGTCCATGAAAACGTTAGGGAAAAACAAGCCGAAGGAGCAAAAAAGCTTCGTCGGGTGAACTATAGAGGTAATATGAAAGGTAAAGTAGGCTATAATTTAAAAAAAAATATTCATTAATAAGTAGGCTGAACTGGAAGACTATTTTCAGCTTTGCATGAGTTCTATTAGAATACAGTTAATAAGTGGCTGCTGCCACAGTGTACAAGCTCTCAGGGGAAGCACGGCTGCAAGAAAAATAGTGATAAATCTGGAAATGGAAATAAATATCTAGACCTTGACAATTTTTTCCCAAACTTATTCTTAGAAATCAGGATATTTGAGAGCATTCCTGATTCAAAATTGAATGTTATATTGAAAAGCATTTAAATATTGTTGTTTTTAATTTATAGTGTTAATTTTTTAATTGTTGCGTAACCAAATTCATGATTTTAGAATGTCATAGAGTGGGAAAACGTTAACTTATTTCATGTTCTACTGACTTCATTTTTTATTTTACTGTGATTTTTTTTCTTTCTTAGTAATATTTTTTTGGTTCTTGACGAAGGACTGGAGCGCTTACAAGTTCTATAAACCAACTATCAATTATTCATAACAGAGCAAAAAAAACACATTTGATTGTGATATTGGATACTGAGATCAATAGCCACTTTTGAGTGAAGATTGTTCATACTCAATACATTCAAGACAAAAAATCAGAAAAGTTAGATAATTTTCTCGATTTCCTTTGAAAAGATTCCTTATCTCCGGTTTCCATATAATCTCATAATAAGATGGTCTCATAGATTGAACTGTAAGTTTAATTCAATACGGTAATCAACGCCATCGTAGAAAAAATCATAGATACCATAAATCGTAGAAATCAAGACCATATGTGAGTATCATTAATATTATACTGTAGCCTAATTTATTTCAGAAATAGGTCCTGTTTATTGACTGAACACTTCTTATTTAAAACTAAATTATTCACAAGTTTCAGCCACAGAAAAGTGAGTTGAAGCATCAGGTAAACATATTAATCCTCTTTGAAATTGAAAAATATTTAAATTATTTTCATATTTTTACAAATATCCCAATAACCACTGCAGATTAAAAAATTCTAACCAGTTCCATTGCATTTCTAAGCCAAATTTACAGTGAAAAAGTATTTTGTATGACCTAATCCTCCGAAACAGAACGATCAAATTGTAGACGATTATTCATACTCAACAAGATTAGTCTCATTTTTTAATCAAAATTTAAAACTGGGAAATTCGACTCATGGTTTGAGCTAGACCCCTGTACTTGGTCTCATATGCAAAATAATCAAATGAAAAACTTTTGCGCTATAAAAATTATTTTGTACCCTGGAAAAAATCAAGAAAAATCTGTTTGAAATTTAAAAAATCCTCTTTTTCAACTTTGACCGCTAAAAAATACTGCTCGGTAATGGACTTCGGCATGTGTTATACCTTAAATCAATGTGAAATTTTATCTTCTTTTCAACGATATATTGACGATTCAATGACGGTATGTAGGGCCTACTTGAAGAATATCGAAAAATCATACATCTCGAAAACGAAGGTCGATAAGAAAAAACTTTACTGGACATTTTTTGTTGCAAATTGCATGGGAATATGGTTGCCGGCTATTTTACTTCTCGTGAGACACTCTCTGTATTATGAAGTGCGAATTTCTGTCTTGGAATACTGAAGGCATGGGTATTCTCTATTTCGAGTGTTGGAGCTTCAAGTCGAAAGTTACGTCAAATAGAGAAACTTACCTATAGTTGCTGAAATAAACTTTTATTGAAATATTTTAACTATTTCAGTCAATGAAGTCAACGATTTTACTGGTAAATTGGTCCTCACGTTTGTTGTTAGTAGTGGGGGGGGGGGGGTTTGGTTAGGGTTTGAGGAATTATAATTTTAAGGACTATTAATGAATTTTTGGGGGGATTTTGCGCCATCAGCCCTTGGGGGGATGGGCACCCCTGCACTATGAGTATAATAAATTACCATCAATAGCATAATTCTATTCCTATTAATCACTCGTCATATGAATAACATTCCACACTATACGGTACGGTACCGTTCTTACCTGTAGTTGCCTGTAATGAAAAAACTCTGCATTCTAGGCTTTATTGATCAAGTAATGAATTCATGACAGATTCAGAATTAGAATAAATAGTTCAACATCTGATAACAGAAACGCAAGAAGAAAACACTAGTCATATGATGATTCAATATCATCACATTCGCTTCCCGTCTTTAGGGAAATTCAATGAATAGTCTTTCAAATGAAGGCATTTTGCGCTCTCTGTAAGATCTTCGCGGGGTGCCATCAGGAGGCTCTTCTTCATCACTGAGGGGAATCACTGTATTTGTTTTCATCCTCGATTTTCATGATAATTTTCTTGATTGTTCTCAGGCTCTGCGCACGTGATTACTAAGGCTTGATCCTGTATTTGCTGTCATCTTGATTTTTATGATTTATCTTCTTGAATGCTCTCTTCTCCTCGAGGGAGCAGGATTTTCAATGCTACAGTAGTCTCTCTTCCATCACTAAGCCGTACGCTTGGCATATTGTGGGTTGATTTGAAGAATATCCACCTCCTCGACCAATGGATCAATTTACTTTTCGTATAGGTACTTTCATTAGGACTTTGTTTGAAGGAGCAAGCCAGGTTGGAAGTGCTATACCATTAGATGATTGTCTATAATTATTCGGAACATCCTATCATGTGGCGTCATTAGTAGCCGTGCACAATAGGGATCAGATAGAATGTAGAGAATCTGGGAGCACAGATTCCCCAATCAGATACATCCAAATTTATATGTTCAATGTAAGAGACACTGTGCGCCAAATTGTACCATTTTCTCGCTCGATTTGGCCATTTCCTGGTGCATTATAAGGTGATGACATGGAAGTGGCTACTCCTTGATTATGAAGGAATTCCTGCAGCTCTCTGGATTTGAAAGAGGTTCCATTGTCAGTATGTACATAAGAAGGTAAACCAAATGTGGTAAACAAGTTCACAAGGCACTGAATTACAGTTGATGAATTCATATTTGGACAAGGGTATGCAAACGGAAACCTAGAGTATTCATCAATTATTGTCAACAGATATTTGTTTTTAGTTTTTGATGGAAGAGGACCCTTGAAGTCCATGCTTAATCTTTCAAATGGATGTGTCGCCTTTATGAGAGTAGATTTCAATTTCTTGAAAAATTGAGGTTTTATGGCATTACATGTTTGGTACATGAAGAAGTCATTTTTCTGGCATCCTCAACTGAATAGGGTAAATTATGAGTTCTTACCCAATGAATCATTCTGGTCACTCCAGGGTGACACAAGTCACAGTGTAGGGAGTGTAATTTATCGGTTTGAGTTGCATTAGCTTTCCACACTCTGGAAAGTGCATCTGCCACTTGGTTGTCCTTTCCTGGTCTGTAAATTATTTCGTAATTGTAGCATGACATCTCCAATCGCCATCGTTGTATTTTTTCATTCTTTATTTTATTTTGATGAGTCATATCAAACATGAATGATACAGAGCGCTGGTCAGTGATAATTTTGAAGAATCTTCCAAGTAAGAAATGTCTCACACACAATAGCAAAAGCCTCTTTTTCAATGGATGAATGTTTACGCTCACTATCATTCAGCTTCTGAGAAAAGAATGCTACTGGACGTCCACACTGTGATAGGACAGCTGAAATTGAAAAATCAGATGCATCTGTTTCAACCACAAAAGGTTCAAAGTTGTCAATTGTACTAACTACTGCCTTAGAAATCTCAGTTTTGAGTTGATTGAAGTCAGCTATAGCTTCAGAAGTCAAAGGAAAGGTCTTTGCTGTAAGAAGCCGTTCAGCTTTATCTGAATAATTGGATATCCATTTGGAATAGTGTGCAAACATTCCAATTGTTCGCTCAAGAGCCTTTCTATTATCTGGGGGTGGAAGATTGAGCAATGGTTTCAGACGTTCAGGGTCAGGAGAAATTGTCCCACTTTCTATTTTATAGCCAAGCAAGCTTATTGAAGTAAGTGAATATTTGCTTTTTTCTGTATTGATTGTAAAATTATATTTTTGTACTGCATCTAAGAATTTTTTGAGATTCAAATCATGTTCCTTCTGATTCTTACCACATATTGTCACATCATCCAGGTATGAATACGTTTTTTCAAGTTTTTCATTATTAATAACATTATCAATAACTCGCTGAAAAGTGGGTACACCGTCTGTCAGACCAAAAGCAAGCCTTCGAAATTGATACAAACGGCCACATGCCTCAAATGCAGTAAAAAGTCGATCTTTTTCTCGTAGGGGTACCTGGTGGTAAGCGCTTTTCAAGTCAATAGTGGTGAATACAGAGTTTTTTGAGACCTTAGAAACAATATCTTCAAGACTAGGGAGGGGATATGCGTCAAGATGTGTATATCGGTTAATAGTTTGAGAATAGTCTATTACCATTCGCTTTTTGTGATTTTCGTTCTTCACTACAAATGCTTGAGCTCTCCAGGGAGACCTGCTTTCTTCAATAATTCCATCAGCTAGCAGTTTCTCAATTTCTTTCTCCATGAAACTAGTGTCTTCAAGAGAATGCTTTCGGGATTTAGTAATTATAGGTTTAATGTCTTTAGTTAAAAACTCAAAAAGTGGTGGAGGTTCTATCTTTGCTGGAGCCAGATAATTGATAGTCAATGGGGGTTTAGTTCCTCCAAATGAAACTCTAAGTTCAGAGTGTTGATTAAGTAAGTCATGTCCTACAATAACATTAGCACACAAATCAGGTAATACACTGAATTTTGTTTTGGGGTAATGTTGACCTGAAAATTCTAAGTGAGCTACACAATAAAAGGAAATGTTCTTTCTTAGTGATGTTGAAGCCATGGACACTGCACCAGTTGTAGGGTACATTTCAAGTCCACATTTTTTAGCAAAACAGTGTGAAATAAATGTCTCAGAGCTTCCTGTATCTATCAAAGCAGAAGTAGGAATGTTGTTTACCTGAGCTTGTACTGTAGCATTTTCAAGAACAGTAGAGGCTGCAATAAGCGCCGAAGATGAAGAAGTTTTAGTTGATTTGCAGACATTTTTCCAATGACCTATTTTCTGGCATTTTTCGCATGAGTCATTTAGTGCAGGGCACTGCTGACGTGTTTTATGTCGCTGACGACCACAAAAATAACATTTTTGAGAACTTGAGCTTCCAGTTTTTACAGCTGACAAATTTGTTTCTTTACATGAATTTTCTGAAGAATTATTTGAAGTGGCATTAAGAGTTATTTCAGAAGAGTCAGAAGCTGATTGATTTCTGGCAGATTGCAAGGCACGTGCTTTTTCAATAGCTTCATCAAGAGTTAGCTTGTAAACTCCAAAAGTCTCAGTCTTATCTGATGAGAGCTGAGGCCCCGGATAAATGAATCACGAATGTATGTTTTCCTATGAGTTTCAGAATCAACATCTGCAAACCCACAATTCTTACTCAGTTGTTGTAAAGCTTGGTTATATTGGTCAATTGTCTCATCTGAAGACTGTTTTCTAGTTGCCAATTTATGTCTAGCGAATATTTCATTTATTGGTTTTACATATGCAGATTTTAGTGCGTCAATAGCCGAAGTATATGAATTTTTGTCGGAAATTGTTTGATAAACAGAATGAGATAGAAAGTTGGTAAGCAACCGCAACTTACTTTCATCATCGATGTCTTCTTCGTCAAAAGATGCGATGAAATTCTCAAAAGTCTTTTGCCAGAAGTTCCATTCTTGTAGAGCTGTCGGAGAATTCGGATGATCACCATCAAACTTGTCTGGTTTCAAAAATTTGTCCATCGTAACGCGAATTCTCAGTTTTCGTTTCCAGAAAAGATTTGGAGATTATACATTTTGTTGTTGAATAGAAATTGTGAAATAGAGAATAGAAATTGATTGACTCGTATTTGATAAGATGAATTGATTTGATGATTTAAGATTACTGATTAATAAATTGTAATGAAAAACCTCTGCATTCTAGGCTTTATTGATCAGTAATGAATTCATAACAGATTCAAAATTAGAATAAATAGTTCAACATCTGATAACAGAAACATAAGAAGAAAACACTAGTCATATGATGATTCAATATCATCACATTGCCATTAGACTTAAAACTTACATAAGATTTTTATGAATAGTTAGGTACTGAAAACTCATGTTTCCTTTTCATTCATCTTTATACCTTCCTGCTACGGCAGCTTATTATTTATACGTTTACAATTTTTAACGGTATATAGTTATGGACATTGTCAAAAAACGTCAATAATAATATTTCAAGGGGCTAAATTCCCACAGCAATGTACCCTTCTCCGAGAATCCAGAATCATACTTGAAATCAGAAAACGGAACCTAATAATTTATATTTGTATGATTTTTTAGCAATATCTACCTATTAAAAGATGGGGATGATAATACTTCGATTTCATCGAAATTGCAAGGACTAACTCATCTAGTTTTTGTAGTAGCTTGTATCGTGGAGCAGAATTGAATGGGAATACATATTTCTATAATTTTTTATTATAAAATTAGTTGAATATTGAATTTTCAATCAATTCAATTAATTTTTCCATTTGAATTTAATTTGAGAAATGTGTATTGTATAGGTCTTCCTTACAGTACAGTAACTCCAATAGGTACTCCATCTCCATGCACTAATAAAAATTCATGCATGGACTTTTGTTAATATTGAATAATACTTGATGTTAATAAATTTGTAATATTAATTATAACTTTTCTTCTTATTTTCATAATCTATAAGTTGTAGGAGTTTGAAAGCCTATTGTACTCTTCTAAGATTGAGATTTCATTAAAAAATGAATAAATATGATAAGACGCAATGCTTGTTGATATCATAAAAAAATGTTCCCCCAGAAAAGCAAGAAATAATCATAATCATGAAACTTAATTGGGTTCAAATGAATTGCAACAGACTTTACAAATTGCCAAATATTTCACTTTATTACAAACACAAACTCTATTATTGTTTAGACAAACTTATTAAGATAACTGTACAACCAAGATTTATTTCAATAATAGTTACCATCATAATAATAATTATACTGATTATTAAATTATATACAGCTACATACTTCCATAATGTATTCTTTTATATAAATATAATCAACATTTCAGAAAATACAATCAATTTATTTATTAATTTCATTATATACAAATTTACATACAATAATATAAGAGATATTTCATAGGGTAAGAATCAAAGCATGTAATATAATATTATTGATACTGTGATTCTGAGTCTAAAAATATAATTATTATTTACATAAAAAAGCCATCAATGAACAGAATCAATTTTCAACATTTAACGCAATATGAATCCCTATTTACAATATGAAACACCAATGTCTCAATTTTAAGTTGGTTGCTCGTTTATTATGCATTTCACTTATATAAATGATTTCAGAATACATAATACATATTTATGTACTTCAATCGTCTAATACCATACAGACAGTTATAACTAAGACACCGAGAAATATGTACAATATAGAAGTGTAGGAAGTTAATTGATATTCCATTTCAACAATATTTTCATCGAAAGGAGTACCCAAGACAAAAAAGCTAAATATTAAAAACCATAAAAAAATATTCACAGAATAACATTCCACCGAGTCTACCTATAGATTTTAATATTGTCATACCAATTCTTAAAACAGCCAACAAGAATCGAAAGCGTTTGAGAAGATCCTCAAGTTTTTAAATATTAGTACAATTTTTCTCTATATTAGTGGATTCATCTCATCTGATAAGTATTATTATTGACATCAAAAGGATATAATTGTAGGTTGCATTTCTCAATTTGCACAGGAGCCATTTTTAATTCAAATCTGGTGTGGCAGGTACCATAGAGATCATTTCAATCTACCACAATAGAAGTCCAACAGCGGCTCTATATAACTCACTCTATTATTAGAAAACATTATATTTTGCCTAGGCATAGACATCCAATACAATCATCTCCTCCTAGCAGCTTGATAGCCACCTTATTTTATTGTATGAGACAATAGCAGAAATAGTTTGTAGAATACAAATATAATAAATAAGTGCCGGTAACCCAAGAACAAATTTCCTGTCAATTCATAAAATAAATGTATTAGGATTATCCTTTCATCAATAATACTGAATAGCAATAATATAAACGTTTCTTTATTCTGTACCAGTTTTCAATAAGCTTCTTGCTTATTGGTTTAATACTGAATAAAATATGAATTGAATAATATTTATCGATAGAAATATGAAATAATAATATGTACTAAATAAACTTATCAAATACCAATAATATTTAAAAATCTCAATTCGTGATAATAAAAAAACACTGGAGATATGTACAGTACAATATCATGAGCGATACCTTGATTCCGAAGTTTGGAATTTTTCAAATTATAAAACTAAAATACAAGAATACTTTTATAGACGAACTTGAATGGTTGATCAAAAGAGTTTGAAATAGAAATAGTAAATTCTATCAGCATTGAAATCCAAATTAATGATAATTCAACAATAATTTATGAATTACCAATAAAAATACTACCATATTGTATGCAATGTTTGAAGTTGATTTAAAGTATTACTTACAAGTAATAATTACAAAACTTTCATCGATTTGTATAATTGAATTGGGTTTTATGGGTTTTATGTGTATGACATTTTTCAACAGTTGAGATTTTTAAAAAGATTGAACTTATGAAATTCAATTATAGGAACTAAATATTATCAGAAAAAGAATCCACGAGGGAAACAAGCAATACTGTCCTGAAAAATGTAAGACAATCATGAATTTATAGTAGGTACAATAATGGAAAGCAGGGAAGAATAATACAAGAACGTTTCAAAAATTAGTCACAGCCAGTTGAATTGAATCTTTATCTTGTCTTGCATCCGTTTCGAGTATTATTAATTGAAATATTCTGGGCATTTGCACCTTCTAGAAAGTATTCTTTGATTATGTATAGCTAGCTGGCGCCAAAAATTAAGGTGGTTGGCGAATGACTCTTAATAATTCTCAGCTCTCTCAGGACAGTCGGCGAGCCATCTGCGAGAGTGGATGGAAAAGTAGTTACTAATTAAGCTGAGAATTAATAACAGTCATACACCAACCACCTCAATTTTAGAATCAGCTATACAAGGTGACTTATAACAATCCCACTTATACTCAATCAATAGAAAAATTATTCAATTACAAGGAAATATTTATTCTTTATAAATATCTTCTCAAACATGAAAAATATATACCCATAATATTATCATTTCAACATAAATACATCTATTTGCAATCATTACAATATCAATATCATAAGCGAGCGAAAATTTCAATGTTGATATGAATAATTGAAAAATTTTCAGCAAATGACAATAATGCAGGTACTATTACGAAAATTAACGAGGCTAAACAACAGCAGGATATCTGAACAAACACTTTACACTTTCGCCTCTCATAAAACCGTCATATAACTGTAGAAGACAACAGATAAAACAAAAATTAATAAAATTGGTAAATTATACCAATTGTTCCAAATTTTTTAAATAATCTAATTGCAATCACATGAATAACCACCCAATGAGACATAAAGTAGAACATTAATTTCGTTATAATCCATAATTCCTCTGAATAATATGAATTCTAATAATAACTTACATTGTTTAAATTGTTCGTCAATCTAAACTTTGCCAAAAAGCAATCACCAATTATTGCCATATAGCAAATTATTGTTATTATTATGTAATTATTATTACATATAGCAAAATCTGATGGGAAACAATATAGAACAATTTCTATATTGAGATGATACGATATATTTATACAATATTGAGATGAATCACAATTTGATTGAGATGCTACCTATTACAGAACAATTATAACATATTAGAACAATCTGTCATTCATTAATAGAACTGATAACAGATACAATTTCTAAACATGGAGTCAACGTGAAAATTATAATACAGTGAGTACAGTGACATCATCTCAAACATAGAAATTCATGATCATAGCTTCCCAACAATAACTCATTGGTTAAGTTACATAGTTCAACGCTTCTTTTTTATAATAAAAATTATGAACTAAATAAACTAATATTTTCCATCCAATGAAAGTTGATTGGAGTCCACCTAATGCTGTTTTCTAGTTCTAAAAGTATATTTTTGCAATAATGATAGAGAATTCACCTTTTTTGATGTATCAAATTCACATGTATTTGGTTCAATGATTTATTCTGGCTTCATCTAATAATAATCTAGTTACTATGCAGGGCTTTATTTCTAGAAAATGAGGTTCTAGAACTCTTAAATCAGGAAATGTATATAGAATTTTGTATGGTTATGCCTCGCAGAGAGGTACCGAAACGGCTTTACATTTTTTATAAATGCCTAGCAAAGAAAAGAGGTAACCAAACGCCGGAGTGGTACAGTCTGGTGCGTTTCGGCTAAAAAAACCCTAGTATTATGCAAAAAATATGCATAGGCTTAGGCTATGGCTTTGTTGATTCCACTCACCTTGGTCACATATTGAAGACATCCATCCAAAAACAGTTCATAGGTAAGTTACTATATGGAATATGTGAATTATAGTGATTCCTGTGTGAATTTGAATAGAAAACGAGTGAAAACTCTCGCATTATTGAGTATACGTTACAGTACACTTTGTAAACACTGAACCAGATTCAATATTATTTCTAGTAAAAACACGGAAGAGCTGGATGTTGTCAGTTTCAGTTCATCACAACATTTCGACCAAATATCAGTCCGGTTAATAACCAGTTATAGTAACTAGTAACAAGTTATAGTAACTGGTAGCTATAGTTATAGTAACTAGTAACAAGTTATTGTAACTAGTAGCTATAGTTATAGTAACTAGTAACAAGTTATTTTAACTGGTAAGAAACTAGTCGGTTAGTAACCAACCAATGACGTAATAACTGTTGGCCAAATGACGTATAACTGTTGGCCAATGACGTATAACTGTTGGCCAAATTTATACGGGTGAGAGCGCCGACTTTTCAGTTGTTTTTATGCTGGGCGCCTGTGATGCCTCGAACGCGGTGACAATTTTGTACTGATGGTACTGCGGCGGTGGACAGCCGAATGTGGACAACTTGACCTGGCGACGCATGCGACATTGGCGGCCGACCACGTAAACAAGCACCACCATTGTGCAGATCACCAGCGACACTATCACTATGAATACGGCGCCTCGGCTGCCATCTTTTAACGCTCCTTCTGTAAGACACACAATTGTCCCATAACAATTTTAATTTACTTATTCATTTCAAAAGTATACAAAATATCGGATTGAGTTTATAAGCATTTTCAATTTTTTAGGAAGCATTGCGTTACAGTTATATTGATGAAAATTAAACTTCAAACTTAGGGCTATTTAAAATAATTGATAGATAAAATCAAATAAATAATACTCTTAAAGTTTAGAAAGGGTATTTGATTTATTTCATTTTATCTATAAATTATATCGATGATTATCGTTCTACGTAGGCTAGTTGTAAGTGGTCGAATGTTTAACACGAATTCAATAGTAAAAAATAATAATGGATATGGTAGATGAATTTATGTGTTTTTTTCATGAAAAGCATAAAAATATAGAGTCTTTCACTATTGAGTTGAATTTTTAAATAGGCTATATTAAACCATACAATAATGAACAGTTTGAATGCAAACTATGCATCGTGTAGGTATTCGAGTTTCTCAGTTTTGTTTAATGTTATAGATATTTTTACATTTTTTAGTACAGTTCAAATCATCATGAACATCATTAATATATTAAATTTGGTACATATGATAAGTTCACATTCTCGAGTTAAGTGTAATTCCAATGCCAACACGTTCTACAACAGTAAGATAATTCTCTGTTAAAAATGTTTAACTGATGATGGGTCACAGCAATGTGGAATTGCCAAGAACACAATGCCTATAACTCAAGAGAACGAGATAATTTGTTCTTCCATTGTGTAATTTGACACCTTTCATAATCTAGACTGGAGTCTGGGCGTGATCCTTGAAGTAGCATTATTAAGCAACGGCTTGAGCTGCGCATCTCTAGACTTATAACTACGTCGACTATCAAATAAAAAAATTATACTATACAACCTTCAAAGCTATAAAATAGACGTGCAATAGTCCGATTATTATCGAACCATCGCTTAGAAATGCTATACTTTTAGAATGTATTAATAACTGTATCCATGAAGTTCACAATGTACCAACACGTTTAATATTTTCATTGAAATCCTACTATTTGCGATACCTACATTATTCGTTGGATATGCATTGCATATTCCCTCTCATATGAGTTTTGATAGAGTGAATTACAACATGTCTACCTGTATAAGTGGGGGATAACTTCATTGTAAGATTGTAAATTACAAAAATATCTTCACCTGTATTAGCAGGGCAGACTGGACAGCATTTTCCGGGCGTTTTGACGGCGTTGGCACAGGTGAACGGACACACCTGTTTCGTGCAGAGTGTCTGGCCGACGTCCAAGCACTGACAGCTGACACAGTCGCTGATCTGCCACGTGTCACCCGCTCTATAGAGGCGTCCTGTACCGTTCACAACACATCCGGGCGCCGGTGTGGACGGTTGCAGTGCGGTTGTCGCGTCCAGACACACGGGACAGCAGCGGCCCTTGATGAGCAGCGGATGCCGGCAGGATGAGGAGGATGTCTCCTTGCACGACTCCTCAAAGCAAATGGCCTGGCCGTCGTCGCATACACAACTCACGCACGCGCTCTCCCGCCACACCGACTCGGTCGGGTGTCCGTCGCATGTCGTCGACAACCTGAAAATATCATTTTTTCATTTAATGTTACTTTTTATTAGATTCACTACTTTGTAGGCAGTATAATCTGTTTTCAAATTTCCTTGGTTTTTCTCTATTTGTAAGCAAAATAATCAATTGAATAGAAACTTAGTAGTGAAATTACTCACATTTTATTATAGTGTCGAAAACGCTTGATAATATGCAATATACCAGCACGAAACAACATTGTCGCTCCAAAAACATGAATAATTTCATTACAAAGTGAAATTTAAGTTCTCTAAATTAAATTTAATAGTGAAAAACTATGGAGGAAAAACAAGATAATCAAACTTGCTTGGAAATTAATAAATCTTGTTCATTTATTTAAAATGATCAATATTGTCAAATGCTTATTCTTGTTAGTTATGCTATTTCCAGTTGGTTGAGTTTTTATTGAATACGTAGCTCATATAAAATGGCAATGGAAAAATAATGAATAGAAATTTAATTCAAACACTTTTTTTAGAAAATGTAGTAAAAAACTGATTGATTTCTTTTTGCACTCAGTTATGTTTTCTTCTATAGCTAATTGGTTTCGCATTTTCGATACTGTAATTTCTTTTCTCCGTATTATATACATTAAATTTCAAGAAAATAACTTTTCAAATCGGTATAAAAATGAAAAACATTATAATAAATATTGTTAAGATGCTACTGACTTCATAGACGTGTTGTCGAGCTTAGTGGCGCATTGTGAACAGGCCAAATTGGAGCCGACCAGAGCTGTACTGTGGCAGGGCGCCGGCGGACAGGGGGGCGCGTGGCAATAGGTGCGCCCGTCCTGGCACATGCACTGCACCCCGGAGTCGCCCCCCATCTGCCATTCGTCGCCCTCCACATGTAAATCGCCCCCTTCTCCGCACACCAAGTGCTTCTTCGGTGACAAGTCTTCGCCTAGAAATTACAATTTACAGCTTATAACTTCAACGTTAAGTTTGATTTGATTCAAGAGACAATAAGAGTAATGTGAAGTAACACAGTATTATAGTATATTGTGTTTGATGTATTGCGATGCATTTAAATGTATTGTGATAAATTGTAATGTTTTTATAATTTGTAAAATAATGGGAGCATAAATTGCATTTTCTACAAGCTTTTCAATGTAATAAAATTTTTCGTTTCGAAGAATACGTGCATTCCTATAGTTGAGGGCTATCGATTGTTATGAGCTCCTATTAAGAGTTTCTATCACTCAATCGATCTGAATCGAAATGAAACAATTGAATTATAATGACTCAAAAATGACACCAAAGAACAAAACGCAAAAATATAAATATAATTATCACATTGAAAAGAGATGTTTCAACAATCTTGTAAGTAAAATCAGGTTGGAGTAGAATAAATTATTCAATAAGTTCTTACATAATTTCTTATAAAATTATGTAGTTTATTAATTTGAATTGAATATAAAAAACTACTTCTGTGTATGTGTTGAATAATTGAGAATGATGAAAATATAGTTTAATGTTTCTGATAAGTTTCCCAAGAAAGAGTTTGGAAAATAAGTGATTGAAGCTCAATAAATTCAGTACTTCAACAGTTGATTAGCGATTACATTTAAAAACTAATTGAATTCAACATCCTAGAATGATATCTATATCTATATAAGCGAAATGGCACTGACTGACTCACTGACTGATTCATTCATCACCAGAACTAAAAATCCACTGAAGCGAATGCGTTCAAATTTGGTAGGCATGTTCAGTCGGATGTTTAGACGCGCGTTAAGAACGAATTTTAAAAACTTTTCACGGATGCGCCAAATATTTTAGTTTTTCTAGAGTTTTTCGGCGTTTTCCTCATTTTTTCGAGAACCAATAGGTAGAAAATGTTGACATTTGGTGGGCAGGTTCAGATAAGGTCTAGAAATGTTGTGCTAAAATATTTTTCTAATGTGTTCAAGATTACGCCAGTAATCAGGTTTTCAAAATTGTACATGTGTTGCGGGTTGCATATTTTCCGCCTTGATACGACCAATCCTAACTGTAAATTCAATGGTTCAACGAGATTATAGATGAATTAATTTGGAAGATATTGAATCAAGTTTCAAACTATATCTGATATACTTCCCAAGGTTACGCTTGATATTAGCGTTACTTTTTTTTTAATTTCCAGAGTTTTTCTTAGAGTTTTCTAGAACAAATTGGCAAAAAATGTTGAAATTAGGTAAACAGGTGCCAGATTAGGTGTAGAAATGCTGAAATTTCAAATCCCTTCTGAACGGAATTTGCAGGCGAGCGAAGCGAGCCTGTTTGTCTCAGCTGACACTGACAGAGGTTTTGCAGTCGAGCGAAGCGAGCCTGTTTGACTCACTTACACTGCCTATACTGTCGGGGGTCCAGGGGGCGGAGCCCCCTGGCTAGGCGGAGAAGGCGAGCGAAGCGAGCCTGCCGGCTAGTCATTCAATAGATCTCAATAGAGATAACGTTCTGGCTTCAAGTACAGTACATCCGTAGGAATGTAATACTCATGCAACATTATTTACGGTATGGAAATTTAATATTGTAAAAATGTTTAATATTAATTTATCGTGTAGACTCCAGAATTCAATTTAGTGTAGACTAACAGAATTCAAGTCTCTGATTACTAATTTTTTCATGTCATTTTCATTTTTCACCTTACTGACCGCTTATGTAAGCGGGTATACGTGCCTACAAGTCCACAATCTTCTATTCACTCATTGCATTTCACAAGGTATATGATTATACCTGGACAGCTAGGACAACAGCCAGTTGTGTTGAGGAGGTGCGCTGAGCAGTTGACCGGTGGACAGAGCAGCGGAGAGCACATCTCAACTCCATCGCGACAGTAGCAGTGGCGGCACCCATCAAACCACACCTCGCCGTCCTCATGGACAACGTCATCATCTGAAACAACGATAGTACAATGATTATAATAGGGGTCTTATCTGTAGAGAGAAGGTGAACGCAGCATCCCGATTCTTAAGCTGTTGATCATCAAGCTATAACTATTAAAATAAGTTGGAAGAACAAGTGAATTGTGTGGTGTGTCTGGTTGTTCAGTAAAGCGGTTACTAGGTGAATGTGATGTTAAGTAACAAACACTATGAACTGATTTCGGATGGGTGACCAGATTGTGACCAAGGCGAGTGGAACCTACCCTTATGGGTAGCTCCCCACAACAAAAGCCATATGCATATTTATTTTTACAAGTGAATTAGTTCATGTTTACCTGTAATCTATACGATAGTTATTGATAAATTTGGCAAAAGTATGACGGTTGACGAGAAAACATTTGATCTCAACAAACTGTTATGGAAGCGCTTCACACTAATGACTACACTATAATATTATCTCTATATATTGAAATACAATTCCGTACATATCAGTTTATTTAAGCAATAGTTTCAAATAACAAATTTTTGTGGAATATTGACATTTGTTCTCTCACAATTTTCTTGGTATAAGTTTCACAACATATCTGAAGGAAGTGTAAATTTTATAAATACTATAAAGGAAATATCCACGTAAATTGAAATGAATTCAATTGCGAATTTTACAACATTATTATTATAAAATAAACTCTAACATACCAAGATGGAAACAGTACGATTTTCCCTCTACGTTTACAGCTGTATTCTGTGTTCTGGAATCTGGCGATGCTGGAAAATATTAAAAAACAAATCATCAATATTATTGGAATTGAAAATGTATATGCTACAGAGAGGTTTATTTTAAGATCTCGTAATTACAATAATAAAGCTTATATTTCAGTTGGTTTGAAAAAATACAGTTTACTAATGAAAAAATAAGCTCACGTAATTTCTGAAGATGTTAAATTTTTCAAATACAAGTGGTATTGAAAACGTATTTTTCTTTCTATTATGTAGAAATACCACAATACATCATTAATAGTTAGTACCATCTATTTATGAAAGATTTTTGGCATGACACTATATTCCTCTGTCCAATTCTAGAATAATCGCGTAAAATTTCAGTATAGATTTATTTTGATGACATGTATTTTATGACTATGGCATATTATGGCAATGTATTTTCTCATGTGAATAAGAGCGCACTGTTGCCGTTTATAAGCGTTTAGGACGAGCTCTGCTCCTCTCACTTAAATCTAGCAACACTGGACTCCATAAGCACTATGCTGTATGATAAGGTTTGAATTGAGTATAGTGGTATATAATGAAAATGTAATTACTTACGTAGACATTTGCAAATGGGACATCCGTTGTTGTTTTTTGCGTAGCCGTGCGCACAATGCTTGGTGCACTGGTCGGCGGACAGCGGCTTGCACGAATCGCACTTGCACACCGGACAGCCGGCCTTGTTCATCCGGAATCCGTGCGGACAACTCTTGCGGCAGCTGGACATGCTCGGACACAGGCCACTGCCACTGCCACCCGGGCCTGCGCACTCGCACAGCTTGTTGCCCTGCTTGTCCTTCACGTAGCCGTAACGACAGTCCAGGCGACACTCGTCTATAATAATTAAGGTTTAGTTAGAACTCAAAAACCAATCAAAATGAAATTGTGAATGATGATTGTATAAATCATCTATCACAAATCTCAAAATACATATAATACAAAAATAAAAAAAAATTATAGAACACTTATAGTTATAGTACAAAGTTTAAACAAAAATAGAATATATTAGGTAATATCATAGGCCTACTAGAACCGCTTCTATTTGAAAATTCTATTTAAGAAGTATAATAATATTAATACTACAATTAAAAAAGTCCTGTACAAAAATATAGAACAAATTAACACTAATATATTGGAGATGAAAAACACGTTATGAAACGAATATTATGACTTATGAGTGAGAGAGTATTTCAGCTGCTGTGCTCGCCTAATAATATGTACCGTACGTAAGTTTTCAAGTGTTTTTCATCTCCAATTAGACAGTTTATTCTAAAAATATTATTATAAGTTAATGTTATGGTATTCATGTGTATCTGTTTAAGGGCTTGTTAAGGGGTAAGGGAGTTCATAATTGGATAGGCTACATTCGATAAAAAATTACCTCAACTCGATTTAACATAGAGAATATTATTAAAAATAATGGCATACTGCTATATTAATACTGAACAGTAGTTTCAAACACCAATGATCAAATTTAAATATGAAAATGTAGAAAAATATGCCGTTTTCGAACCCTTTCTAATCTAACTTCCTAAAACCTAATTTAATTTCTAGAAATACATTCATCACACATAATGTTATTAAATTGTAATTTCAAAGTACGGTATTCTTGAAAATTAATTAAACAAATTCAATTTTCCTGTAGGCTACTACATAAATAAGATTATAATGTGGAATGCAAACTTTCTACTGTGAGTACAATTAAAATGAAATACAGTAATGAAATGCCAGTTATTCTTCAATATTATTGAATCATTCAAATCTGTTAAGTGCATACAGAAGTATTCGATGAACAATTAATTGAGTTCATTGAATAGAAAATGGCAATACTGTAGTTGTATTATTCATGAAATATTCTTACCTTGCTGACATTGACAAGTGAAACAGCCCTCACTGTCGCGAACAAAGCCGTGAACACATCTCAAGGTGCAATTGAATGCTTGGCAGTTCGGAGGGAGCGTTACCACTGAAGATTCTGAAAAACATATGTGATCATCGAATTATTAAAATGTATAGTAAACAAAGATGAAACTAGAGTTCTCAGATGACGTAGTTATAAAATTATGCTTCATCATTTATAAAATTTTCTATCATATCATAAAATTTTATTGTTTTTTCTAATTTGTATTTTGAATCTAAAATTTAATCTACCATTTCATAAAATGTTATTGTTTTTCTAATATTTGTATTTTAAATCTATTGCTTCAATGGAAGCAAAATGAATCTTTGATATGTTGCTTCTCATATAATATTCCTCATATTCTTGTTTCCAACAAATAAATAAATCATCAATGCTACAATTCACAATTATTTAGAAATAGAAGATTATATTTTATTCTTATTGCATAAAGTCACTTTTACGCTGGAATGTTAATAACATTTGTTAATATCTTTTATATAATGAGTTATATAATATAATTCTATATAATAATACGTTATTGAAAAAAGTTATTAACAAATGTTATTAACATTCCGGTGTAAACGTGGCATTAGAATGAAAAAAATACGAAAACTCACTTCAACTATATAAATTGCAATCCTTGAAAATCCGTAGTTCACAAATATATTTTCAAAAACAAGATAGTATCAAATTTTCCTCTTTAATGATTACTTTCAGCTACACCTGCCATTTAATAGTACGGTAGGTGTTGCTTCCAGTCCGCCCTACAAATTCTGTCAATTTTAATATGACATTTCAAACCAGCACTTTATTTGCATGAACCACAATTCCCTACATAACATTGTTTACTAAAAACTCTCAAATAAGACGTTCTTCAAGCTATTCGCTGCCTCTACTAAGATCAACAATAACACAGCAGGGCACACAACATAAGGTTATGTTTACCTAATCATGAGGTAATCAGAAACACATTTGGAAAAACTGATATGATAAAGTTATGAATGATAAACTATTAGTCATAAAATAAAGTTATGACTGATATGATCAACTATTGAATTTTTTATTTTGTGATTTTTCATCGAAACTATCATGTGAGGTAATTGAAAAATAATTGGACTTGCATTTTGGGAGCAAAAATTAATGATTAAGTAGAATTGTATAACACATCCTACTTTCCAGTCCGAAAGTTTGTAAAAATTGGAAGAGGAACATTTTTGGGAGGAATCCTACTGTACTTGACATTGTAAATTATAAATAATAGAACATTATGATAATAAGACGCTGACCATCGCAAACAGGACAGCATTCGCCGGGCTGGTAGATGGGGTTGGAGCAGGGCTCGCACACCGACACCACGCATCGCCGCTTGCCGTTGTCGCACGTGCACGCCGTGCAAGGATCAGTGTGCCACGTCTCGCCGTTCCTAATGAACTTGCCGCGGCTCGTCAAACAGCCGTTCAGCTCCGGCTCTGTTTTCTCTGCAACAAATTGAAATCCCAAAAATTAATAAGAAGTCTGATAGAACTTATAGGTCAAATTTAATACAACAAGTTGGATAAGCATGAATTGAAAATATGTGCTGTATCATTAGAAACAATAAAGCCTTGTTCAGAATAAATTATAGTTTTATGTATTACCGGAATGAGTGTACCGGAATGAGTGGCGGTACTGTATTTTCAGTTCTATGAGCTGGTTTCAAAAACATTCTTTATAGATAGTATGAACCTTTTTCTATTATCAAAGAACATTCTTAAATAATTTAGTTTTTGAAATAAGGTATGTCGTTTTTTAATGCAAAAATGAGTGTATTTAGTTCTATGAGCTAATTAATTATTATTTGTTGATTTTGTATTCGAACGAAAATGTGAACATGTAGGGAACAATTAATTCAACTATAATTACATATTGAAATGATTCGATTTTTACCACCAAAATAAGTACCTCTGTAAAAATGTAACGATTGTATGAATAATGATTTTGGATCCACCAAAATGTAACGAATGGAAGGTAATGAATTGGAGCCTCCACCAAAATGTAACGATTTGGATTTGGTTCTGATTCAAAGACATTGTTTAGCCTACTGATTTTGTTATTGTATTGATTGTGGAGCAAACTACTTTAAATTATGGAGTAACTTTAAATTTTCTGGTTAAATTTACTCATGAGATTATATAAATTGAAGAAGATAGCAAAATACATATTAAATGAAACAGACAAATAGATGAACGATCTTGTATCATTACTGGAATATTTTATTGGGTCGATAGCGATACAAGGCTTTCCAATTCGGTTGTTTCATTCGATACGTGTATCATATATTACATATATTCTTGAAAATAAATTGAAATGTGTTCACAACTTCACATCAATCACTGTAGGTAATTATTGTACTCATAATCAGCAAATTTAATTCAAATATAATTTTTAGCATCAAAATTTAATATTATGGAGAGATAGCCTATTTCTATAGTAAGGGGTGAGGGCTAAGCCTACTTTCCCCCCACAAATCATCTCATGATTGCTTACATACAAAAATTCATTTATAAAAGAGATAAGAAGGAGATTGAAAGAATGAGAGCAATATTAGTGTATTGTGACCAACCTGGACCATCCATACAGACAGGACAGCACTTTCCTTTGGGGACACGAGTTTTGGAGCAGCCTTCGGGAAGTTGTGGACACGGAGGATCGTTTTCACACAGCTTTAGTCCATTCTTACACGTGCACAGTGTACATTCCGATTCACGCCATGACTGCTCTTCCTCTGTGCATGTGTTATTCGATTCTGGAACAAAAATTATTTGGTCGTTTTAAAATGAATCAGCGACACACACTAGTCTTCGAATTCAACAATTTTTAACCGTGTAACCTGGCTGGCTCAGGTCTAGTGTCAGAGTGTTCAGGTCGCTCCTGATCAATTTCAGGGCCTCTGACTTGACTTAACGACTGTTTTCAGGCAGCCGGGACCGACGGCTTAACGTGTCCAGTTGAATGAGTTTCAGGCAATTCATTGAGCTGACGTTTTACACACGTATAAGATATTCTCATAACAAAACAAAACAAATACCGTATTATACTCTAATTCCCATAGACCAGAAAAGTGAGTTTCGAAATCAAATAATCATTCATGCTTAAACAATGAAAAATATTATGTTTCGCCCAAATATCTGGAATATTTGGAGTTCATGTCTAGTATGAAATTAACCGTAATAAAAAACATACAATGAAAAAAAATCCCAAATATTTTTGATATAAGTCCACTAGTTTGGATTGGCGTCTGGATCTCAAACTCAAATACCTTGTAAATAAGATATTGTGAATAGGATCTCAAACATCAAATAATTGAACAGTTATAATATTTAGTACAAATATCTTGAATATTCTGAGTTAAAGGCGCCAAGTATAAACGCCTAGATTTTATCTGGTGTTGTATATTTAAGTGGACTTGAAAATGTGTAACACCAGCACGGAACATTCTGTCATATTAAAAATGTGAGTGTTATTTGCCAATTAATGCAAGGTTAATTATACATGTTATGTATAGGCCTACTATAAAATGTCAAATATAAAAATGATTCATTTTCTATGGATTTTTAGTTATCATACAGTTTCTAATTATTCTCAGGAACAATGTCCAGTAACTAACTTCCATTGCTAATTTACATCAATAACATAATAATTTTGATTTATTTATATGCGATGATAAAAAATAACAGAAAAAAGATAATTTCATCAACTGGTTATGATATTATCTGGTTGATATTATCAACTGGTTTACAACCTAATTCCTCACCATTTTCAACGCATTTGAATAGTGCACAACAGGAGCCCGGATTTCCATTTCCGGGACGCACG
The DNA here is from genome assembly GCA_017141385.1 of Sogatella furcifera. NCBI lineage: Eukaryota > Metazoa > Arthropoda > Insecta > Hemiptera > Delphacidae > Sogatella > Sogatella furcifera. The sequence continues at coordinate 14,245,962 of CM029547.1, read as the reverse complement.
ACCTTGGGCCAGAGCGGCGGCTGGCACTCGGGCAGGCGGCATGGCTCCGGCAGGCACTGGCACTCCTGCGGCAGTGAGCAGCACTCACCCTCCGCCCGGTGCGCCGGAAGCCGGTAGCTGTCCACCGGACACGGGCCGCCCTCCTCCGGACACTGCACCGAGCTGCAGTTCACCGCTGCACAAAACATATATAGAATCTATAATCTATAATCATGAAATAACAACACTAGTTACCAAAATAAATTGTGTTGAAAATAAAATACTGTTGTACGTTAATTTATAGTAGTTACCCAGCACATATTCTATATGAGGGGCCACAAAATTGAATTTTTCCCAACTCATTATATTTTCAACTTTATAGATTGACTCTTATATTATTGTTTTATTGTACATTATTATTGTTATATGAAGGTAAATGATTGGTATCAATAAACTGCTCGGGATGAAACCCGAGAAATTTCATCCTGAGAATTTTTTAATACCTTTGATACTTTTTAAAATGAATAGAATAAAGTTATTATTATATTTTCAAATGGATTATTGAGCTAAAATTGATAAAATAAATAAGATATAATGAATTCCAAAGATATCAGAAGTCTTTAATACAGTTAAGCATCTTTTAGAATTTTTTTCCTATTAATATTTTCTTTATTCCATTATTTATGGATATCTTGCCAGTTGATTATTATATGTAAAAGTTTGATTTTTCTAGGTTGATGTCCTTATGAGGTTCAGTACCATACATTGTGTCATTTTCAATTTTGCGGGAAAATATTATATTTTAGAAAGATAATTGAATGTGACAGTATCTGTAAAAATATTTATTCTCCTAAGTAGATGTTTGACTATGTTTCATCAAACCAAACATTATATTATATTATTGAAATAGCACTTATCGATTATTGTTATCAAAATGTTCTCTTATTACACAAGACACTTGTTGATGCCATAGAAATGAAAAAATTTCAATCAAATGCTGAACAATATTACATTCGGAAGTATTGAATGATCCAGTTAAATCATTGGTGTTCATACTTTCTATCCGCAAGGGACATTCAAGATACAAATGAACTGAGTATTAAATGGAAAATTTTAAATGGTTGCCATTTGAATGAATTGTATGCTCCCACTTCCCTTGCGCTAGCTGATGGTACCAATCAATAATGCAATTTTTTATTGTAATAAGAATTAATAGCTAAACTGAAAAACTTCAATAAATAACAACCAAATTATCTATAGATGAATCAACGTTTATTGCTTAAAACATATTTTTATTTATAATTTTGTTACCTACTCTGTAAATATAGTCTCAGTACAGTATAATATCCTGAATACTGGACGTGATGAGAATGTACTTCATTGTCAGTAAGCTACTCCGAATTTCGATAAAATGAATAATTTTGATTTTCAGAATATACTGGTAGTATACTCACCGGGTGGCTCAACGCACTCATACACATCGCAGCAGTTGGACGGCTCTCCGGAGGCGGGCCGCTGGAGACGGTGTGTGGCGGGCGGCAAGCACTTGGGGGGCGGCAGACAGCGGTCGCTGCTGCACACACAGCCGCCCTCGGCCGGATTGGTCGGATCCGGAATCGAGTCCGGCGGACATGCCGAAGCCAGCACTTCCTGCTCACAGTCCGTATCCGTGCAGTTGCCCGTCAGCCCTTCTGCCAAGCAAAACAAATTAATTATTATTTATTACATGAAATGAAGTACTACAAAACTAAAACAAGAAATCAACGAAACAAAAAACTACACAAGGGCTACATACGTTTACTTATTAAATCATTCTTCTATTCAAATCTGTGGGACTATTCGAAATGAGCTGTTCTTATTAATTTGAAATTGAAATATAATATTATCTACTCCAGGAACATAATAACATCACTTATCATGAAAAAGCTACGTCATAATCAATAAAATATATTATCACTGCTATTAACTATAATATTCCGCAATTCAATTATTGCGATAAGGCCACTCCACTTGAATGACAATTGGCTGAACTTGAATTAATTCAAGCACACAAAAATGATTAATGTTTGGGACATCATTGGGGCGGGGAGCTAGAAAGCAAATGAGCATTTCCAGAAGCATTGAGTGTGTATGTGTGGGGGTACAGGGCAACAGGTGCTTAATAAATGATGCTGATCCTGGATTAGAGTGCAAATTACGGCTCGGCCAACGCGAAAAACAAAATATGACACATAACTTCGCCCGCCAGCGGCTTAGCATCGACAATCAAAGCATGAGACAACGAGCTCAGTTCAAATTACATACAACTCTACAGATAAATGTAGAGTTTCGTACAAAAATATTAATATTGATTACTGGTTATGTTCTACATTGCTACAACTGCCTACAACTTTTATTTGTTTCCTCCAAAAGTAATGGTTTGTTTAATATGAAGACTAGACAGTATGTTGAAAATGATCAATAGATATACAGTAATATGAAAGTAGCCTATTGGTTCAGTTTCTAGTGTCTGATAAAGTTTATCATAGAGCATAGAGCTGTTGATATTCAAGGCAAGGTCAAGTCGATCGTGTGATATTAGATTACATTTTATATAAGCTGTAAATTCACATTAATTTGTGTGTCATTACATGGAAAATTAATCAAAATTGAATTAAAGACATGACAGTTTTATTATTAAGTTTTGGTTTAGTATGAGTGGTAGAACAAGAAGTAGTAGTAATTGTGATGGTGATAGTAGTAGTAGTAGAGTGGAATATTAGTAGTAAAAACTACAGGAAGGATTACGGTACGACAAGAACAATTCCAGCTCAGAGATGATTAGGGACGCTGTTCATAACATTTCCAACATAAAACAGGTGGAGAGGTTTGAAATGAATCGCCGTCTTCTGAATTGCCTTGGCACTTTTCTATCATCGCTTTCTTCTTTGCCATAATCATTATAAATACCGAAAGAGATCCTGCAAAGGCCCTGCCCTGGATTAACTTCTCGAGAACGAGCGTGAGAGGAACAGAGAGAGAAAGGAAGATTACTAATTACTGGCATTGAATAACAAATTTTACAGTCGTGTTCTCATGGACAAGACTGACGTTTACTAACAATGGCGTAATTTGGAGAAGCGGGCGATGTCTTTAATCAAGCGTAGAAGGCTGAGAATGCGCGATTGATAGAGCTTTTTGGGTCGAAAGAAAGTCTCAAAGCACAAACTTTTCCTCGCAGACATGTTCGTCCTTTCAGAGACGAAACAACTGACATGCCCTTGGCCCCTTTGCCCTAAAAAGGACAGTTTAATTATATTTGTGAGCTCCGTATCGGAATTGATTTTCAGAGAGTTGTCCTGCCAGACCGTCTAAACGTTATAATTACTTACTACTTCTGAAAGAAAGTTAGCAGCTTTCTTGAAGAGAAGAACAAGAAGAGGAAAAATATGGAAAAGATAAGGAGAGACACCTCTTCAAAGATACGCGACGAAATAATGTCCGTGTCATGAAATTTGCTCAGGACTACTTTTCACAACTTTGGAATCAAAGTCATCCTCTGAAATAAGTCCTTATCCTCATCCTCTTATTTCTGAAATGGAAAAGTACGTGCACGTCAGACGTCAACAGTTCTCTCCCGGGAATAGAGAAAGAGTTAAAAGCTATTAAAACTCATCGAATCTTCTCATCTGTTAAAGACTCACGAGAAAACAGAGAGAGAAATCAAAGGATTTCAGATTCCACTCAGAAACTTATCATGTTATCAATGCAATCCTACTTGGAATTTGATTTTGGAACACCTTCACTTTATGCTCCATCAGATTTTAGAAAATATATTCATCAACTACTTATTTTATATTTAAGTTCTCAAATTATCTAGTGTATGGAACAAGTCTTATAGAAAAATAAATATGGATCCACACAACTATACTTGAATAGATGTAACTTCGGATTACATTGTATTCCCTATCAATTTTATACGTGCTAAGCCAATACTGTTTTATGCAAGCATGTAAATTTCAAACTCACAGTTCAAGATAATTTTACATTTTCACTTTTCTTCTTGCTATCGGTATCGGATCCCGGCAAATAGGATAGTTTCATTGTGGACTCTTCCACGCCACCACCAATATCAAAGATAGAACTTCCTTGTTTTTCAATAATGCGGTTTATCTTGGAATAGCAAATATTATTCATAACAAAAACGTAAACACGAATTTTTCAACGCATTGGTAAACAGTAGCCTACTTCATGAAAGCTTCACGATTCACATAACTGTAACAAAAGTAAATAAGCCATCGATAACCCAGAATCGGCTACATAGAACCAGAAGTGTTCCAACTAAACAACACCAGACCTCACAGTGATTTCAGTTTGAATAAGCGACTGATACAACCACAAACGGAAATCGAATGTTTCAATGTTAATCTTTCGAGCAAACAAAACGCGCACTGTTATCGGCCTGCTGAAGAATCGCTCTATTTCAGTTGAACGTTTTCGTGCGACGCGTTTTTTCCGCTATCTCAACACAGATTGAATAGCAGTGTTGCTTGTTGGTACAGTAGTTGTAGTAGTAGTACAGGAGGTGGCCTTCCGTTAATTTGGCTTGATTGCTTGCTAGCAGTGAGATGCGAATTTATTCAGCCAATTCTCATCTAAAATCTATTGCAGCCCGACCCCAACCCTCCTCCAACAATGCGAAAGCTCGTCGTGACCCAATTTCCTGCCTCTCGACTGTTAATAGATTCTCCTCACACTCTCATTTGCCTCACCTGCACCTCATTTCCCCCCACTCACACCAACTTACTAGACGCTTTCCAATTCATTTAAGCAACGCTGGATGGAAAATTGCAAACTACTTTTACCTCCACGCAGACTCCCCCTGGGAAATTCCACAAGAAATCTTACTTGTTACTTTCAAATAATCGTGCTCGTATGACTCATAGATCCATCCTCGTCTTGTGGTTTTCAACGCGTTCAGAGATCGAGAGAGATTCAGTTGTTAGACCGAGAAAGAACTTATAGATAAGCCAAGGGACGGTTGTATAGTCTGTACAAGCAAAGAAGACCCTCGGCAAGATGGGAAAATGACTCAAGCTCAGTTAATATTGGTTCAATAATTATAAATACAATCTCAAATTGTAGGAAACAATTTCTTCTACTATAAAGAACACATTTATTATTCTTGATCAAATATTGACCAAGCCGGAGTCATTTTCCTATCTAGCTAAAGGGTCTTCTTTGCTTGGACAGAATATACAAGAGTGTACAAGTTAGATCTTTAGCTACAATACTCATGAGATTCAATATTGTCAACAAGTGTTCAAAATCAGAGCTTATGATGTGCAACTGCGCGTTTCAATTACGGATTCCTATTTTTCTACATACATTACTTTGAAACTATTTCGTTCGAGAGAGACAAGAGACATGTCATTCTAGTCACAACCATAACCAACGCAAACATTCTTCCAATCAATTTTCATAGATATTTCAAACTTTATTCAATACTTGATGAGAATGTCAGGTAGAATTTTATTTCTACAATACCTTTAAAAATTGGGTTCGAAATCATTAATGGAAACTTATATTTCTATTTCATAAAAAAGAAAAATAATAGTTACGTAATATTACGAACATAGTTAAAACTAAATTCAATCCTAACTTTGTCAAATAATTTTTGTGAGATATTATTATAGGTGTGAAGAGACTGTGAAGCAAAGGGTTTAAGAGTGAGATTCCAGATGGATGGTGTGATTTGGCACTGCGACAATAATATGGAGTGAGAGAGGACGAAAAGATGTCAGAGGTTCGAATGATAGCTGCAGGATATAGATAGTGGAGAGAGGAAAGAAATAGAAGAGGGTGCTTATGTGCGTCATCGTATCGCGTTGATTCGAATCAACTGGAAGTGGTCTTTTGTTCGTAATAGAATCGGCGATGATTTCTCCGTTTCTTCATCCCCTTCTTTCACACGAATAAAGCGCTCCTAAATTGATAGAAATATATAAAAAATGACCGAGCATGGATTTTGAAAAGGATGATTTAAGGGCCCGATAAAAAGGCAGCGGAAGGATGTGTCGTCCTGCGCCTTTACTAGGATTCCTGAAAGGATCTCGTCCTGGAGAAAAGGCTTTACTCAGCAGGAGGGGTGAGAGGATGCCCACTGTGGTATCATCCAAGCATGCTCTTCACCTTTCTAAAAGAAATCGCTCCCACCTGTCTCTCCCCCAACCCCCATACGACCTTTTCTTTTGAAAAATGGTGTCTCCAGATATTGTCCACACGTGTGTTTACACACTGGTGGCGACCTGATGTAGACAGTCCTATTGACAATGGCATCAGCTAAAGCTGCCGTTAGCTTGCTTTTTCATTTCCATTATTCTATTGCTGAAAACCCTCTCATCTCCAAGCTACTGATAATATCGAGATTTCAAGCAAAATTGATGATAAATCGAGATACAATGAAACGAGACTGTGAATCTTCGAAGGATTATAATTACTTTCAAGTTTGGTAATGATTAGAATATTAATTTCAAAATAAATAAGATCGTGATGTAATAACAATCTGAAGACCGACGTAATTTATAGATAAATGTGTAAGTAGGTGATTATCAGAAGAATTTCAACAAATTCTCGAATCCCCAACTCTTAAATCAAAGTACGTTCCTCCAGTAATTTGATGCTGATGAGAAACAAATTGCCATCGAGAAGATGTTCAAACAAAATTCGAAAGTTGTATTTATAGAACTGCAGCTCGCTAATTAGTTTTCAATAATACGCGAATTGTTATTCAAGTTTGGCAGGCACCATCGAACAAGCTTCCAAATTAGACACGGCACGACTGCAGCTAACAAGCTACGTTTGTTTGGCAAGAATGTTTTGGTTTCATTCGGAAGAGGAACGGCAATGAGATTGATGTGAAATTGAACTTGCCAAGCAAGCTGAGTGCCAGCAGATACCAGGATAGGAGCTGTTCTCAACAGGCAATTTATACAAGACAAACTGCTTGGAAGCAGATGGCAAAAATCTAATCAAAATTGTTCACCAGGCACATCTGACTTTAATCAAAAGTTTCCTGTGCGATTGCATAAATCTACAACCATAATAATGATAAAACATTGGAAAGATAGATTATTAGCATATAAATCTATTGAAGGGAGATAGGTTACTCGTATTAGTCAGGGTTGGCTGGACAACACTATAGAATTTGTAATGGTAAATGAATAATATAATATTTCAATAGAGTATTATGCAGAATAAAACGCACTTTAAAAAATGAATATTTGAACCTAAAATATACTAGGAAAGGCAGAAATCGGCGAAATTAGATGGAATGATATTTTTTCATTTATTCAATCATCCACTAATCGAATTCGAGAAAAGAAATGATGTTGAAACATGTTTTCAGACTAAATTATGTAGAACTAAATGATAAATGATGAGTAGAACAACCTCTATGATATAATATCATTTATTCATAGTTACTCATAATGATGAATTATCATTTAATCATAATAATGATGAGATCGAAAAAACAGACATAGTCCTCACTAATTTTATCCCAATTTTGCTCATAAATTGAATAAAGTAAACAGTAACTATTGCGATGTTCAGTCCCATGAATAAACCTACCCTACTCAAAGTTAATCCTAGTTGAAAAGCCACACAGTATCAAGACGACAGACAGCCAGGATTGCTATTGATTGCACCTACTAATGAGATCAGTAGACTGCCACAGGCATATACTACTAACAGGGAATAATCCAGCTAATGCTGCATGATGACGGTCTTGATCTCACCACGCCAATCTACATCACATTCTCACTCCATACCATTCCTCATCCCGCTAATACGGAAGGTTGGCACTCTCTTTCCTGATCAAAGTCACTCTCTCTCTCCTCTTCAATCTCTAATAAATTAACTTCAACCCCTCTTAATATATTTAAATATCTTGCTTTCCTCACAGCTCTCTTATCAACCTATTTTTCTCTAAGATTCTCTTTTCCACTTGATCTCAGAAAATTCACCACTATTTCTACTCTTTAATGATGTTTCAACTGTCCTCTCCTAGATCACTTTTCTCGTTTTTTGAACAGTCCGGATCTACGAGTATATCTTTACTCCATATTCTAATCTCCTTCCATCTTCAGTTATTTGCGTCATCTCTTCGTTCGCTATTATTCCTTCCATCTCTCTACTTTTTATTTTCTATTTCCACTCTTCTTTTCCAACATTCCCCGCACACAATTGACTTCTCTCACACTTCTCTCTTTTCCACATCATCTCTCTATACTTTCCTTTTCACTCCTCCGAAACCTTTCCTTACTGTCTTCATTCGCACCCTTTTCATTAATTTTATTTCGTCTCTCACATAAACCATCCCTTAAATGTTCTTTTATAATTCTTCCTCTACTCCGATCTCTTTATACGTCTTTATGTTTTAAAACTCTTCCTCTATCCGTATTGTATCATTGCTTCCTTCTGTTGCGAGCTCATTTCATTCACATTGCATAGGATTAAATCCGATATACTATATTATGTAATTAACATGAATAAAGTGAATGAATCTGAATCTATCTCTCTAATATAGTTAAGTGTTGATGGCATGGATGTCATTAAACATCCCTCTCCAAGAATGGACATTTATAAGTCCAAACTTAGCCCTTTCATGTGGATGTGGACACAGCCAAAAAATTATATTACCGTTAGCATATTCCATATCCCATACCCCATATCCAATCCCATATCTGTGTAATCTTACAAGTTTTCATACTCTATACTTAGTTTACTGAAGCAAACTGTGTAATAGATATCTTTTTTAGTTTCATAACCAAGGATTTAAGCCGTTATATTCTGAAATCTACATGAATAGAGTGAATCGGTTGTCTCACTAATAATCTGAATGTGTTCTCTCAATTTCTCACTCATATTACCTAGCCTCACCACCAGAATCTAGACGCGTGTGTCACGCTTGGTAATCACACGAAGCCCCCTGGAACGCGTCCCTGTTACCACAGGTTGCTCCCCCTCCCACCACCATACAGCCTCCCATCCGCCACCACACTCAAAATCGCATCATTTGAATTCCTCTGGCTCACTCGAGCATCCACATACGTGAATGGCCTTTCACATGTGTCGCATGCTGTAACACCTGACACATACAAAAGGCCTAAACCAATCAATTCCTGTGTGTGACTGCTTATTGCGAATAATACTCGTAAAATTTCTTTCTACATATGTATTGATTGGCTGTAATTATGTGAATAGTCACTAAATACTTTACAGGAGACTGTGTAGGAAATAATGATGTTTACAGTCACCTGAGAAATGGACGAATGTCGGTTGTATTAAATTGGGGTTTTATTCCCCTAAGACCTTCATGTGTGGCCCTTTTTTTATTCTCTTCAGTCTTTTATACTCTTCCCCAAAGATCTAAAGTGATGGACTTTCATCCTCTTCAGTCCTCTTTCATTTAACAAAATTCCTGAATTCAACATAAAGTTGTATTTCAGACTCATTCAATCACCAGAATATTGTATTTAATTGTAATTAATGTGATGTTCCAATATTATTTCTAGCGTATATTTAGACTGGCTGCTCGGTAAGGGTAAGCTATGTGATTGTGATGTTGTGTCACAAATACTATGGACTACTTTCAGATGGTTACATTCTGGTCACTCATCTGAAAGTAGTCCTTAGTATTTGTGACACATCACAATCACATAGCTTACCCTTACCGAGCAGCCAGTCTAAATATACGCTAGAAATAATATTGGAACATCACATTAATTACAATTAAATACAATATTCTGGTGATTGAATGAGTCTGAAATACAACTTTATGTTGAATTCAGAAATTTTGTTAACTAGCGTTAACGCTAGTGGAATCAACCCTCATGGCTCTCCACCCCGAAAACCATATTAATTTTTGTCTATTATTTCAAACATTATTATTTTTGTCTATTACGTAAATTATTTGTATAATTTGAATGATTACATAATCTCCCCAGATAGCACGTAAGCTTATTTCAAGCTGTAAATTAAGTGGTTTTTGAATTGGAAGTTCCAGTTTGATCAAACCAGCCCAATTCAAACTAGTAATAGGCTGTAAGCAATCAAGCTGGAAGTTTTGAACTTGTAACAAGCTGGAATTTGTATTCTTAAAATCAACCTTGAATGTTCCAGCTTGTTTCAAGCTAGAATCAACCTTGATTCCAGCTTGAACTTTAAAGCTTGGATGATTAAACTTGATTCCAGCCTGAATTTTCAAGCTTTGTAAACAGCTTGAAACGAGGTAACTTCTTAAATTGAATCAAGCTGTATTACAGCTTTCAGACTGTAAGTTCCAAGCTTGAATCCAGCTTGTTGATGGAACATTCAAGCTCGAAACCAGCTGGACCCCAGCTTTGTGCTATCGGGGCCGATACTTGAGAAATTGCAAAATTGAAGAGCCAATTAATTCAAATTACATATCTTAAGTAAAATAAGAGTTAAAACCGAACAGTAAGTACAAAATTAGAACAGAGTTATGATTTTAATGTTATATCTAGAAAAAAAGAACTTAATAATCGTAGAAATGTTTCGAAATATTTATGAACAGAATTAGAACGTTCTCTATTCGTGAAATTTACAGAAATGAGAATAACGTCATTTTGATCAGTCCGGTGAGAGTAGGGATGAGCTATTTTCAACAGTTCATCAGTCGACCAATAGAAGGCACAAGGCGTGTCTAGTGGGAGTTACCCATTGCGTCTCTATGATTGGCCGTTTGCTTCCATTTTCAAATAAGCTAACATACGGTGTTCTCTATGCAAACAAAATGAGTCGAAAGGTACTTTTTTAGACTAACATAATTTTTTATAAGAGTTGTATCATTCATTAAAAATTGAAAGTAATATTGCATTACTAATTTATTTCTAAATTGAATTTAAAAAAATTAGGCCGGGCGTATTCTGGGACGCACTTGACGCAGCTCAAACAAACTAGCCAATCACATCTCTCTTCTTGTAATTTATAAGAGCTGTAATTGGCTACTTCTCGTGGGCGGCGTCACGTGCGTCCCAGCATACGCCAGGCCTTGAAGTAGCCTATCACTATTTTCTCATTCATCCAATATCATAAATAAATACTACAAAATTATAAGAAACTTCTATGATATTCCAGAAAAGAGAATTGATAATGATACGGATTTATGATATTTTACAATTCCTCCAATAACAGCACAATTATTACAGTACATCAACACAATATTCCTTTCTTACATGGAAATAAGAAATTATTATCAGAAGTCTAAAAAAAATCAAAAGTTTTATGAGCTTGCAACAACATTAGAAGAAAACAAGTTGCAATTTTTGTTTCCTGGCCAGACTTCATCAGTATTCGTGGAAATTTGTTCGATATTTGTAAAAAGAAACAGTTCAGTACTAGGTAACAAGTGTGAGCGGGCGCTTTCAAATGGTGACAGAATGATAAATAATTAATGTGGTTGGTGTGAGAGAGCTTGATAAAGGGAAGAGGAGTCACATCTTGCGTGAGCTTCAACCATCTTGTATTTTGCTGACATGGCGCGTGACGTGTATTACTACTGCTCGTACTCACTACTGCTCTGTACTACTAATGTCATGTTGTGCATTAATAAGCTTCCTGAATTTGCCAAGTGTTGGGTCGAACTTGGAACGTGGCTTCGTTTAAATATGAAGTACGGTAGTCAGAGATGGAGGGATAAGATAGAGAAATATGAAGTTGGGGACGAATATGAAGAGTGAGAGGAGACGGAGATGAAGAAAGAGAGGAAGAAGAAGAAGAAGAAGAAGAAGAAGAAGAAGAAGAAGAAGAAGAAGAAGAAGAAAGTCACAACAATGACTTGCAAGTATGAGAGGAGAGAGGTGGTTGATTTGAGAGAATCGCTCATAGCCTCATGAGCATCACCTTAGAATTTAATGATGTTTTGGAAGTGTCTGAACTAAACAATGCTTATGGAACAATGATAGGAGATTGGATCACAATAATTGAAGACTATGGAGACGTTTCATGCGGTAGCTCAACTAATTCAACCATTGGTCGATCAATAATAATCTATTATTTGGAGAATTGAAATGGTTGAAGAGAGATCAAACTTTGATATAAGCTTGGTTTGAGTTTTCGTGATATATTTTCAATTTTTTTACGAGTTTATGCCTTTATGATACGTGGGCTAAGTTTGACTACCGAGTTAGAAGAAACTGTTGAGTTCCAGCAATGTTGCTGGAATAAGGATGGAATCAAAAGGTATTAATTTGTATTGTGGGAATTGTTGATTATTCGTTTCTTATCATTTGATAAAAAGATAATTGCCTTCAAAAAACTGTTTCAAAGACACAGTAACGCCGCTTCAAATGAATTCTGTTTCACTTCAGTGATCAAATGGGCTTCTTATCGAAGTGAAACGTCTCTTCATATTCCGGTTCCTTAATGAAAACCAAAGTTTGTTCAAACGAAGCAAACTCTATGAATTATGAAAAAGCTGTATAAACCTTTTAAAGTTGCAAGTCCCCGAGGGAGCTAAGTAAAAATTACCAGTGAGAAGTTTCCACTTCCAACACAAAGAAAAAAATGCAAACCTCATGGAAATATTTTCTATTAAACCAAAGTCCAATGAGCAGCGATGTGGAATATAATTATACAATTCAACTTTCACTTAATCTTTGTCTGTTGGAGGAGAAATATATTCCAATCACTAACTCTCAACGAAATTAGCTGTCAGAAAAAAACAGTTGAAGAATATTTTGCTTGATTTAAAAGCAAAACCGAGTTCAAAGAAGTATCAAGTACGCTTCATGAAACATAATATTCTTCGATGAAAGTTGATGTTCAAAGTTAGCACATTTTCTAACATGCTATTTTCAAATAATGAACAAATTATGTGGTAACATAATTTCTACTTGAACTGATAAATTCTTCCACTCGATGGAACTGAAACCCTCTTGTTAATCTCTGTATAGAAGTTTTGTAATAAAATAATTATGATGTTATCTCGCTACAAAGCAATAATAGATTGTGGAATACCAATCTTAGTATGAGTGTATCTTCCAATCAAGTTGTGCTCACAAGAAGATTTGGGAATCGAATTGGCAATAAACATAATTCATTTGAGTATATCATTTATTATCATGTTCATAAAATAAATATCATTCAGTATCACAATATTGATCCATATAATGTATTGCCAAGATTACTGTAAATAAATCAGATGTAATCAGTTAATCAGTATGCATAAATTAACGTGATCCTAGAGTTATATAGTATGTTAATAATTAGTGTAACGAGCAGTTCTTATAATTCGTGATTTACAATTCTTATAATTCATCAATAATTTCAAGGTCTGATTGATTTGATAAATTATCAATTATAAATACAAGGCCGTCTCTCATAAACATTCACAATCTACATTTACTCATAATTCGTGAAGTCTATTGGTGTTTCTGTCTCATAAACGTTTCACATGATTCAGAAATTTTACAATCTCAGCTGGCTAGTTGCTATGACATGAAAAAACCAAAATTTTGCTTCCAATGTAATGATTTCATGAATAAATTGATATATTATTATGAATATAAATATCGATTATTAATTTTATTGTGAAATTTGAATATGAACTATTTTTATCGCTAAAATAATATCATAACCTATAAAGCAAATAATTTGTTTTTACAATTATTGTAATATGAAACCTTGAAGTCGGCCATTGATGTATTTTCAGCGTTTGCAGTTAGGGCAACAGTTGATTTCTTCCAAAATTTGGGACATTGTAAATCGAACCTTTAATAATTGGTGAATCTACAATCCTGATCACTTATTTTTCTTCATAAAAACAAACTTAAAATGTCAACGAGACACGGCCCTGGTGATGCAATTTAAATGTTAATATGCAGATTTGCATTCAAATTTACGACTTGGATCACAAATGATTAATGTTATTTCTCAAATTCAACGTGAATGGAATGATAACATCTATTCTAAAAATTGGCACGCAGTATCTTCGTTCCATAACATTGCGCTAAAAGTATATTGGGAACAGAATGTCTCTTGAAAGAGTAAACATCTGCGTTTGCTTGAATTATAGGACTGGACATAATAGTTTCCAAATTCACAATGAAAGAATGCTGGATCAGAAAGGGTAGAAGGAGAAAAAAGATATGTAATTCAATGGAGTGAGAGAGATGGAGCAGGCAAAGAGGTAAAGAGTAGTAGAGCATTAGATAGTGAAGAAAGTCTTGAATAATGGATAAAGTTTTGGAGCAATGTGTTGTGTGATACCAGCACAGGGTTTGGGGAAACAGCTTTTGTTGGAAGCAGTCTAGAAAGGGAAAATATTGGATGGAAAGGAAAGAGAGGCAGAAGAATGGGAAAGGAGAGAAAATTGAGGCAGGAATGAGGAAACATCTTGTTGAGGCATAGAAATGGCTAACTGCTGCTTACATGTGCGTGTGTTTCAGGTGCTTTTTCCTGTAACGCACAAATACTGTCGTGTATGCATCCATCAATCATACGCGCTATGATATGATCTAATAGCTTGAGACAGGAAATAAATTAACAATCGTGCTTTTCATAAAATATGATGTGGGAAAGATGACTTAATCATTCCACTTTCTCAGGATGACACAAAACAAGTTGTTTGAATAGTCGACTACCTTTTTTGATTGAGTACCTTTCATAACAAATTCAGCATAAAATGATGAATATAATGTATAAAATAACTCAGAAATGAACAGTGACAAAATCGATACAGTGATACATACAGAAGAATGTGTGGCATCATGGATGTGGGCACTGCCGTGATTGACATTGGAACATTGCAACTGAATTAGTAAGAGAAACCAGTAGAAAAGCTGACCTACTAACCTTGTCAATGTCAATGTAGGGGAGGCCAAGGCCGCTTCTCGATTCTCAATTCGATATTATTATTCTATGTGTTTCACTAATGTACTAGCCGGCAGACAAAATTATTAATTTGGGCTAAAATCCAGTTAAGGGAGGAGACTTGGTGATTAAATGATGAAGAGTTTTAGAGAATAAACTTGAAATTTCAAAAATTCTTGACTCTTATAAATTTTGGAGACAATTTGAATTAGTACCAGGAATAATCTAAAAATATTCTTGTGCTGATGAGTGAGAATACGGTTATCATCAACTTTCATCATAAATGAGATCTACCTACTCACAGATAATAATATTTTCCGCAAATTTACGTCTACTAGTGCCTACTGATGAACTTCTCGACAAACTGCAAAGCAACAGACTTTGACTGAGTTTAGGCTGAGCCTGCCATAATTGAGGCAACTTCCCAGTTGCACACAACAACGTTAACGGTCGGCTGGGGAGGGGTAAAGGGTTTAGATGATCAAGGGGAGGGGGTTCCAATCGATCTGGAAATGACCAATAATTCGATTTGCCTTTCCCAGTTTCCCATCTATTCCTCCAACTCTTCTTCCTCTTTCACCAACATTCTTGTATTCTTGTTCTTTTCTCATCCATCTCACAATTTCATCTTCTTTGCAAATATCCTTTTCGTTTGCCAGCTCTATCTCTTCTACTTCTCTTTCTCGTTTCATTCTTATTCGCTGTACCCTTTCACGTTTTCCTCCCACTCTATTCCTTATGATTTCTTTTCAACAATTACTTTTCTCTATCCAATATTTTCCCCACACTATACCCTTTACCTCCAACCTCAGCCCTCCTCTCACATCTCTTCTATTATCGTTCATTTTACCAATAATTGCATTCCAATTTGTATTTTTCAATTCCTCTATCCTCCGTCTGTCTATGAATCTCATAGTAACATTGTGTTTCTCATCACTTCAATTAATTTCACTCCTCCGTTTCCTTATCAATACCAACATATTCTATTCTTTTGGGAAAGTGAAGTTCCGCAACATCTCTGTTAAAAGGGTAAATTATATTCTCTTCTAATTTATTTATTTACTCTTTTCTTATTATAACCATCCTACTCTCATTCAAGTAATGTTTGTTTCTCCATCTTGTCTCTCTCCATTGTCTTCTTAGCCGCTTTCTCCTTCTGTCAATCTTCTTAGTCCTCCTTTTCTTATCATCCTTTGATAAAGCACCCTCTCCTTTTAAATTCTTGAGATAAGTTTTCCTTCTTCAATCCTCCTTTCCCTTCATTTTCCCAATCTTCCCCTCTCATCAGCTTCTATTCTTATTACTCTCATCATCCTTCTCGTACGCTACTTCTTCTTCTTGTACTCCCCATTCCTCCTTCCTCCACTTCCTCCTTATTCTTCTTCTTTTCCTCCTCCAATCCCTCATATTCCTTCTTTTTCTCATCTTCCCCAATTTTACATTCTTCCTCTATCTCTTCCTTCATCTCTCAGCCAACTCCTAATCGATTGTTACCACAAACGCGGGTCATTTAAGCTGCTGGGCGTTTTGGTCAGAGCCACAGGCTGAGCTCACCCCTCCCCTCCCTCCGACACCAATTGCCGCATCTGCATGATAAAATTGATCAGCAAAGTCGTCGGTTTATTGCTCCATGAATATTGATGTGTACACCAATACCTCCCCGCTCTAACCGATCCCCACCCACCCCCACATGCCCCTGCGCATCTATATAATTAATGACGTCACCCTCTTCTAAGCTTCTAGCTTCACTATTTGTCACTCACTAGAGCTCCTCTCTTAACTTTAGTACGTGAGTAGTTTGCATTGCATCAGTGACAATAGTTTTGATTTATTGATGTTTAACAGAAAGGTAACAGGGTGTTTCAGGAGGAATGTGCAATACTTCTCAGGCTGATTCCTTACACCTAGTAGACAAAAAAGTTCGCTGGGACCAACCCCCAAAAACGCTTTGTTACCGAGATAACAATGGCGAAAAATTTGTCTACTTGGTGTAAGGAATCAGCCTAAGAAGTATTGTACATTCCTCCTGGAGCACCCTGTATATTGATTTCTTTTTAATTCCGAAAAGTTCATAAATAATAATTTCAAAGTATATACGAGTAAGTTATACAGGGAAAGTTAAATGATTGGAAAAGTGATGTTTGTACGCTCGTATTGATGTTCAAATGAACAATGGTTTTCTGATTTGAGTTATGTATAGTCTGTCCAAGCAAAGAAGTCCCTCTGTTAAGATGAAAAAATGACTCCAGTTCGGTCAATATTGGTTCAAAAATTATTGATTTGGTCTCAATCGTAGGAAACATTGTGATCTACGTAGATGGTACAATTTGAGACCAAATTAATATTTTTTGGACCAATATTGATTGACCGAACTGGAGTTAATGTCTAATCTTGCCAGAGGGTCTTCTTTGCTTGGACAGACTATACCGTATCATTAACTGATTAATGAATAGAATATCGGATATTGCATGATTCAAAAAACCTCCGAATCACTGGCGGCTCGTACTCCACGAAACAGGTGAAGTGCTCGTATCTAAGATACGAGCACTTCTTCTGATTCGTGGGTACGAGCCGCCAGTGCTCCAAATCCAATAGGAATTTTATTAGAACAATAGGTACCGCATCCTATTTTAATCAAGCATAATAATGCCTAATTATTGAGACACATCGCTGCTAAAATTTCCAAAGCCTGACCAAGGTCAAAGGTAACAAGAGTTTTTTTGGAAATTGGGTCAGGCCGACAACCTTCCCTACACCCCCTGTCACAAATAAAATTCGACAAGAATTCTGTCACCAGAACATTGGTCTATTCAATTACAGTCCAATTAGTTTTTCAATCTAGTTCTGTTAATTAAAAACCAACAGTGACAGAAGGGTCTTTTCCCTCTCACCCCCTCCCATCATCCCCCAATTACAAACCATCGGTCTTGCCGCCCCCATCACAAAGAAGCCATCAACTAGCATCTATACGCTCTCTGTTCATCACAAAATCACAACCTTCCATTTGCAATTCCAACCATAAATTCTGTTGAAAAAGGTGGTCTCTCACGCGTCTGACTCGATAATAATCGATTTCATGGACATCTAATACAGTAATTTTTCGCTTTGTACATTGCCAGCTTTTCTGATTGGATCAGCTTCAAGCGTACGTTTTCCATTTTCCTCGCTTTCACACACTATAGTGAATGGCTTATTCCAATTTTCCAATTTTACTGAGCTAGCTCACACAAACACTTTTTGAATGCAGCCTTCTCTTCCATGTACGATAACACTTTCCATTCGCACAACATGCATTCTGATAGGACGAAAGTTTGCAATCAATTTGAATGAGCATTGAGCACCGAACTTGATAATCTCCGTCAAAAAGATGCGCAGCACATGAAACAGAATTACGCGCAGCGTTTGAGTCGAAAGGGTGCTGGTTGAAATTCATCACTTTGAAGCGATTCATGTTATGTTGGGAGGTGAGATAAAGAGTTGGAAAGCTGTTATAGTTTGATTGAGCTTTGGTTCTTTTATGAAGAGATTTGAAAAGGATGTGGTAATGAAAGATAGATAGATAGATAGGAATATTATCTGGCACATGGGAGATTGTTCTCAAAGATACCAAACAGAGCACAGAGGGTCGTCTGTTGAATATTGTGTTTATAAGTGTTCCATTGTGATAACTGTGCAAATGAATAGTAATACGAGTAGCATTATAAATATAAAAGAATTAATTATTAATTTTGAAACTTCATTTCTCCTGCAATATTATGAGAAAAACACATTCTACAACATACTGAATTTGCTTTATATGATGCACAAAATTTGCTAAGGTCACGATAATATTTTCTATTATCATTGTTAAGTTTCTATAATCATATGAAAAGAAATGTAAACACGAAATCATATTTTCATCTCTTTCCATATGTTCAACTATGATAATAGAAATATTACCGTGTAATACCAGTCTTTAACATGGAAGCATTCATTTCAAGTTCCAACTTCTATTACAAGTAAAGGCTGCAAAAAAACTACAAACTCAATAATGTGTTTTACACAGAAAGCATCATGCACACAACTCACCAGGCAAATTGATACTTTTTTATCAACCTTATTCCATCACCGGCTTAATCAACTGCACATTCGGAAATTTGCATCTGTTTATGTAAATGATCCTTGTTATCGCGCTGCATACGATAGACTCCATACATGTGCAGCATATCTATACATAATGTAAATCGAGTACCGTACAGTAGTATCCTATATAAGAGATAAACGTGTAATTGTATAAAGGGCAGTAGAATGAAGTCAGTAAACATTACCGTACGCGCATCAGAATTGACACAAATTTCCTATCCGACACGACAAAAATGAAGCGAAATTGAATTCTACTCGCGAATAAATTAGTCGCCAAAACGCTCAGTTTTCTCTTTCCGTCTATCACGTACAAAACAGCGTAGCTCCCGAATTTAGCAAACAACGTATGCTGGGATACTCGCGTCACGACTGTCCGCGATGCGATTTCAAGGATAAATCACGAAATTAGCGTCAAATTGTAAACTGTTTCCGTAGTCCACTTGTAGTAAAATGCGAAACGATATTTGCCTTGCAACAGTAAATAGAATAGCGATTCAAATTTTAGCGCTAAACATGAATTTCAACTCAATGTGGAAGTATTTTAGATTTTCATGTTATTGTGAAGTGGGAGTTTCTCTTCCCTTGTAAATAACATTACATGAGTTGTACATCAAAACAACAGAGATGCACTATTAGGTGACATGGGTTTACAGTGTTAATGTTGTTGAATATACAAACGAGAATGAAGTTGAAAGTTAAGCTTGTATAAATTGTAACTCCCAACATTTCAACTCCTGTTATGGGGAAAGATTTATTTCACCAAAACATACCTCTTCACTTATAATTAATGAAATCAAATTCAATACTGTCATAGGAAAAGATTAATTTTTCAGAAATTTTCTTTATTTACATTTAATAAACTTATAGTTCGCTCAATAATCTGAGTTACAATACACGCATTTATGAGACAATAAAATGAGAAGTCAATAGTAGTTCAACAGTATGTACTTGTCCAGTTGATATCATCTGGATAAGACACTTCAAGACATCTAGCAATAAAGATAGATGCGGAGACGAATGTAAAAGACTTATTCGCTGCGGAGTAGAGGGTGTCCTTTTCTTTTTGTTCTCTCACTGACTGCACTGACAAGGAGCAGTTGCTCGTCACCCTGATAAGACACCCCAACATTTATCAGGCTTGCAATCCACTACCCACCTTCAGCAGTCAAGTCAGCTCTGTGTATCTACCGCTGCAAGTGAAGGTGGTGGGGATATCTCACCGGGGCTCTAAAGGAGAAAGCACAACTACATCCTACTATTTTTCCTCTTGTTTCTACTATTCTTTCTCTATTCGTTACTCTTCAGTAGCCAGTAGTCCACTACCTTCTTCTTCGTCGTATTTGAAATCTTCTTCTTCTTCGTCTTCTTCCTCTTCTTCTTCTTTTTCTTCTTCTTATTCTTTTCTTCTTCCTCCTCTTCTTCTTCTTCTTCTTCTTCTTCTTCGTCTTTTCTCCTTCCTCTTCTTCTTCTTCTTCTTCTTCTTCTTCTTCTTCTTCTTCTTCTTCTTCTTCTTCTTCTTCTTCTTCTTCTTCTTCTTCTTCTTCTTCTTCTTCTCTATTTTATTACTACCTTTCTTCCACTAGGCCTACCCTTTCTTCTTCACTTTTTCACTAAAACTTCTCCTTCAACTCCATTCACTTTACTACTACTTGTTATTCTTTTCAATCATCCTTCACATTTCTTTACTCAAATCTTCGCTCTACATTCTTCTTCGCTTACTCATCATCTTCTCATACTTCTTTTTATTAATTTTATCCTGTTTCACATAATTTCCTTCTTTCTCATTCCTCTCTCTCATTTTATTTTCTTCATCTCACACCACTTCTGCTACGTACTCCTTCTTCTTTTTATATTTTCTTTATTTTCTTCTTCTTTCTAATCATTTCTCCTTCTCCTTCCCATTAAACACTTTCTTTCCTTCCTCAACCATTTTTCTTTCTTCCCCATCCAATTCTCCCTTTTGAACTTTGGTTTTCTTCCGGTCTCACCGGAAATAATAGAACGGCCAGCTAAATCTAGCAGAACAAACCAAGAACAATTCAATCTGTGGAAAGAATGGGATAGTGACTGTCTTCCTTCGCGTCTTTTCTCTTCTTGCTGCTCCTATTGCTGCTGCTACTACTTTGCAATAAGACAGCGTAGTCGGGAACGTGTCTCACAGATTGACATCTCCATACATTATATTAAGGAACACAACGTTACGCAGAAAAGCGTCGCTATTCTACAGCAGCCCCCCCCTCACCCTCCTCTCCAGCACCAGAAAGAATGGGATGGAAATTTTTATCACGTTAGGACTTGGTAAAATATGGAGAAATTTCCCAGTTGTCGTCGACGTAACTGACAAAAGAGCCTCGGAGCTGAGAGGGTGCCTGGAAGAGAAGGTGAGAAGTAAAAGTGGGACAGTGAGTATAGCTGACGCCAAAATGTTGGGCGGTTTCGTCTCTCTCTTGTAAGTGATGTAACCTTTTAAAAACTGGTTTAAAACATTGATTGTATCTTTTAATTAAAAAACATCATTTAGGTGTAGCTGAATGACAACTCTAATTGACAATAGCAGCTGTTGGAGCGCTCAAGGAGCAGACGAAAACTCGTCTAGTCAGCTGTAACAAGACCTAGAAGCAAGGAAAAAGGAGATTAGGGGAGAGAACCAAGAAGTAAATATTGAAATCGTGATATTATTGGAAATGAGAAAGAAGTAAAGAGAAAAAGGAGTAGAGAAGATAAGGGAAGCAGAAGTGAATACAGGTTACTTTAAAAAAGAAGGGAGTGGAGGCGAAAAAGATAAAGAGAATAAAATGAACGAAGTTGACATTGAGAATAACGTTTACATGCAACTAGACGACGGTGACAAATATGAACTTTGAGAAAGCATGAAGTAGGTCATTTTTACAGGACATACAAATAGGATGATAATAACACAAGGAATAATTTGAAATGTACAAATAAGATAGAACGAATTACCATGTGAGAAATTCAATGCAAAACGTACTTGCTGAAGAATGATTTGCTGGGGAGAAATATTCCAAGATGGAGGAGAAAAAAGGAAATAAATATGTTGAGTACGAGGAGATGAGCAGTACGAAGGGGACAATATGAAAGGCGCTGCTGAAATTGAGAAAAATACAAATTCTATTGTCTCAAAGATTCTTCTAGACAGATGAAGCAGTCGAGGATGGGCACAAGAAGAAGAATTTGAGGGTGGTGATAAAAAGGACGATGGGGAGGAAAAAGAGAAGGAGGAGTAAGAAAATGAGAGACAATAGAATGGAAATAAGAGAGAAAATATTGTAGAGAGTGCGGAAGCGATTTCTCACACCCCGAATCGGAGGCAGTTCCTTGAATCAATCATTGTTAAGCTAATACAATTTCTTCTTGTCGCAGCGCGGAGCGTCACACAGCTCAACCCAGCAAAGTGATCGACCAACGAAATGCTCTTTCTCAGTCCTGTTCAATCCTCAAATATGCCACTCAATCCACTCAAAATTGGCACCGAACGTATCCAAAACTAAGACCTGAATGCTGAATCGCCAAGTAACAGTATTGAAGAATATAGCTGTCAATCTTCACTACTGGATTTCGGTTAGATTTTCATCCATATTTTTTGTACTTTTGTGATCAATGTTTCCATAAATATCCATAACTTAAGGCATATTAAGAAGACTCTATTCCAATATTTGTGAACGACCAAGTCACTTCAAAGAGTCTGATTTAATTAGGAAATTTCAGCTAATGCATACTAGAGCATCCAAGTTCCTTTCAATAAAGTGGTAGAATACTAGAATCAATAATTATTAGGCCTACCACCTACACTAGAAAAAGACCAACACGATCAACATCAACCACCTATTCAAAAAATTAAATATTCGACGAATAACTAAACGATATTAATCAACATACTAACAGCCCCATATCAATCAACAGTTGTGATACAAACGTATGTTAAGTTGAAATTTACGATGTAAAGTTGGTTTCGATTTATCAAGTTCACTTACATAGTGACCACACAGCGCCGTAAACTAACAGCAATATTGGAAAATAACCCAGGTGCAAATACGTCAGGAAGTGAGGTGGACGGGTTTTTGTAGCTGAGTTACGTCGTTCAATAGAGCCGAGGGAATTTGCAATTTATCCTCCAATGGTGAGTTGGACAAACAAAAAAGAAGCACCCGATGTGCTTCTGCATACATGGATACATGGATTCGGGTGTTTTTTGTGATGTGTGTCATGGGAGGTGTTCCACAATAGGCCTAATGGAACAAAAACAATTCAGACTGTTTGTAACCGACAATCAATTTCATTTAGATACAACGATAACTATTCTAATTCCAATTTCTATTACATTATAGAAACATTGAAATATGTTGAAGAGAGAGAAGGATAGAAAAGAATTACTGTATTATTCTAACAAAGAGAATTCTGATAGATTTTCCACAGAATGAGAATGACTTACTATCTAATGAAAAGCCTACTTTAACTCTCAGCATAAAAGCTCAATATCAATTTGATAATTCACATTTTTCATCATAGGATAATAATATAAATTTTGTTTTTCTGTTCCTAATTATTCTTCGAATATATGGCTCTATTGATTCATAAAAAAGCACTGGCGGTTCGTACCCACGGAACAGGTGAAGTGCCCGTGTCTTTTACTGTGCAGCACTTCACCTGTTTGGTGGGCACGAGCCGCCAGTGCTTGTAACGACTAGAATTCAGTAAGAAAATTGATTTCATTATTAAAAAAAGTCTCAACAAAAATAAATCACCTCTCGAATAGTAGGAAAAAATCATTCAAGTTTTTTCTTTTTTAGAACTTGAAGATATAACTAGGAAGCCTAATTTAGCATGAAAAAAAATAATCCAAAAATATTAAGAACTGGGTAGTTTTCGTGTACCCACTGTCTCGTTACAATTACTTTAACAAATACGTTTTATCGAAGGAAAGTCATCAATATTTGCACATTTCATCAACAGCTACCATAGAAATTACCCAATAATTCCTCTTACATTGATTACCTAAATATAAATCATGTTATTATAAAAGCTAACATTCTTCATATTGTAATCTATCTCTATCTATATCTATAAAAGCGAAATGGCACTGACTGACTGACTGATTCATTCATTCATCACCAGTAATAAAAATCCACTAAACCGAATGCGTTCAAATTTGGCAGGCATGTTCAGTTGAACGTTTAGACGCGCGCTAAGAACGGATTTTAGGAACTTTTCAAGGATACGCCAAATATTTAAGTTTTTCTATAGTTTTTCGGCTTCTTCTCAATTTTTTCGAGAACCAATCGGTAAAAATGTTGATATTTCGTAGGTAGGTTCAGATAAGGTCTAGAAATGTTGTGTTAAGATATATTTGAATTCAGTTCAAGATTACGCCAGTAATTATGTTTTTCAAAATTTTAAATGTATTGCGGGTTGCATATCTTCCGCCTTGATATGACCAATCCTTACTGTAAATCCAATGGTTCAGCGAGATTATAGATGAACAAATTTGGAAGATATTGAATCAAGTTTCAAACTATGTCCGATATAGTTCCCAAGGTTACGCTCAATATTAGCGTTTTACTTTTTTTTGAATTTTCAGAGTTTTTCTTGGATTTTTCGAGAATAAATTGGTAGAAAATATCGATATTTCGTGAGCAGGTCCTGATTAGGTCTAGAAATGCTGTGTTCAATAAGTTTTGAATCCCTTCTGAACGGAATTTGCAGGCGAGCGAAGTGAGCCTGTTTGTCTCAGCTTACACTGACAGAGGTTTTGCAGGCGAGCCTACCGGCTAGTAGGTATATAAAAGCGAAATGTCACTCTCAAAGTAAACTTACTAAACAGCAAAACTAAAAATCTACCGAACCGAATGAGTTGAAATTTGGCAGACATGTTCAGCTGGACTTCTACACGCGTACTAAGAACGGATTTCAAAAACTTGATAATGATACGCCAAATATTTGAGTTTTTCTATAGTTCTTTGGCATTTTTTTATTTTTTCGAGAACCAATCGGATGAAAATGTTGAAATTTTGTGGAGAGGTTTGTCTTAGGCCTAGAAATGTTGTGCTCGAAAATTTTTGAAATTCATTCGGGATTACATCAGTAATCAAGTTTTTCAATTGTAGATTTATTGCGGGTTGCGTATCTTTCACCTTGATACGACCAATCCTTACTGTAAATTAAATGGTTCAGCGAGATTATAGATTAACTAATTCGGAAGATCAAGTTTCAAACTATGTCCGATGTACAGTACTTCCCAAAGTTCAGGCTCAATATTAGCGTTTTACTGTTTTTCGGAATTTTCTTAGATTTTCCGAGAACCAATCGGCAGAAAATGTTGTAATTTAGTGAACAGGTTCAGATTAGGTCTAGAAATGCTGTGTTCAATAAATTTCTAAACCCTTTCTAAGTTACGCCTGCCTGTTACAAGGTTTTCCAATTTTTGGAATCTGCACTTGTTTATTTTACGGAAACTACTGAACTAAATACATTCAAATCATAAACCCACGTTGAGGTGAGGTGACAGAACAACTAATTAGATCACTAATAGAACGATTATTCGAAAGAACCCTGTTGAGTGATAGGATGATTCAAGCAAATCCATTCGAATGGGATTTGCAGACGAGCATAGCGAGCCTGTTTGACTCACTGACTCTGCTGATACTGCCGGGGGTCCAGCTAGGCGGAGAAGGCGAGCGAAGCGAGCCTGCCGGCTAGTTTACATATAGTTCGGTCTAATTGAATCAGGTCTGAGTTCAATGCAAAGTGAATTCGATAATAGACATCGAATTCATCATTTTGATAGACCAATTACATATAAATGTGAATAACATTGAACGGAATTTTAATATCAATTAATATTAAGGGTATACAGAATTTTAATCTCACTTTACATTGAGTTTATACAGAACTTTAATGTCAATTAACAAAGGCATATACGAATGGTACTGTCTATATTCAATGATGTGCTTGAGTGAGAGAGAGATAGAATTGCAATGACAGATAGTGAGAAAACTAATAGAGTGGTTTTGCGGTAACAAAGAGAGAGCTAATCACACTGCCCACATCCCAAATCCACTGCCGCAGTCTAGTTATTGGCCAAATGAAATTCGAACATTTTCACCAATACTGCTCACACACCTCTAATTAGTTACATCTTGGTTACAATATTCAGTAATGAGGACAGTGTAAAAGGGGGTGGGGGATTAGTCAGTTAGCAACCAAATAAATGAACAGCACTGGCCTAATTAGCAGTTATTACTGAATCGACTATATTGGAATACATTTGTTCGACAACGAGACCTGAAGAGCGGCTTCCTAATTATTGTTTCCGAGTGAATTTAAACAATTCATGAAAGCTGGCTGACAATTGTGGTTTGAAAATTACACTACTATGGAGCTCTAGTAACAACCTATCACTGTGGATGTTATAGTAATTGGAGGGAGAGCCGGACGTCAATTTTATATTCTACTCGCACGGTAATTCTGAGATGGAGATTCATATTGTAATATGGTTGATAGAATACTATTCTGGTGCTATATAGTACTCCTTATCACGCTACGTACAACATGGACTAACGGAATATAGTCAATATAGATCAAACAAACGAACTGAATTATGACGATACTTTATAAGAGCTAGTAGATGATGGAAAGCCTGCTTATTGAAAACTGCACAATCATCAAAGCTTAAAAACGCAGGCGGGAGAAAAATATTGACTTTATTCATCTTCTTCTTCTGCTAGTGCCTATTCGTTCCGAATATTGGCGATCAGTCTGACTATGGCTATCTTATTTACAGCTCCCCTAGAGGGGTTCACAGGCGAGTCGTGCGCATTTACGGCCCTTCCGCCTCCGTCTCTAGGGTTGCTGGTGCAGTAGGTTGCCTTATGGCTGCGTGGCTTGTACCCACGTGGCTTGTCGTGCTCCTCTGCATTGGCTCCGGCGGAAGTTTCGGTCCGGTGAGATGGTGGGCGGCTCCCTTGGTCGGTCCTGCGTCGAGAGTCGGAGCTGGTCGCGGGGCCGTCCGGGAGCCCCTCTCTTACCTAGTGAACGGGATTTCATCTTCTTTCCGAAACGCGTGCTCTGGTTCCTTCTGCCCTCTCTCCCTGGGGAGAGTGGACACTAGGAATGACTGTCCTGCACCAGGCTGGAGTACGGGTCAGAAGAGATAAGACGTTTTTTCCAAGCCTCTTGACAGCTGAGGGGGAACGTCCGGGCTTGCGAAGGGGGTGACGATGATTCGGACACGCACCTCTGGAATGGCCCACGTACCGCCGGAACTGGGCGCTGGAAACCTGGCCTAGCCAGGGTGACCCCGGCCCCAGGCCAATCTCCCGTTGACGCTGGCTGGGCGAGGTGGCAGCGGTAAACCACAGGGGGAATCAAGGCAATGTTCTATGGTCCGCCTCCGTAACTAGGTTGGGAATCAAGGCGAGTTCAGGGCCTGCCTCCGTAACTGGCTTAGTTTCAGGGGGATCAAGGTGGGTCCTACACGTTCCGCCTCCGTCCCTAGGGGGAATCAAGGCGAGTCCCAATGGCACGCCTCTGTAACTGTGGTGCTAGCTCTGCCTGGAGCTATGCTCTGGTATGCTAAAGCAGGTACAGAGGGCTCTGGGTGGACCGGCCGGTAGAGGTTAGTCATATCTTATTTACAGCTATCCTGAAAAGTTCTGTTGCAGTCTTGGAGTACCAGGTACGCAGGTTTTTCAGCCATGATATTCTTCTTCTTCCTGGTCCTCTTTTGCCATAAATCTTTCCTTGGAGAACGGATTTTAGCAAGAGTTCTATATTTGATTGAATATTCTAGTCAAGAATTCAATTGATCCATCGTCTAAAAGTTTAAAAAATTCTGAATGCACCCCATCTGGTCCTAGAATTTTTCCTTCTCTCATAGCACTAATAGCAGCCTTGACTTCATTCACCATTATACTAGGACCAGACATATCCTGTACACGTATTTTCATTGCAGGTGGTTCTCCTCTTTCATCAAAGAATAGCTGTTCTACATACTTTTTCCAAGCCTCTTTAATGACCTCTCTATCAACTATCAGATCTCCAGCATCATTTTCCAGCCTTCCAACAGTTTTCCTTTTCAGCCTACCTGTCACTTCTCTCACTCTTCTATGTACATTGACCTCATCAAATTTCTTCTGGAAGAACTCAATCTCTTGGCATTTCTCCTCCAACTCTTTCTCTTTTGCTTCTCTTATCTTTCTTTGAATGACCCTCTTTAAGTCCTTGTAAGTTTAAGGATTGTTCTTTTGTTTTCTCCTCTCTTCCATGAGTGATAAAATCTCATCAGTCATCCATGATTTGTGTTTCTTCCCATTGTATTTGAGATATTCATCCTTGATCTTCCTTGTTGCCTCTGCATATGCCCCAACCTGATCCTGTGTATTGACAACTTCCTCTTCAATCTGCCTGCACCTACCATTGATATCATTCTTCACTTGATCCTTTATTGTGCTATTCCTAAGCTTCCTGAAGTCATACCTTGGACATCTTTTCTTCATCATTCTATATTCTCCTATAAGTGGGTTGTGATCCGACTGTACATCAGCACCAGGATATGTTTTCACACTTGTGAAGCTGTTTCTATATCTCTGGTTTACCAAGATATAATCTATCTGATTACGAATAATATGTTCTTCTCCATCATCTCTAGGAGACGTCCAGGTGTGGAGTCGTCTGTCTGGTAGCTTGTAGAAAGTGTTCATTATTACCAGATTATGCTCAAATGCAAATAAGCTCAGCGTTTCACCTCTTATATTCCTGGCACCAAGCCCATGAGGACCAATATGTTTTCCTTCTCTACCTTTGCCTACTTTAGCATTGAAATCACCCATCAGGATAAGTAGTTCTTGTTTAGGAACTTTCTTTAAAAGATCCTCAATTTGAGAGCAGAACTGTTCGACCTCTTCTTCACTGTGATCACAGGTGGGTGCATACACCTGGATAATATTTGTGTTTACTGGTAATGTACTCAACTGCAAAAGCATTACTTTTTCATTTACAGGAACAAAGTTGGTGACATGATTGGCAACATTTTTATTGACCATTATTCCGACGCCATTCTGATATCTTCCATCTGTTGTTCCAGAATAGTAGATACTGTAGTCTCCTATATTACAGTAACTGGAGTTGGGCCATCTCATTTCACTGACTCCCATAATCTCTATTCCAAGTCATTCCATTTCGAAACATGCATTATGAATTTTTCCTGCTTGGGCCATGTTTTTCACGTTCCATGTACATATCCTCTTTATCTTTAAGTGCATTTCATTCGAAAAAATGCACTATTGGTCTTGCCCTGACAATCGGAAATTCATGATGTGATATATTTTTTACACGTTTCCGAGCCCCTAGAACACAAATTTGATGTCCGTTCAAATTCATATATCTATCTATATATATATATATATATATATATATATATATATATATATATATATATATATATATATATATCACATCATTGAAAGTCACTTTCAGATAATTATTTCACAAATAGACAGATTTAAGTGATGGAGAGGAAGAAAAACACAAATAAACTTACATTTAAAGGTGAAAATATTTCGGTGGCTGTGCCACCTTCTTCAGTTCACAGCAGAATCATATATATATATAAATATATTTTTTATATATATTTATTTATTTATTTATATACGTACAGATTCTTGTTAGCACGATAACTCCCGAAGGGCTTGTCAGAGAGCGACCAAATTTAGCACAAAAATCATTAGTGCTAATATCTCGGTCAAGTTCGTTAACCAGCCAAATTGGTCCGAGGGAAAGAGGTGAAATTAGGGGATGAAAATTTAGAAAAATCACTACAAATCAACCAATAACTTGATTGTTTTGAAAATTGGTGTGTATAATACCCTTATTATGCCCTACAATTTGAGCCATCAACGAAAAAAATCCAATCAAAAATGGCGGAGAAAATGGCGAATAATATGCCGAAAATTGTGTTTTTATGGGTTTTTCGAAAACGGCACATTTGAATTCATACCCTTAATAGCTCATTATAAGTCATATGATTCAAGCCATCATAGAATTTGAAATGCACTCTTTCCGACCGCCAGCTGCCGGAGCGAATTTTTTCATCTTTAGTTTATAATTACTCATGTTTCTGTTCCCATTTGCTCCCCCCCGGAGATCCGATTGGGGAGCTTGAAACTCCGGACTGATTTAATAAGAACATAGCCATGCTGACATGACTTCATTCATAACTTATAGAATTTCCACGATTCTAGTTAAGTTAAATGGTATGTACGACTATACGATGTACGACTACGATGAACAGGGATCTTGAATGCAAGGGTTCACATGAGCTGAGGAGATGAAGACAGGTGAAAAATATGATTTTGATGATAAGGCAGTGAAAGAGGGAGACGAAAATAGACAAGGGAAGGGAATACTTGTGGAAGAAAGGGAAATACGAAGGAAGTGGATTGGAAGAAGGGTAAGGTGGAGAAGAAAAGACAGGAAAAGGAGGAGGAGGTGAAAACGGAATAGGATAAGCGATTCTAGAAAAATACAGTAAGAATAAAAAAAGAAAGAAGAATAAGACAAGTGGTACGATTTGAGAGAACAAAAATAATATAACAATGAGAGTGGATCATGAACAAATTGCAAAAGTGGCAGATGATTTTGAGGATAAAAGTCAGTTGGAAGGAAAAGAGGATAAAATTTGAAGAGGGAATAAGAAAAAAACTAATTGTGAAGGAGTAGAGGGAGAAAAAGAAGTAAAAGAGACAAGAACACAAAATACACCAAACAAGAACAGAAACAGAAACACGGAAACGAGCAAGAACAGAGAAGTAGGAAGAAGAGAGAAGAAAGGAGGAAGGAGTGAGAGCACGGAGGAGGAATAAGAGAGAGGAGGAATAAAAAAGAGGAGGTGAAGAGTGATCTATGATGAACAAAGATGGAGTGTGTTGGTAAATGAGGAGGTAAGTAGTAACAAGGCGGGCGAGTCACCAGTCAGCGAGTCTATTAATTAGAAGCCGCGATGCTTGCCAAATACTCAGTTCACTCCTCTCACCCGCACACACACTCTCCCCAATCACTCCATCCTCTTCTATCCATCCATCATTCGCTCTATCGCGGCGGCATACCACCGTCTTCTGCCAAATTAACGAGCCACCACGCACATAACACCGGAGAAGGCCTAGCAGGGTACCTTTGCTTCGCGGTCATGAAGCAGCTGATAGCAGGCCATAGGCGCTCTACTAATTTGGCAGCTGAGCTAACGACTCTACAAACTGCATGCCTGACAATATTCATCCAACGACTATCAACACTGCTAGCAAATAGATGAGCACTATTCTGAATGAAATGTTGTAACAGTAATCTAAAGGTATAGCATCCCTAAGAGACGGCTCTAAATGCAGGACTCTTGATTTTCTTTCATTTCGGATGATGCCCACATAAGCATTTCAGCTTGTGCGTGGGTAATGGATAATGAGTGCGAAGGTGATTGATGAGGTGAAAAATAGCCATGCTTACTGGGTCTTGAACCCTGACCAGGCAGCGCTAGAGGACTGAAGGTTGTGATGCCCCAGCCCACTACGCCAACCTGGCCGGCAAATCGAGCGGTATAAGCTCTAGGATTCTAATATATATCTATATAATCATGATACTATAACAATCTGCAAAGCTATAACACTCAGAAAAAATTTGAATAGATTCATAAATCGTTAAATTCTCAATGTCCGGGCACAGATAAAACACATTAAATACTTCACTTGCTACCAGAGAGAATAGAATATAGAAATTCTATTATCGTATTCTATTATCGTTGCTTGCTACTTCATTGATCGCTGTGAAATTCTGATGGTTTTACTTTACAGTTATGAACGGTTCTCGATAAGATTCTGGGAATCACTGCCATCAACATTATATGAAATAAAAAATTTAATAGATGGTGTTCAACCGCCAATTTTGGAGAAACATACCGATAACGATATCTAAACATCGGTTTCGTAAAAGTTTATGGGTATCGAATAAAAACGTGTGGGAGATGGAGGTTTGCAAAGAATGCACGTTGAGTGAGAAGTATGAGAAGATGAGCTGCCGAAATGCCTCGCATCCTGTCACTGGCATTCCCGGGAGGCCATCTTTGCGACAACATGCCCCACCATTCAATTCAATAAGCCAAATTTCTTCCCAATGTTTTCCAAACGGCAGGTTGTTGATGAAGCATACAAAAACTGGAGATTCATGAATGGTCCATCCAAAGTATTATCTGTATTACAAGTACATCAATAAATATCGAAGCATGTGCATTGAAATGATAATCAAAGCATGAGCATTATTCCGTCTACTCCATTTTAAAAATTTGATTATCATAAGGTATGTTTTAAAGAACTTTTACAATATTTTGTTTACGTCTGAAAATGTTAAAAAAAGTTGTGGAAGAATAACATAAAACTCACCCAATCAACCGGATTCTACGAACCTGAAACAGAGTGATGAGTGTTTATGTTAGATGAAAGTTTTACTACCCTATATTCAAGAAAACTGTAGGAATATAAAATGTTATCCAAGTAAATTATCACACGTGATTGAGATTCATCTCATGTGAGATATTACAATATTGAAATGATTGATTTTGTAAACGATATTCTAGACATTTTTTCATTCATAAGTTTCAAAAGTACTTGATATATTCTATGAGTTCTCAAAACACTTACATTCTATGTACAAAAATACATTCTATGAGTTCGAAAAGCACTTATATAGATTTTATGAGTTCTAAAAGTACTTATTATAGATGAAAACATTTTGTTGATCATCATTCTAACAAAAATTATCAACGGATTTTCTCAGTATGGGATTAATTATATGTTTATTGTGAGTTTGGGATGGGATAGGTCCAAAGACCTCCTTCGATGGATCAGTAATAACAGCTGCTTTCAACTTGATCCATGCATATCAAAATTAAAGGAAATACGCTGATCAAATGAAATATAATCCATAAATAGGGTTACCACAGTGGTAATCAAGAGTCAACAAAGTACAAAACCAACCCTTCTGCCAGCTGTCAACTTTGTCGGCACTTTTTGCTTATGTATGGGCGTATGGCCTACCCCACTCAATCACTGCTGAACCGTTATCGGATTAGAATATCGACAAGACATAAAAAATACAATCGAATTTGTCATTCCGAGAAGCGAACAGCGTAATTACTGGTCGGATTTCATTTCGCAATCATTGATATTCATAACAGCAAACCGCGTCAAGGGAAGCACACACGTACTGTGTGTAGCCTTCCATTTGGCCCCTTCACGTTACTGTAGGCTAGCCCGCAACACTCCAAAGTCGATGCATGGATATGGTGCTAAGCTAGCTCCACACAACATGCACACAGAGTCGAAAGCCCAAAGTGACTAATTAAAAGTCGAACCCCAAACGAACATTTGGAATTGGAACACTGCTGCCAATAATTGAAAACAACTATTTTCGCGTATTGCAAGGACCGACAACCAACAACGTAATGGCCGAAAACGAATTAAACGCTCATCTGTTATTTTAATTAAACCCGGCGCTGCGAGCAAGCCAACTACCAAATTCTGCTGTCAAACAGTGAGCTCTTCACCTCTACTCTGTTGTACACTCACACACCATCGATGAGCTCAAACTCTATGCTATTCAAACTAATAACCGGGAACATATGAGTGTAAAAAGAAAAATGGGGTAGTGGGAATCGAGATACTGTTTGCGTATTACCAAACTGCTACAAAGGATTGTAAATTGACAATGATTGGATTAGAAACCGGAGGATTCAGAGAACTGAATATATTGGAATTCATCAATAGATAATAATTGATTTAATTAAATTTGTAATACGAATACAGTCTCATCAATTTATCCGATAATGATTCAATCAAAGAGAAAATTTGATACTCGGTATTCATGATCTTGGATGAAATGGATGAAAAATCTTTCAACATGAAATTGTTCTAGCAACCAGAATGCAATATGCTTGAAATAAAGAAAAAGTACTTTGATAATTTCCTTGGAAATCCCAATCTTTTGGATGAATAAATTTTGAATCTGACGTACAAAAGAATTTTGCTAGCAAAAATCGAACAAGCTAGAATAAAGAAAGACGTTTGGCTGTTCGTTCAAGTATAAGACATTCTTCTCTAAAAACAGAAAAAGGAAACATGAAAGTTTGGCTGAAGAACGAGTGAGGAGTGTTTGACGTTGATTATTGAGACGTATGTTTTTAGAACAGCGAAGAGCAAGAGAGAAATGAGAAGGATGAGATGACACGACGTGTGAGAAAGTTACTCGCATGAATGCAATGAAGAGTGATGGTTCGGCTTGCTTGACTTGAGAATTGAAGGAAGAGAAAAATGGTGGCATTGGTGGCAAGGGAAAGTGAGAAATAGGAGAACGAAAAAACAGAGGAAAATTAGGAGAGCAAGGGCGAAGAGGTGTATGAGAAGAAGAGAAGAAATAGAGAAAAACGAAGCTACAGTTTCAATATAGCAATTGACAAAGAAGGTGAAGAGTAACGGTGAATATGGAGAACAGAGGAATATAGTTGAGGAAAGGTAGGGTAGTAGAAATGAAAAATAAGGAAAAATTGGACTACTAAAAAGGAATAACCAAGAAAATAAAAATTATTAAATAGAAAGTATTCTATTAGGAGCATGCATGAAAGTCGTGGAGTCGTAGAGCAGAAGCCCGTCTGCTCCAACGACTTTCATGCATACTCTCAATGGAATACTTCCATTTAATTATTTCAATTTTCCTGGTTATTCCTTTTTAGTAGTCCAATTTCATCTGTTAAGAAGGAGCACCAGTAGCGAAAATTAGTCAAGCAACATCAATTGAAATATCAGAAAAATAGGAAATAGCGGAAAAATTAGGTTCACTTTCAAACGAGGTAATGGAGATTGAAGAAAGTGATATGTAGAGATAAGTGAAAGAGGTGATGAAGGATAAGACATGCAAAGATGAAAAGAGAAAAGTAATGAAAAAAGACGAAAATGTAGTTGAACTTGAAAGGGAACGCTGCATTGTAATATCGAAGGCAAGCACACCAATATGGATAGATTACGGTGTTAGGTTGTGAAGGGAGGTAGGAGGGCGTCGTCAGGGCTAAGTCCCCCTGAACCCCTGACACGAGCAAGGGAACAAACAGGCTTGCAATAACAACAACACGGCAATAGGCGGGCAGGCGGAGAAAGGCAGCGCGCAAAGTCATGCTTGACTGGACTCTAGCTGCTCAAAAGAATGCATTTGTTTATTCGCCCTCTTCTTCCTGATGTCTTCTTTTTCGCGCCACACGAAATCAACCCCCCTCCCTACAACCTCTCCACGCCACTACTACGGTTCGATGTTTGCTTTTCACTCTCTCTTACCTCCTACCTCCTGCTAACTGCGTCATGGTAATAATTATTGGATATCGATGGGTTATACTTTGAGACGTCATTCATCATCGCAAGAGTATTGATTTCATGTTTTGAAAGTCATGGTTACAAGCGAAGAAAACACATTATCACAACTATCCATATTTCATATTATTCTCACAAATGGATTAATTCATCGATGATGTGAAAATGAAGATTCACGAAATCTAGGGCAGTATATAAATTTTATGAATGTTCCTGATACAAGAAAAGTATCGAGTGTAGAGCCAAACGTTTTCTAGGAGGGCCGTGTTCACAAATCGCACAAACGAAAATGAGTGGGTTTCTGATTTTAAAAAGTGACTCAGCTGTGCACAATAGTTAATAATGATATCTGAGAACTGGTTTCTCGAAAATAATTTTTTAGTCATGACTCATGATAGCTTTGGACAGGATAACAATAATTCAATCCATTCAAATTAATACCAAAATGTACAGTAATGATTTATTTATATGAATGACTAAGTTTTGGTCAATTGGACAGAACAGATTGTTCATCTTCGAAATATGTTACAACGGTGATACAAGTATGACTGTCAAAAATATGTTAGTGTATTATTCGTGATCAATCATATACACATTTTGTCAACTACATTCGCTCAACAACAATGTTTAAGTATCCCAATCATTCATGAATGTTCGCCTATTTAGGTTGGCAAAGTTTATGTAGCCAATTCATTCAAGGTATTATGTACAATTGCTATATGTGCACTTTGAAGAAATGATTTTACGAATCTACCAAGATCCAATCATGTTACTGTATATCGTGATCGCGGGTTGACTGAAACGATTGAATCCGATCATAAAAACAATTTCCCTAGTGTGGTGACTTGATCATCATAACTATTATTATTATCAACAACATCAT
Source organism: Sogatella furcifera (assembly GCA_017141385.1). NCBI lineage: Eukaryota > Metazoa > Arthropoda > Insecta > Hemiptera > Delphacidae > Sogatella > Sogatella furcifera. The sequence continues at coordinate 14,209,689 of CM029547.1, read as the reverse complement.
CATCTACACTATCATGATCATCTCAAGACGGCAAGGGTGGCAGTTGCACATTGTAAACATTGCTTTTGACGGGAATAATGGACGAGTGATGCTTGGTGACGTCACAGTCACAGCAGAGGTCACAGGCCTGTGACAGTGACCGCGTCACAAGGGCTGCTGCGGTCTTGCTCTTGACCGAGTTGCTGCGCCATTGTTGTGTTTGCAGGGGGTTAAGGCCAATTGAATACGTTACGACGACCATCAAATGGCGATCACAATCCCCACTGGGGAACCACTCACGTCAATGCAGCACAGTGCACATACAAGACGCTTACTGGATACTAGATCATTTAGTGTGCAGAGTGCTTTGCAAACATAGTAATTCTAAAAAGTCCAACATGGTATTGTGGAGAGAAAATATAAATACCCTATTGAGGATATAAAGTGATAGAATTTCACTTGAAAATAAAAGCAATTGATATGTACAACATTCATGAGCATGATGATGATCGTTGAATGATAATGGAACAAGTGAAATCTATGTTTTTGTTTTCAAGAACTATGTCACAACTAAGATGAAAATTGGTAGTTATATTATTCCACTAATTATTTCAAGATTCCTTCATTCAGTCATCGACCTAATTACAAAAATATACAGTATAATTATAAACTAGTAGGATAGGAAAACTAGGCAGAAGTTGTATTTATTTAGTTGTGTTATATTTCTTCTCTAAGTTTTGATGGATTAATTTTTATTGGTTTCTAATGTTTTTGTTAGGAATTGATCGCGGTAAGTATCACATTTATATTGAATTCTGATTCCCAGCCAATACAATAAGTAGAATAGTGAGATCCTATAAAAATCAAAGATTACAGTATGAATCAGTATGACAACAACGTTGACATCGCGTTTCAAGAATTCACAACCTTCTACAAGTTTTAAGCAACCAAGATCATTTACATAGGAAACTATATGAAACACATAAAACTCACAGTAAGAATTAGCTGATGAGGGAAGGAGTGACATAACTAATTACATCTTAGAAACGGAATAAGTATTAGCAATAAAAATGAAGGCGAGATTTTATCGTATAAATATGTTTCTTTGCATGATATTTTTTGGCACAGAATGTAATCTTCATTCGATTTGGTACATTCATGTTCACAGAATAACCATCCTCACTAATCTCCAAGCAGTTATTCCCTACACACCATGTTCTAGAGACAGAACCCGGTTATCAGTTAGTTCACAGTGTCCAATCCCAGGGGATTGTATTGGGCAACGATCGCAGATAAGCCAGGATTGGTCCACTCCATGATAATGATGCGCCATCCATCTATCTACTAGTCGTTGTTCTCCATGTTGTCCAGCAGTTATAACGGTTATTAACGACGTTTAATAATAGCGCCAAAACTGTGCTGTAAATCATTGCGTAGCGTTATTGAGATGGGCGCACAACAAACTGCGCTTCTGACAGTGTGGCCGTTACGTTCGTGCAAAGGACAGTACATATAAACAAGCATTGACAATGTACGTGATGCGCAAAATCTGAATAAGAGACCAGGGTCGTGCCCGCCCGCCACGCTAGAGTATCACGCGTGTCAAAACTTGATAAAGCGCCGTTCAATCTCGACTATAACTGATGTACTAAATTTGGCTGGATAACAAAAGCGCATGATTTGCTCAGGAACAGTTGAGTTCCACGCATAATGTTCACCTCAATATTTCGTCGCATATAGCGCTTAAGAACTGCATTTTAGATTCTTGTTCAGCGTGTAATTATTCCTTCAATTTCTTTATTTGATCATGAACGGGTTCTCAAACAAGTTTCAATTGTAGATTTAGTTCTTACGGTGCGTTCGCAGTGAGTTAAAATATGGAGATATAGACGGGAAAGACAGTCATTGAATCATATGCTCACTTCCATTAATTTCATTGTGTTTCATAACTACATCTTCATCTTTTAAACCACTATGTATGCACTCATACAGTATTGTTGAAAATTGCTAATAAGATGGAAGTCATAATATAAAATTATAGAAGCTTTCATTGATTACTTTTCGTATCATTATTTATTTAATGGATTGACGAAGAAGATTAAATAAATACATTTTTACACAATTTATTGGTGAAGAAGATAAGATAGAATAAATAAACAGTTGAAAATAGAAGATAATTTTCTTGCTATTCATTATATAATTTTTAAGTGGGGGAAATTTGAACCAACTGCGCATTTTCAAATTAAAACTATAGTACATTTTTCCTAGCAGAAATATGGAAGAAAAATTTAAACAGTAATACAATTATTATAGAAGAATTAATGAGTTCCATGATGAATATTATAATTATAATGTATTTTTTTCCAGAAAATCAATTTCTCACCAGCAACAAATGGAATGAATATTGTTTTGATGATGAAAGAAGTCGATAAAAGAGTCAAAACTGATTTGATTTCAGAAAAAAATCATTTTTGTGCTCGTGACTGCAACCAATCTCTTTGAGTAGGATGAACTAATATTGTACTGATACTGTAATAGGGAAACCAAAGTTTTGTTTCTAGTACTTGAACTCGTGAAACACGGTAATTTGAAATTGTACCTAGTTGACTGATGTGGAGAACTTTGAGAGTTTCTTTGAAAAGTGTGGCGACTCTAAGGTAGACGGAGGGTGGGGGTGGGGGTTTGCAGGGCGAGGCTGTTTTAATCGAGATAATTCGTTGAAGAACTCTGGTGAGCCACAGACTCGTGGAAACTTTCCATTTTGCAGAAGGCAACTTTTCTATCCTTTCTGTATCCAGTCCAGCGGTGGTGTTACTCCATTCTCAGCACAAAACGAACAAACATTCCTCCCAAAATGTTAAGAGAAACCCCTTCCCTCTGAATTGCTATTATTGCACAGCAGCTTCAAGGACTTTGAATTAACATTGATAGTAGAAAATATTAATTCATGAGTTTATTTAAGCTTTGAAATAGACTGAATTACTTTTATTAAATATTGAAGTCGTATCTAATAGTGTTACATTGAAATACACAAAATTATTACAAACTTTCCAAGACTCACTTGCAAAGCTTACAATATTGCCATAAACTATTTTTTTTTTCAATTCCTTTGAGAGAAGCTACGTAAATGGCATTCGTAGATGATATTGTATTATGTAGACTTCTGTCACATTTATTAAACTCATATGAATTGTAAATTTTCAATGGGATTAATTTCTCAAGAATAGTTTCTCCAATATGTGGACGTACTTATTCCAGCTTTCACATAAATTTCAATTATGAAGAGTATAAGTTAATGAATCTTTGAATTTTTCCTGTGAATAAACAAGTACTCAACATTATATTAATTCATTAAGAATGTATCATCTTATTTTTCTCTGAATAAATCAGAAACCAGAAGCTATAAAAGACTAAACTTCAAACTTTGGGCTATATAAAATAATGAAAGAACTAAGATGTTGCCTCAAATCCACTTTATTTCCAATACAAATGAAAATCATAAATTAAACAGGAACATGTTTTCATGTGTACTCACTCACCCTCAGCTTACACATGAAAACATGTTCCTTTTTAATTTCTAATTTCTATTTGTATAAGAAATAAAGTGGATTTGAGACAACATCTAGATATCTTAGTTCTTCCATTATGGCAAAATTCCACTACATCAATATTCAATCAACAAATTTTACTATTTAAAATAATTGATGGATAAAGTGAAATAAAACAAATACCCTTTTTAAACACTTCAAAAGTATTATTTTTACATACCTTTAAAGTTTAAAAATGGTATTTGATTTATTTCATTTTATCTAGCAATAAAAGACATACATACATGTGAGAGCTTCACTTGGCCGCAATATATTCCACATAAATTAGCTCCTCATCCATATAGCCATAATTATTATTCGACTACCTAATTCGTAGGGAGAACTGGTCATAATAATGTAGCCGACAGACCCAGACAGCATTTCACATTTCAATTACAGCCATCATCATCAAGGCAATTAGATTTGTAGCAGGGTGAGCTTGAGGTTAATCGAATGGCTGCCATTGGCAATCGCCATGTTGATGACGATCTACTGATTGATTGATTGATTAGCTACTGCCAGGATAGTCCATTGCTGATTGGCAACTAGATTCTAGTCGCATTGATCTGATCACATCATTATCCACCTGTTCAAGTTAAACCTTTACTTTAGCAGTCTTCATATTCCAAAATTTAGTTTAACAATTTGTAGAAAATCTTTCTACATCGAAAATTGTTATTATTTGGCACTAGGAGAGTCAAAAAACCGTAAAAATTTGAAGCAATTCAAAAAGTAAATAAATAATTACTTGGAATTTAAATTCCATTTATTTTTCAATTCAAGATGGAAGATCATCCAACAATTGTTACAATGGTAATAATATAATCGAATACCACATTCACCCCAAAGTAAATGGAATATCTTCTGTTGTAGTTGGGTTCCTTGGCATTATTCGTTTGGAAATTGAAATTGTATATCATTTAATGGATCCTAATTTTTAATTAAACTTAGAGATCAAGATGTATGACAACGATATATTCTACTCAACAACATTGATGGGTGCTTCGAAATAGGCTTTCAAATAGGAAGGATTGACAAAATGGCAGATACATGTTGAAGAGGCAAGTGAACTTTATATAGACGGCAACTTGGGAAATTGAAATTTGTGTTTTGTAGATGTTGAATGACGGCATAGACGTAGGCCTATACTCCGGTGCCGTTCCCACCCACTATAAAATTTCTTGCTCGACACACTAACTTTTATTAATGCCAAGCGATTGAGTTGAGCCGGTAACCAAGCACGTCAACCGGCACTCCAACTCGCGAGTAACTTTGCAACACTCGGTTCAACGTTCGTTAATGAAGTTGAATCGCTTTGACAAATGCGATGGCACCCAGACCTTTCTAATCTCTCAACCGTCTCCCACTAAGCTGGCAACATCTTCGCGTTTTCTTGCCATCTCTAATTTTTCCACACAATTTCAATAATTTCCAAACTGCGCGGCTGAAATTCATCCAAGTCTGAGATATAGATTTCGCAAATTAGTTTCAAGTTGAACTCGGCGAAACTCATTCTCTTCCAAATACTCATTTACGTTGAGAACGCAAAGGTTTATCAGCATCAACCCTTTCCCTTGCCTATTCGAAGATATTTCATTTTAACAACTCATTCGAAATTATTTGCCGTCTCGGAAAGCTAAACGCAAAGAAGCGATATTAATATCTTGCTTTGTGAGTCTAATTTAAATTGAGAGATATATGAGACACTTTTCTTCTTACGCAAGTTTGGTAAATTATGTTTGGTAAATCAAAATCACTCGCTTCAACAACATCAATCCAGTTCATTTTGGAGAAAAGATGATTCCAAAGTCGGATCAAAACTATGTTAACTTCGTGACTCAAACGAATTTCCGTTGGTAAGTTACTTTAGGCTATACTTATTCACGACTTTTTGTAAAATAATTGAGTTATTCACATAATAATTTATTTGCGCCAAACCGATTACAAACCAGTTTATCCAGTGAAATGAGAAATTTCAAGTTCGGATCGAATACTACAAGATCTGTAGATTGGAATGATTAATTATTCATAGAATACTCATCTAACTATCTCGAATATGATGCCTATATTGAAGTAATCTAATTCTATTTCTTCATAATGTATTTCTTCATATTGAGCATTTTAGGTGTTTTATAAGTTGATTCATTGAAAAATAAAAATGGAAGGTTAATTTTCAGAAATAAAATTAATATTATGTATGAAAATACACTCCAATCATGCCTTAACTTCAGTTAGGCATGTACCCTACTTTCCATAACTTCAGTTTTCCAGTTCACCGAGCCTATCGACTGCGTTCAAAGTTGGTCACAAGAGCCGCGGCTTAGTTGAGGATAAGTAGGAGAGATTAGTATTTGAGTCGCAGATTGGGAGAGGGCAAGGAAAAGTAAACAGCCGCGGATACAGATTGAGAAGCAAGTTCAACTAATAGAGTAGGCCTAGGCTGCACTGCAGAAGCGAGCTTGTTTGTCTATGTAATGAGGGAGGACTGAGAAAGTGGTGGAGGGATGGTTTCGGTTCGATTTCATAAATATGGAATTAACGCCTTGTTGACTTTGAAGATGAGCATGAAGCGGGATGTGATGATTATTAGAGAGGAAGTAGCTTAGTAGGAAGCAAGCTGCTTGGTTCCTTTGAAAATTATTGTTGTGGAAGTGGGAGAGGCCTCGCGAGTGATTCTGAAATGAGGTATGGAGAGATTGAATTGATGATTGAAGAAGATAATTAAGATCAGAGAAAAAGGGTAAAGGGGGGTAGATTGATTGATTGAAAAGATGTGCGGAATAGATGAATACATTGATTGAGTAGCAAAATATGAGAAGTGAAAAGAGGAGTTTGAAGGAATGAATCATGGGGAATGTGAAAGGGAAGGTAGAATCAAATTAGGATAGAAAAGGAAATCGGAAATAGGACGTAGCACTTGAAAAGATGGACATTACAGAGATTGGAATTAGTGAGGGAGAAAGCACTGGCGGCTCGTGCCCACGAAACAGGTGAAGTGCTGTACAGTAAAATATACGTGGGTACGAGCCGCCAGTGGGAAAAAATAAGCAGATAAAAGAGAGTAAACATTAAAGAAGAATATGACTTGAAAAAAGGGATACAGAGGATGAATGATGTTACATACTTGCACGAAAAAAATTAGAGGGCTAAAAATGACATTATGAAAATAACATTTTTCTCCAATAGGAAACATTATTTGAAGAAAGTGAATGATAAGAGATTGTACTGAAAAAATTGAGAAAAACAGATAATAGAGAAGTGTGGGTTAATAACTACGAGGCAAATATTGTGAAGCGTTTTCAGCCTTCTCATCTACTGTTTTCAGTCGAGTTAGTTGCTGCTGTTGATATTGTTGATAACCCGAGGTGGCAAGGGAACGGTGTCAACTGATACATGTTTTCAACCTACAGCCGTGCACCATGAATAAACGCACAAACTTTACACCTGCCCCGCTCCAGAAACACAGCAACAAAGTTGCCAAAATTATTAGGCAAGTCGCTTAAAAACAACCCCATCCCCGAAACAACTCTTGTTCCAGATAATACCATTCAGTCTGTTGATGATGTTGTTCATGATGATGATGATGATGATGATAAGTGCAATGATAATGATCTGAACTTAGTCGAGGGTTTAATTACCGGACGGAAAGCGAAAGGTGCGCACATCTAATTAATTTCAAACTCGTCAAGAAAAGTGGAGATTATGCAGATTCTAATGGCTTTAATGGACCGGGCCACCACTCGCTTATTGCCCGTCAGTAACACGGCTGCACCTGAATAACAAAACTTTTAGGCCTCTACAAATCAAAACTTTGCCATATTATTGTTCTACCTTATTCAGTTACTTTCACAGCATGTTGTAAACCGACGCAACTTTGCATCATTTCATTTACAACGTTTGGGATGATATAGTAGTTGATGGCATGCAAATAGAATAGCGAAATATTAGCTTGTGACGTTCAAGTGTTTGGGTGAAATCTGTAAAAAACGTTAATATTATTACGAGGTTCAGTTCTTCTGCCTGGTGTCTCTCCTGGACAACTAGCTACAGTCGGGAAGTGAGGTAGGTTCGGACTTGGAGAAAACGATTCAGACTGAGGTCTTCGCCTCTTTTTCAACTTTGTCATCCAAAGAAAAGTCTTCAGATCTTGAATGACAACTTCTTGCTCATAACTTGAAAGATATTTCTTTAGAAGGATATTTGATAGAAGGTGAAGGGGCCGTGATTATTTCCACAGCCCAGAAGGTGTTGGATGTAAGGATAGATCAGCCGTTGGGTTAGCCACAGCCGATTGAGGTGTTAAAGGAGATGATAAAATAGCCGTAGGTTTAGCCACAGCCCGTAGGGAGATTTTAGGACTATTTGGAGGGTAGATTGGACGTGGGATGAGCCACAGCCGATTGAGGTGTTAAAGGAGAGGATAGATCAGCCGTGGGTTTAGCCACAGCCAGAAGATGGATTTCTAGGATAAATAAAGGATAGATTAGCCGTGGGTTTAGCCCACAATTAAAAACAATTATTAGAGCAAACGATTCAATGGAATAAAATCCACCAATTGCAGAAAAAATGTAATTCGTAATCAAGATTTCTAATGTGATTGTGAGAGACTTAATACTATAATAGCAATCACAAACCAATAATGCAACAAGAGTAATGTAAGTATTCAAAGGATTAATTATAGAATGCGGTTAATAGGATTTTACCACCTGATCATGTATAAAAATCTTTTGTGAACTTTTTTAAACTTTTGTAAAAGAATCTGAGAAGCTAAACCTCATGGTTCATTGACATTGAACCGGAACTTGAGCAGGTAATGCAGAACACTGATCTAGTACTGATGTCTAGCTGGCCATCAATAACTGCTAAGAAATCGTGAACCCCCAGACAGCAAGCGGCTTTGTTGAGTACTTTGTTATTCATTCTAGAAGATAAATGATGGCTAGACGAATATGACATATATGCACTGTGCAAAACATGGAACCGAGCTGGGTTCAATGCAATAATTGTTATCGTGAGGCAAATCCAGAACACCAGTGATGAATGGATTTCGCCGATGAACCGATCTTTCAACACAGCCAGAGTGAGATCTGAGTTGAGTAAGACGAAGATGAGAAGGGGGAGAATGTGAAAACGAAGAAGAACAAGCTGAAAATGATGTAGAAGGAAGATCAGATGAATGGATGAGGATGAGAAAGAGACGACAAAGAAGAAGCGAAAAATCACTAAGAGTCAGAAGAAGGAACTAAGAAGACGTATTAAGAAGTTTGCAAGAGTATGAAGAAGTAAAGAAGAATGGATCAGTAAATACAACAGAGGATAGAGTATGAGACAAATACGAAGGATAAGTGAGCGAAGAAGAAGCGGCAAAAGAATTGATTTCATTCGATGAAGAAGAAGAAGAAGAAGAAGAAGAAGAAGAAGAAGAAGAAGAAGAAGAAGAAGAAGAAGAAGAAGAAGAAGAAGAAGAAGAAGAAGAAGAAGAAGAAGAAGAAGACGTACAAAAAAGATACGAAGTAAGAAAATATGTAAGTATAGGAAGAGGAGCGTTGTGAGAAGCCGAACTGGAAAATTGGTAAAGAAAATGGGATAAAAACAGGGATAAAAAATTTAATAAAAGGAAAAGTAGAGATAGGAAGTAATTTGAATAGAAAGGAAAGAATCTTGGCAGAATGACTGTAGACAAGACAGTCTTGAATGACTAGTGAAATGTAAGAAATTAAATAAGATTAGAATAAAGAAGATATGTTAAGTAGAGAAAAAGAGAGACGCAGACGAAGAATAGTGAGTGGAAAACATGTACTGAAAAGAAGGAGGCAAAGAATAAATAAAAAAGAATAGAACAGGAGAACTGAGATCAGACCGAGAAGAAAAAGAAGACGTTGTGAGGTGGAATATTAGTGCAGTTGGCTTGAGCGTTGCCAAGTCATTAACCGAAACGATACAAGGCCGAGCCGACATAACAAGCATGATGTTTCTTTCAGTCGTCGGCGCTGCTTGCAGTTCTGTGTCACTGACAAAAGTGACAAATAGCTAAATAATACCGCAGCATCCATCAACGACTGCATCAATTCGCCTCGCTGCCAATTCCAATTCCAAAGTGAAAAACTCACACCGCGCTCTCCGAAACAGACAAACTAGCCTGCTGATGTAGGATAATTTCAGCATTCACTCGTCTACTGCAGTATGCTAATTTGTCGGCATGTCGGTTGCTAATAACTTTTCGAAACATTACAACTTTACTATGACTTTTTCGAAGTGTGACCTCACCTCAACATTAGTTCGACACTGATTACTATGGTCAAAAATGAGAGCATAGTTCAATTTATTTATTAGGTAACGTTTGACAGCATTGACAACAGATCTATTTTGAGAATAGAAAAATATAGAATACAGGATCTAGGTGTTATATCTAAAGGGTTTTGTGAGGATGATGAGCTATGAGCAGATTGAAAGAGATTTCAGAGCAGTTCAAATCAGAAAATAAATTCTGATGTCAGAAATGGAACAGCATTTTTTTAAAGATGAAGCAGTTTGTTGGAAATGATCAAAACTCACTGAAATCTGTATAACAAATGAGAAAATATTCCATAAAAATCAATTAATTATATTTCAATTAATTATTAAAATCAATTCTCAAATGCAAAGAAAGTCCTTTTGCAATAAATGCAATTCTAGAATGCAAGTCCTAAATTTTGTCCTAAGAGTCCTAAATGCAATTCTAAGATGCAAAATCCTTCCATGCACCTGAAAAAGTATTTCACTACATACTGATAATGAAATGAAATGGATTAGAAGGAGAAACGAGAATAAATGAAGAACGAAATACCTTGTAAAGTCAAGCCTGACTCACAACAAACAACACTCCCAAATCTCAAAACATCATACTTGAGAGACAATTCAAAAAGCTTTAATGATGATATTTGAAAAGGTAGAATAGAAATTGCCAATGCACAACAATTTGACATGAGGTTCAAGTGTCGCTAAGCTACTACACACAAACATTCTTAAATGGAAAGCATTCAGCTTCTCCAAGTGTTTATCCTGGAGAACGCGAACCAAGTCGTCGGTGTTTGTGCGACAATCATGAAATGATAATGATGACTGGAATGAGTTGTATTGAAAGCGAGTAGTGAAAGAAAAGTGTGCCTTCTGATGTCTACATTACACTGTGACACTTGCAACGTGAAGAATTTTTAGTGAAACATTGCTTTTCCCACACATTCGGATCGAATGAGGAGGATGGAGAGTTGAACGAACGAAAAAGAGAAAGTAGGGAAAGGGAAATTAAAATGGAAATTCCGGAGATGCAGGGAAATAGGAGTCAGGAGAGCATTTCCTAAATCTCCCGCAGTTTGTGCTGGTGCCAGGAGGGCAAGGCCAAGCCCCCCTTAAGACCCCCCACCCACCACTCAGGTCCTTCTGTAATATGCGTCACAACCCTTCAACGCGATCTACATTATTTTGTGATCTCGCGCTCTTCCTCTTCTTCCTCTTTTCCTTCTTCAATACTCCTAGTTAAATTGAAATTATAAAACAATTCATTCATTGTAAAGGATGGAAGAATGATGATGACTAAAGATAACTTTAATGATGACCTAATTGATGACCCAAAGAAGTTATTAATATCACTAGTTGACATAAGCTTTTTTGTTAAAATCAGTACAATAATTTGACAGAATACTGAATCACAGAGCGAAATAGAAAATTGTAGAGTGACTAACAGCTAGTAAAGGGAGAACTACTGACCTATCATTAAGATTTTGGCTTTATGTCGATTTTTAAGTGCCACCTTCCAGAAAATTTGAAAGCCCCCTTCGGTTTGGAGAATTTATAAATGCTAAGCAAAAAAATCTACGATTTCTCAAGTTTACTATCAATAATACGAAACATTATTAAAGCTTATGCAGCAGATGAAATCACATAGCCTATCAATCCCATATTAATCAATACTATATCTTATTCTCATTTGTGTTCCAATTCTTTGTTAAAATTCCCTTCCATAACTATTTAATTGATATTATCGCGATAAAATGTGCTGATCTGACCATCTTGAATCCTCATAGAAACAACAAATAGCTATTATTTGTTCAATTCAACGGGAAAAACTTCGAGTGAAAGAACCAGTGGGATAGAACACTGAAAGATGAACAGAATGGGTAAAGTGTAGGTAATAAGAATGTTACAAAACATGAATAAGTTTGCATTATATGCAATAATGGAGAAATTTTTGTCAGCTGAGAGAAAAAAACGATAGAGGGGATCGTGTAATAGGAGATCTGTAGTTGAAAAAGGGACGATGAGGGAAAAGGAAATGGAATAGAGAAATGCAGGAACGGTAGAAGGAGTGTGGAGTGTTTGATCCAACACAGACGAGCAGATCCTGGGGGACAGGAGCTTGACAAATCTCTTATCTTTTATTCAAATCATCCACCCCTCGACACAATAGTCTGCTTGTTTTGTCTGTTTCTCAGTCGGCCCAATCTAAACGCTGTTGGCCATTGTGCATAAGCCGCTAAAGTTTAGTTTATTCAGCCTGTAGCGTCATTATTCTAAACGATCGAATTATTTGTTGAATTATTGTAATCGTTCAAACGTAAATAAATAAAACACACGTCGAATTTGAATCAACCAATAATTGAGGGGATTATTGAGAATTTACCGAGTGAAAATTTTCTAAATGTAAAACTTCCTTCAACTAAATAATGTGAATTTTGAAGAGACATAAATGTACAGTAGAAGTCCGGTTATCCGAGTTCCAATTTGCCGAGCCGCCGAGTTAATCGAGCCAATTTTTAAGAGCATAACAAAAATTTTCAACAAGATTTGGACTATTTTTCCTATAAAGAACTACAATTGTAAACATATTACAACCACAAATGTGATTCAAAGTAATGAATATCATTTTATTCCATCACAAATTACTTTTACTGTATTAATAAATTGCATTATGCCTATTTAGATTCAATACGATCAATCATTAATTCAAATCTGTCTCCTTTACCTCCGTGTTACCCAAGTTTTTGTTATCCGAGCTGGTCCCCGTCCCGTTTATCTGGGATAATTGGACTTCTACTGTATTGAATTATTGAGTTTCATTCCTGGGCATTAACCAAAAAGATTATCGAACGTTATACAAATAAAATAGGAGGATTAAATTTCTAATCATATTGTAACCGATTAGAAATCAATTTTGTCTAAATCTATTGGAAGATTGTTTTAGAAAATTCAATTTCTAAATAAATTGGAAGACTCACTTGTACGGCATCATGCGTCAAAATTTTGTGTCAGTACCTGTAAAACACAGATTAAAGGTAATTAATAACAATGATCCTCATATTTATTCAAACTAAGAACTCCTACATTTTCTGCCAGGTGTAGTGGTTAGGATAATTTCATAGAGAAGACAAGTAGAAATAGTTTCTGGCAAAGGCTTTGAACTTCAGGCACTGGCGAATTGTAAAGTACTTCATCATTCTAATCTGTAACACGAAAATAATTCACACGAAATTCATTGACTGCTTTATGTTGGTATCTGATTTAAACGCTATCATTTATTATCCAGAATCGTGGGTCGAAATTGCTGGATTAATTTTGGAGAGAACTAATGGTCACGATTCGAAATGGTAGGAGCTATTCTCGAAATATTGTTTGCTATTCATCAAGCCATAAGCCAACATTAAATAACTCACTCGCCAAAGAAGTGAACAGCTTCGTGCAACCCAAGTCATAATTATTATTTTCATTTCCGCAGTACATATACATTCATAATGACTTGATAATAATTATTTTGTAAGGTTGAATATAAATATTGTTTATTTATTTATTCATTTCTTACAAATATACAAGATAAGGAAAGAAAAAACAGGCTATTGCCCAAAACTTCTTCTATTCCTAATTTATTCAACACATTGGTTTGGTAAATGAACAAAAATGATATGCGAAAGAATGGACTGGGCAACTAATAAAGAGAGAATACGTATTTTAAATGAAATTCACTTTTTGGACATGATTTTTCAAGTTTCTAATAACAATTGCTTCTGATAAACCTCAAAAAAGGAAAGATAAACTAGATAGTGCTTTTTCAACAGAGCAAGAAATCAATAATGCATTTTCTTACATGTGAAGGAAACTTCTATTGACGGTTCTGCTGCTATTGGATTTACAAGTAATAATTTGTTTCTCTCATCAGTTAAGCCTAATAACGACAAATTTATCCTAGATCGAATGTATTAATTCGGTATTCAAATGATACTCCCAAATCCTTGAAAGGGAGGCTACGACGATGATTCTCGACATCATTGATCATGAGAATAAGATCAGTTTGAAGATCAAGGTTTTTTGAAATAATCTTGTGAAGATGGTACATTAGGAATAATTCTTGGAAGAGTTATTCTTTAAAAATGAAACTTACACAAAATATCGTATCATAACTTGGAGGAGATTTGTTGTTCTCCTAACCAGAATAAACTGATGAACTGATGAGTTCAATGAAGTATTTTGTCAAGAATATGGAAATGAACCAATTAGTTATTGTACTGTTTTCTACTTTTCGTATTCGCATCAAAATATATCTTTGGCGGCCTTGGTATCTTGATTCGAAAATAATAGAGATCAATTATATTAGAATAAAGAACTTCAAAATTATTTTTCAATCAATTATATTATTCACATCAATATCCTTTCTTGAAATGCTTCCCAGAGATTAAATTTTACAGAAAGTGTACCAACATGAAGCAAAGCAATTACCAAACAACAAATTCTCGTTTCTCGGTGGCACACAGACACATTCATGAAATTGAATATTGCTAGATGTGTGATGCCACAGAGGGCTTTTAGAAGATCTATTCCATTCGCAGGAATCACAATTCATTCGGTGAGATAGTTAGGGATGGAAGGGAGGAAGGTCAATATCCTCGGGGGATTTAAGTAATCCCCAGCCGCAATCCACTGCCCCGTTTGCCGCTGCACTTGTGCAAATCTGCATACAGATCTCGAATTTCAAAAAAGACGCTTTCCGTTCTTTTATGACCCGCCCAAACGGGATTGCAACGTCAGATAGTCGTACTTTGATTACCAGCAGTCAAGACCTTTTTGCGCGCCTTTTCTTCTTTATACTCTGCAATTTACTTGCGGATTTCAAAACCACTTTCAGAGCTGAAAATCTTGTTAAACACTGGCTCCCTCCCAACTGGCGGCAAGAAATTTCCATAGAGATCGAGTACAATAACCAATACACCATTCCAACACAACGGTCCACTCAAACTTTTATCTCTTTGCATCGACATGTTGAGATGGACCAATAAAAAACTAGAACGGTAGTTGAGGTTGAGAATAACAGTGACGTAGACTTGCCAATGCAACATTCAACAAAGACATACATGAACTACATTTTTTCAAATCAGTTATTTTTTGTACTACCAATTCTGAATAATGTTGTATTTTCATGGTTAATAAGACAACATACATCAACATTTAAACTATAGTCCATTCACGATGGCTTGAGACGAGATAAACAAAAGTTCTGCATGTGTGTGTGTGTGTGTGTGTGCGACTGGAGTGGCTTCGTTTTAGCCACGACATAAACAAGTCACATGAATGCCGAAATCCTGAATTTTGTTGTAGGCAATTCAGAATAAGTATCTATAAGTAATCTTTTTTATAGATACACATTGGAAAATTGCTTGTTTTGAGTTCTCTCTCGACTGCATTAACCTAAAATAAACAAACAATTATAATAAAAGTTTTTGTGTCAATGCTCTAATTACAGTCCCGACAACAAAATTCGGGGCTTCGGCATTGCTGTGACTTGTTTATGTCATGGCTAAAACGAAGTCAGCCCAGTCGCACACACACACACATGCAGAGCTTTTGTTTATATCGTCTTAAGCCATCGTGAATGGACTATAGAGATAATGAGCTATAGTCGTCCACAGATCATTGGAATGGTCAAGGGCGACCAATTCTTCCGACACTACTCCCTGTTTCTCCCTCCGGTGATGCCGCTTTGTACTTGGGGGTAGCTAGTGAGAGAGAAGGAGTGATGTTTTGTTTGGGTGAGGGTGGACAACAATGGCAACAGGGCTCAGCGATCCCGTGACCTTGGTAATTCCAATGATCTGTGGTCAACTATAGGAATTGGGAGGCACTAGATAGATCGAAATTTGGAACAAAAAATCACAAATCACATTTTAAAGGGCTGTTCCGGAATTAACAAATTTGATTGGTTAATCAGTTGAACAGTTGACATTCAAAAGCGCAATTGCCAGTCATCAGCGAGTCGTTTTCTAACGATAGAAATTAATCTACTTCCACATAATTCCATATAATTCCACACTTAACCCTTTGTTTTGATTGGGAATTGATTTTAGCGACTGATATAACCTTGGTTAAAATTAGAATCCTGAATTTATTTTAAAACAAAAATCGGAAATTACCAATATGGAATTCAGCAAGTTGAATTCGTATTTCGTATTTATAAAAAGTAATTCTAATTCTAATAAGCCTTTCTATAAAGTGTACCAAAAACACAAATACACAACACGTTTCGAAAACGTTTGCGACGTCGCGAATACTCACTTTTCCAGCCTCAGCTGATCGCTTCGGCTGTAAAGCTCCGTATTCTTGACGTCGCAAAACTAGTGGTATAATATTATACTATCTATCAATCATACAGTCAACGCCATGCTTCGCTATACAATATACGGTGTATTTCTTTTAAGCATTGTACGCTCTTTCTCTAACTCTTAATAAAATTCTAACAAGTTTGTAATAAAGGACATTACATCTCTATTTAATATGCACTTTTTTTCAGCGTATATTTTATATGCGACGCTTAGATTCAAAAAGTAACAAAGTTTTTACTTTATGTTGCAAACATCTTTCTCTACTTGTCCTGGTTCAATAAAGTGTCACATTTGTGAAATACGTTAGCAAATTTCACGGCTCGCCCAACAGTGTGCGAAATGTTGTTTGGCAAGTTGAAATGTTATTTTAAGCTATTTCACCCCGTTCAACGAATTCTTGAAATCGTGTAATCCAGTTCAAAAACAAACAACGGGGACAAGAGCCGAGCGAAATATCCGATGTGTAGGAGTGGATGCTCAGTTAACTAACAGAGTGTGACAAAGCAGGCAAAAGAACGTGTTTCAGAGAAACATGTTTTGACAAACGCGCTCCAAGTGCCAACTACGAAATGCCAATTCACTTATCGAATAACTTTCGAATGCTGCGCCAACGAAAAATGTTAACAAGACCCTATGATTTAGAGGACAACTTATGATAAAAACAATAACGGGCTCGCCCAACCTGTCAACAGAAACTATCCACCCAAAACCTTAAAACTCCGACGAAGATTTATGTGATACAGCTTAGAACTCAGACAGCGTATTCTTATAAGTTGATCTTTGATGTCAACATAGAACGAGACACTCATAAAACACTGTGTTGTCTTATTTATATTCGAAAGTTTTTCAGGTGTACTGACATTGTCAGTTCAGATAATTGCATGCGTAACAGGTGGTCCTAATGTCTGTGGTGACTTCATTATTCTGGAATTTTAATACAGAGCAAGATTTGCAAAACAACATTATGAAGTTCTTTAAAAGTAAGCAATATGTATGCAGTTCAACAATTTTATAAAATAAATCAGATAATACTGACAATAATCTAGGATTAAGTACCTGACTTCTCATAAGTGACAATATCTTTCTAATCACTTATGTGCATCAAACGCTTCTAATACACAATATAATCAAATTTAATGTAATTTCAAATAGCACATTGTCAATTTTTCATTCTTGAAAATCAATTTAATAATCGACTTGGAATATTACAAGGGAAACTTTCTAACAAATAATATGATGACAACATATTATTATTTAGAAGTTATTAAAAAATAAATTTATTATATTCAAACACCTTCTTTCTTGATCCAGGTACAATGAATGAATTACGAGTTATAATAAGCAGAATAGAATACCTCGAACGAATGACACTGATCGTTTTCACACTACAAAGTTTAAATTTTGTCTATGATGAAAATATTTGGACACTAATGATGGCCTGTTGACGTTGCGTTGGGAATCTTGCCGAAAACACAGTTAGGGAGTGGTGAAGGATTCGCTCAGGGTCAGGCCAGTCAGTAAGATGCATAATGTACATAGTAGTGGGAGGCGTAACAGGAGAAAAGGCCCCCATCGAGGGAAGGGGACGAGTATAGGGGCAGGGGGTCAGTGCAGGCCACTAAGCCGTGTAAAGACGTCGTTTCCAACGGCTGGAAAAACTCCCCCAACCCCATTTCCCTCTACTTTGCCCAGGGGAGTCGGTGACCAGCCCTTGAGAGTGGTCTGGTGGTCCTTTGGAATGGGGGGGGAGGGGCGCTTTGTCCATTAGCTCCATAACCCTGGGCGGTTTACTGACCCAGGCCCGGTTTTTCTTCTTCAACTGTCCATGTCATGATCCCCTCCTCCCTATACCACCCTCGTGTTCAGCAAACGTACAACCTTGGACGTTCACCCCATTTACAGGACACTCTAGAAAAGTTTAGAAGTTTAGCAACAAGACAATGACCTTGAGACTAGCAAGACATCAATGCGACAAACATCTATGTGCATCATCAAATGTGCGACTTACACAATCGAAATGAATAGCGAACTGATATGCTTAATAGTATGGACTGGAAAAATGATATGAAACACTAATTTGGGGGACAACGATTTTAAGAAATTATTTAGACCTACTGACGTCCTTGGTATGGAATAGAAAAATATTCAAATCACTTTTCCTTGAAATATCCTTGTCACATATTTTCCCATTAAATACTCCGGTTTCATTTTCTATTTCAAGTTACACAGTTAGTAAGCATTGTAATCGAATCTATGAACATGTAGAATGCACTGTCAAATTAATGTTTTAAATTTAATTCACCAGCAGATAAGTATTGATATTATTTATTTGTAATTTTTTTTTATCTTCATTAGAAATGGATGACTCTATAATGTGATGTTTGCAATCACCTTGAAATAGTACTAGAAAATCGTAATTCACAAGCTTTCTATAGATAGTGTCCATGCATAAATCATAAGTACAATAGCAACAAATTTTCAAGCGTTATCGAAAATTAATTACTCGAAAAAACTTAACTCTGAAGTTAGCAATTTCATTTTCAATAAACAATTACCAGTAAAGTACTTCAAGGGAACAGTTTTCCTTGGCACAGTTTCGAGGTGAAGGCTGAGCTAAGACAAGATAGATTCATAACGAAAACACGCCATTATTATCTAATGAACAGAGAGTACACAGCTCCAGTTAATTCGCTCAAAGTTAGAGGAAGGAGAGCCCGATAAAAATGGTTAGACGATGAGGTGAGCAAAGTTTCTTGATTATTCATAAGAAAGACACAGCGACCGCTCAATTTCTGCCAAGATCCTCAAAAGCAAGGATGAAGAGAGAAATTGGAGGGGAGTGAGAAAGATGCAAAGTAAGTAAGAAGGCGCTTCAAGATCCTGAGTGATGCTAACCATATTATTGATATAAAACTCGGGAAATTTAATAAAGGTCTACTCTCATTTCCCATTAAAACTTCAGAGCTGGAATGAACACATTTTGCAACCAAACTTTTGATTACTGACGAAAATGATGTCATCTGAAAAGTCCATCACTAGTACTTCATTATACAACTTTGGGCTTTGAACAACTGCTAAGTGACAGAAATGTCTCGAACACTCGGGATCGAAGTGGAGACAAATGAATTATGCGGATAATTAGGACATTCCCATAATTTATTCAACTGGGAGAAAGAATAATGAATTACGCTCCAATTTCATTTCAATCTGAATCTTATATTTGCTCCAGTATGAGGAGCCTGTTCAGTATTTGCTCAAATTCAAGAGTAGATTGTGGCATTTTACTAGTTGCTGCAAAAAATCCATCATATTTCTCTATAGGAAATTAAATTCTACAATAATTTTTCAGACGAGTTTGTAGAGACGTTGATCAATTAAAGTAGAATTTTGTTTTAAACAGTGGTTGTGATAGGAACAATCATTCAAAGGAATTTTCTCAAATGAATTAGGATCGAACCAATTTCGATTATTGAAACTAAGCTTGCCCTACCTACAAAATACGTTTCCAATCATTAACTATAATAAAATCTTGAGCTATGAACAATACAACAGTTATGATCAATTATGTTTAGTTGAATGTTTCTACTACCGACAATTTCTGAAGCTCTTGGTAACAGGGTTCATGCTTGGGTCTTGCGTGCTATGTAGTACTCAGATTAATACGTTCTCCAACTTCAGACAGCAGGTAACATAGATGAAAAACCAATACCCGTGAGGAAACGTTATAAAGGATGAAAATAGAGTAAGGATAGATATCAGTTGATGGATCACACGAAGGTACAAAAACCCGGGAGGTGTTGCAATTAAGGTGATAATAGACGAGGCTGCTCAAGTGAACTGCCAAACTCAATTCTATTTTCTCGGTTACAAAAGAAATGTATTTCTATTTGGCTCACGTTCTGCCATACAGAGAATAGCATGGCATCGTTTTCTCAAAAAACGTTCAACATTTATCACTGGACAATGGTGATGGCACTTATTCCCTCTCTTCTAAAATTTGATACAGCAACCTTATCTTGCGTTTTTTCATGGAACACTCACTGATAATGTGCGCTTCTTTTTCAACATAGAGTTCACAGCACTCGCACATGTCTCACCCGTTGCATTCACCCTCCAACTATTTCAATGAAGCCCTTCTCTTTTTTATTACCACTATTCCATTCTATTAAAAATTTGGCATTCATGTTCAAATCCTGTTAAAATTTTCCTTTTTGTCCAGGGCTAATATCAATGTTTATACCAGTGAATAAAAATTCAAATCTTAGTACCCTTTTCAGTAGTTTTTATTTGAGAATGCCTCTAAAATAAAACATGTTGAATGTTGTGTTCAAATAAAATAACTTACTAAAAAGGGTACTGTGATTTAAATTCATATTTACCAACATAAATGAAACAATTAAACTGAATACTGAAATGAATAGAAGATTTTCATCCTCTTCATCACGAGTTTACAACCTCTGCACTGTTTTAATGTGTCAACTCCATCGACGACAGTCTCAAAGACTTCAACTCAAATTGTATCAGCTTCCAGACGATCGGATATACTGACATCGAATGACGATAATTAATAATGTCTGTAAGTCGGAAGAGGAGTGTGGAGCTGGGTAAATTAAAACCTAGCGATGCAATTCGGAAACAAAGCGGCAAGAGTTTGTGTGCTGCTCGCTACTCATCAGCAAGCTACTGCGTGGCGTTATAATGGAATTTAACAACGCAGCTTAATCGGGTTGAGAATTGAGTTGAAGGGAGGAGAAAGGTAGAGTGAGATAGTGTGAAGTGGTGATGGAGAAAGAGTTTTACAAGGAGGTAGATAAACAGAGAGGGAAAGAGGAGGAAGAGCAGAGAGGTGTGAGACATCAAACTTTGAAGCGTCTAAAACAAACTAGTCAAGACGCTAGTCTGTGTGAGCTTTAGTTCAGGTGACGACATAGGCAGCCAGGTTTACGGAAACTAAGGATGGAGAATTAGGTTTGTCTTCGGAGTTTAACCAGATGGGATTTTCCCTGACTAGTTCAGAAATTAACAACAACAGAGTCCAAGACGCGTCCAAGTCCTGATTGACAATCAGGGCCGCTTAGAACCAAGTTAGTGTTAAGTCTATTGGTATCTGATTGAAGATAGCACGGTAGCCAAACTGAATAACATGTTCAGAGGCATTCAAACGATTATAAATGTTATGCTATTTAGAATAGAATTTCACTAGTTGAGTTGTTGTGAAGGTGAAATTATGGTAAATATTAATATTAGTTGATAAAAAAAAGATGATCATATTAATTAAGTATTGAACTGTTCAACAATCTCCCGCTAGTGCCTATACAGTACTCTCAGTCTGTTAAAAAAGTTAAAAACAGTTCTGGGATTTACCAATACACATATTTACACATATCTGTTTTTGACAATATGTTGTTGTTCCGTTCCATAAAACAGAATAGCTGACTTTCAGTGAATATATTGTTACACCGGTGATTGCTTTTTGTTTCTTAACTGTACTTTTTATTGGTAATATGTTACGCTCTGTTTAAACCCCAATAAAGCTTTATTAATTCTCATTTTTATTAATCCAATAATCCCTCAGTACTCAGTTTATACAATAAGCTGTAACACAGTTCACGCTCACCGCATATTATTGGCGAGACAGACAATACCTGGTATTGCGCTCATAAATTGTTTTCGGCAATGCTGATAGGGGGGGGGGGGCGTCGAGTTGGCCTTCAGGTCACGTGGCAGCGGCAGGAGTGCAGTGACGTCACAGCATGCCGCCAACAGCATAGAGCGAGCAGCAAAGTGTTTTTGGCCAAAGTACAAGTAAAGGACCAGAGCACAGCAGTTGCAGAGGTGTTCGATAGGGGGGTGTTTTGTTGAGGGGGGGAGAGTTTTATTTGGACCACCGCACATTTTAGTAGCCGGTTGTTCAGAATTCGAGAGAGGCGACCGCGCCGACCCCCGGCATAAGATTTATCTGAAATTGCCGTGACACGGTTTTCAATTATTTTATTATTTCCGAGCCATGCCTTACCACCCACCTCCCAACCAATACCAGACCCACTAATACTACACAGCACGCCTTACACACTTATATTCCCCTATTTTCTTCTCTCATAGTACGGTAATGTTTATATACAGGACGAGAGCATCCGAGAGAGAGAGACATAGTGAGTTGGGGAAATATGGATAATAAAAAGAGTGAAATAGAAAGTATTTGAGACAAGAGCAAAAGGTGTGAGAGGAAAAATATGAAATACTGGATTTACAATATTACAGGACCCTCGGTACAGGATTCAATTGGGATTTGCTAACGTTTTCCATATAAAACTGTATTGTTTCATAAATTTTTCTGATCAATCAATTTTTACTTTCCTTGCCCTCTTACCATCGCGTATTTTCCTTCTATTAAATGGTGGCCTGATTTATTTTTACTAATCGTGCAACTAATATTAAATTTACTGATATGCAAACTGTATACTATAGGAATAGTTTTGACAAGAGTGTTTCGAAGACATTAAACTTCTCTGGTTGTAAAAACCGATCATAATAATTGATTTATTATTTCTATTACTGTTTATAATAGGTTTTATAGATTGATGGAACTCTCTAGAAGATTCTGCAATCAAGACATCAATCGGAGCTGGAATGTAATACTGAAGTAGATAATATGAACTCAGTAGCCCATCTAGTTCGTATCTATAACAGCTCATGCTACGGATTTCAAAGTCATCATTCATACAGATCTTGTTATGATTCCTATATTCTTTACTGCGAGTCTAATCGATTCTTATAAGTTCTTCCTTCAGTTTTCAAACTATGAAATCAAAAATATCTTCAAGAAAATCCGAATTATGATACGAAAAATGATAGCCTACGTCAAGTATTCATCTGGAAGTCACTTTTCTATCCTTATCTACTCCAACGCAGACTATAATATTAATATTGTCTTGAAAATTCGCCCACATTTCGCCTCCACTCGTGTCAAATTTTTGACAGAGGCTGCTCACTTTTGTCTGCTACTTCTTGTCTCTCCCAATCTCGATAAAATTTCTCAAAAACTGGTCTTAGAAATATTTCCATCCTGTAACCGGTCCAATACAAAACTTCCAAAAATTCTCCACACAATGGCTAATAAATCAGGATAAATTTGAGAAATATTGTTCAACTTATGGATTTCCTCTATAATTCTTTCTTTGGATCAGATTGGGAAGTAACCAATGTCAACATAGACTAATACACATTATATGCATACAGATTCACATGTATAGATGAAGTAGACCGTAGATTGAGTGTATGCTTAACCTATTCTATGATTATACTATTCATGTTTTACTATATGGACAATGGAAGTGACCAAACTTCACCTTGTGAGTTGATTAGTTGGAATTAAAGAGTAAGTTTGAATAAGAATGACCATATAGACTATAAACAATGAGAAGTAATGGGAATTAGTTAGTTGATCTTTGAACTAGTTTTTATTCAAGGAAATTCAGTTCATGTAATGTAATATGTGTAGAATAAATCAAACAAATGCGTTAACGATCATAAATTCATAAAAATTTGGTCAAGCACTAATTGGAATTGAAGAGAAAGGATAACTGTGACTCGAAATAATCACCTGGGCGTGGAAAGGCACGACTTGGTCTACATAGAACATTACCTACATAAAAGTGCACACATATAAATTATACTGACTCACAAAAACAGTCTGGCAAACTAAACCATCATAGTGGTCTGAAAATCCAATGCTAAAAACCGCCTTGTCGTGATCTACTTTATAGATCAGTTCACTTTTAGTGCGGCACTAACTCTTCACTAATGTGAATTTATGAATGAAAAGTACTCAACTGGGATCGACTCCACTGCCAATCACCGCTCCCACACACTGTTGCCATTCCTGGCGTATTGTTCAAGGGACATGGGCCCATGCCCATCACAGCCTGAGTTATTATTACAGCAGTTGTGAACTTTCAAGTCATGACCCCATGTGGAGTACCTAACGAAAATGATTTGAGAAGCTATAGTCTGTCCTAGCAAAGAAGACATTCTGGCAAGATGGGAAAATGAATCCAGCTCGGTCAATATTGGTTAAAAAAATACTAAGTCTGCTCTCAAATTGTAGGAAACATTCTCATCTACAATTCGAGACCAAATTTATAATTTTTAAATCAATATTGACTGAACTGTAGTCATTTTCGCATCTTGCCAGAATGTCTTCTTTGCTTGGACAGACTATAACATAGTTTTCTCGCAGAATACGTACATTACTTCGAATTCGTATGTAAGTGGATTGTTAGGGAGGAACTTCAAAATTCATTAGCTATAACTTATACAGGAAGTACAAAAATTATAAAAAACGAGATTTTATTTCTTACATTCAATCATTTAGATTGAATCATCCAATATGATTGTTCTCAAAATATAATGTCTATCAAATCATTTTAGTAATAAACTATTGTAAAGTTATGGATGTGAATGTTGTACTCGTCTACAAGTAGCATAAGATGCAATAAAGATAAAGTTGAAAATTACGATGCATTTAAATTAAACGGCAATAATTGAACAAGTAGATTTCTATTAATGGGAAAAGGATATAACCTTATATTTCCTTATATAAGGAAAGGGTTCAAACATCCTCATCCAAATCATATTCTTAGGCACATATTCTTCCAAAACCAACAAGGAAGAGGCAAGAGAGATAAGGAGAGAGATAGAGAAAGAAAGAGAAAGAAAAAATATATGGAGAGTAGAAAGGGGAAAATTAAAGAGACAGAGGAAAAATTCGTTTCCATGTCTATCATTGGTCTTAGCAAAGCACTGAATCAAGAGAATTCCCCTCATCCTGAACAAAATCCTCTGCTGTTGAATAAAATAGCGCACCCTAAACAAAATACTCGGGCTTCCCTTTTATTTTTGCAGGCCGAAAACAACTGACTGTTAGATTAGCCACCGCAGCACGATTCTCTTTGAGAAACAAAACGCAGTTCCATTGAATTTTCTAATTATGTCTGTGATTTTCCAGCTCGCTACCTTTTTGCTGTTATCATTTGCAATTTCCTCTTTCGGATTGAAAATTTGCTTTCCATCTGAATCAAAGCTCTTTTATTTTCCTTCAGCCAATCAGTAATTAAAACTGAAAAGTTTCAGAACAGTAGTACTATTCCGATTACCTGTCATTTGCAAAAATGAGAACTGGATTAGCTGCTCTCGTAGTTCGCAAAAGGCGAGTCAGCAGTTTATTTGTCAGTCATTTGCAGCATTTCAAGAAAATAACGCAACTTCAAAGAAATTCTATTTCAAATCAACCCACCACATTGCAAGTTCAATACAAGCTTTCGAGAAGTTTTTTATTCTAAGCTGTGATTACAGAGTATTTTGAACGCATATCCCTGCAAACAGACGTAAAATGCGGCAATTCATTGAAGTTAGTGAGTGTCATTATTGAAACTGAAATCAAAGCCTTTTTACAGTTATATAAATCGAAAAATCCTTCCATTATTGTGAAACTGATGATTTCTGATATAATTTTTGAATAAGGAAACGCACAAAGATATAGATCCACCCACTCATATTGAAATATGAAGGCCGATCATGAAAAAATGAGCTAAAACATGAGCGAGGTTTCACTTGAGGGAGCACTCATCTGGGTACTCGGTTACCATCCTAGTGGTTGCTAGCGACTACAATTTTTATAATTCATGCCTTTTGAGAGGAATAAGGCCAACTAGAAAAAATGCACAAAGATCAAGGGGAATTTGTTATGGTTTTTGGTGAAAGCCAAAATCATCAGAAGCGTCGAGAACGGAGACTGAAAAAGAGGAACCAGAAGAGGGAGATGAGAAGAAAAGTTGGGAAAGTGTGGGAAGATAGGAAAGATGCGGGTATTTGGTGTGGTTTATCAGAGGTCAGAGGATAGGCTAATCCTCCAAATCATCCCCAAGCTTTGTTCGATTTTATGCACTTGTGATTCACAAACACTGCCAAGTCTGTAGCTGGAAACCGTTGAGCTCAGTTTTCCTATCATCCACAGCCGTCTTCAGTACCCTGAAGTCTGTGTATGGGGAATCACCACAACGTTCACTAGTCTAATAGGAAGTTGGAATCCTGAGAGATTCATAATCATGTACGGCTCTTTCTTGATCGATCGAATTATTACTTTCATAAAATAGCCTAGTTAGGCCTTCAATAATATTGATACATTTCTCTGACAATTATGTCTACTTCTCCCAAACATATAATATAAAATATAATGAATAATAATGTACATAGATTTGATGCTAACATCAGGTTACACAATTCAAGTGACTCTTGAACGAAAACAAAACTAATAGCTGGATGATCTTCAGAAAAAAAACAATAAATGTTATGGCACGAAATTGTTTCAGGTCAAAAAAAGACGTTAACAAAAAATAAATGATAGTTTTTCAACTCCAACACGACTTGTAAATTCGAGAAATCTAATACTATCAGAAATAATTCATCGTCTAAATTTCAATCGAACTGTGAAGCGGGTTGTCAATCGGTCTCATGAAATAATGGAGATGAAAGAGATAAATCATATTTGAAGTGTAATTGTACATAGATTATTTCTATAACTTATACAACACATACAATATATTTCCATCTATACATGTACGATATCTGAGTTGAAGTAACACTTGAATGGAACATTATTCCGTGTAATAATCAAATTGATTGTAGAAATTATCGATTTGATTATACAATCAAATTGATCCTGATCATTATAGAAAGATTCGTATGATTTGAAAGTTTGCAAAGATCCCATAATGTCGGAATGTGAAGCTGCCTGCCACTTTGTTCAAAGAAACAAGAGTATATAGAACTCTATAGCTATACATTATTATGTAAACTGACATAATATAGAATATTCTATTTGTAGTATACTGCCATATGAGGCAACTACAATACTAATTACTGACCAATGTCATCATCATGCTATGGCTGGCGGTTGTTTTTGAAACTAAATCTGACGCATGTGCTTGTTCCATAGTAATGATAACAAAAAGACTAATTTGATATTAGCATAGTAGAGCTATCTCAGTTACTTGCCCCACGTATTAAAACCAACAACGATACAGCAGAAGGATGAGAGGGTGGATGATGAGGAGGAGGAGAAGGAGCAAGAGGAAAAGAAGGACGAGGAGAAAGAGGAGTAGGAGGAGGAGGAGGAGTGGAAAGTTGAGGAGGATCGTGTTTTGAATTCAGACAAAGTCAACACGCAGCGGCAAAGTAACAACAATTAGATATAATGCTCGAGAGATATAAGAGGATCAACCCTCTGCACTTAAACTTGTTGGTTATGAGAGAGGGTGAGAGTGAGAGAGAGAGAGCCCTGTTTACTGCATTGCATTGTAGTTGCTCGCCACGTTGTACAGTATAATATGGAAACGCTTGTTTTGCATGGCGACCCCCTCCACTGTTGAAAACAACATTAAAACGAAACAAGACAGAACAAGGCAGAAATTAAAAGCAGCCACAATGAAGTCTTCTCGCTTCATCCCTCGTTCATCACCTACTTCCAACATTTCAACATGTTGCGGGTTTCTCAAACCTTTCTACTGTTATCATTCCAACATGTTTCCGAATCAATTTAATATTTTGTTTCTGAAATTTAACCTGTTAACATTCATAACATTAATATTTAACATTCATAAAATATGAAAATAATTGATTGGTTCAAGGGAACGTTCCAGAAATCGTTTTTATCAGGCTATGTTGCTGATTAGCAATGATGCTATGTTCACTGTATTTTTCCAAAGTTTGTAGACTTGAAAATAATTGTTTTTCCAGTTCCACTTCGCTCGATTCTCTCCGTTATCATAATTTTTAAGGCAGCTGGCTGGAATATTTTAATCCACGTTTACACCGGAGTTGATAACAAAATTGTTAATAACTTTTTGAATAATAAGTTATACAATATACAAGTTTATATAATAATAAGTTAATCACAAAAGTTATTAACAATTTAGTTATAATCTCCGGTGTAAACGTCGCTTTGAGACAAATAAACCAAGCTAATAATAAACTCTAAAAAACTTCCCACGCTTCCAACTTCAATTTTTTAATTCAAATAATGAAGCCTCTGTAACAGATTATAAGGCTGCAACAACCATTGGAAAAGAGAAAAATAACCATGGTGGCAAAAATATTTGAGACAGAGAACGGTTCATGACTCGAACTGTTTTTTATAGTGCAAATAGTGAAAGCTATGAATGAATTACAAGATTGCACCTACTATTAGGAGAAAAAAATATCAATAGTACAGTGAAAATTTCAAGAACCACTCGAATATTTTGAGCAGACAGGGAGAAAAGGGTTTCTGACTCGAATCGAAGCTACCCGTGCTGAAAAGAAAGCTATAGAAATATTTGACGAAGCCGATAATCCAACCACAGACAAACTACAAGTCAATATTTGCTGACCGCTTATTATTAATTTGAGAAGTCTAAATCCTCACAATCTTCTTCCGCAAGCTCTCCAAGTACTGACTTGTGCGAAGTCTTGAAAGTTAAATATTGGTTCAGAAACTGGTGTTGACACTAACATCCTTTAATAATTGCACAATTATTACGAAGCGTCTGCAGTTATCCTCCACAACCTCATCCCCGGGGAGGAATTTTCCAAGCTCATTTTCTCAGAACTGCACTCCCCTCATACATGTTTCAACTGATTGCATTTCCAACACTTGTTCGAATGATTCAGTGACAGAAGAGCACGATGTCGGATAATATGATAGCTTGTACTGCGTAGACCAGAGCCCCCAGAGGAGATTGTTCTAATTAATTTTCTCAACCAGAAATACAAAACAGACAAGAGGTTATCAGCTCATTCCCAAAAAAGTTGTTTCAATTCGAATAATACTGTATTTAAACAGATCAATATTCATAATTCCATAGAATATGTTTCAAGTACAATGGAGATTTCAGTGTAACTAATAAATATTAAACACATATTTTATCAAGTGTGTCTTTTATCATTTTTCTTTGTTAGTGTGTCAAACAATTCTTATAAAGTTGGATGATTTGTGGTAAAATTGAAAACAAATTTCACGAGTGAACATTTGCTCCAGGAAGAAAAATAAATGACCATGGTGTCCTATGAATAGATACTAACTATTTGTGGTTGTGTTTTCAAGAAATTTTCCTATGTGAGAACTGTCCATCCATACCTGAAATAAACAGAAGTAATCCAATTATTTCGGTTCACTTGATGAAAATGCATCAAAACTAGATTTAAGAGTGATATTTTATTGAATAGCTATCAAAAAGGAGCTTAAAAGAGTTGAATCAACGACCCTAATTTCGAACATGTATTTTATTATCAAATCAAGAAAGCAATACACCTAAACAACACTCAAAACGATAACCTAACAATAAAAAGTAAATCTCAAGTCAATTTTATTCCAGTGATATGAATAAATCGATAAGCAACAAAATCTGCAGACGCGGGCAGGCACGACAAAATATCTTATGGAGATGTTTTGCGACAAATTTACGATCCATAAACCCAAAAATAAAAACATTAAAAATGACATATATGGGGCGGAACATTAAATGGCATCAATAAATCGCGTCACTATGGGTAATCCCATCTGTCTGTTTCTTGAGTCCGATGGCTAGAATAGTGATGGGGTAGGGGCTTGAGGGGGGAAAGAACACCACGAAGCCTCAGCGCCGTCTTATGCCGAAAGATGCGATAAAAAAGTCAAGCTGCATTATGTAAAAACGTAGCACGGCACTTTTGGAGCTGACTTCGAAAGGCTTTGCGACCGTAAAAAATTTCCGTTCGTTTTTTAATTTGAATTTCAATAATGCACAAGGAAGCAAAGATGCTGTAACTGCAGCTGAGCTACAACGATGGATCATAAAAAATCTTTATATTGTGTGTTTTAAGGGATGAATTACAATGCAGTTTTCAAAAAGTTGTCGATCATAATTTACTATTTTCAATTTGTGAGCACTTTGGGAACCTTACAGGCAACGTTCAATGCAAAATTATTGGGTAGTGATCTGAAAATTATAGAAGCTAAAACCAAAAACAAACCAAGAAGCTAAATGGAACCAAATTGGAATTGGAGACTTGAAAGTATCAAACAAGTATAATACACCCAGAAGCAACAAGTATAATACGAAAGTAATAGCACAATTATGAGTAATAATATAATCATAAAAAATTCGTTCCGGCAGCTGGCGGTCGGAAAGAGTGCATTTCAAATGCAATTC
Organism: Sogatella furcifera; assembly: GCA_017141385.1. NCBI lineage: Eukaryota > Metazoa > Arthropoda > Insecta > Hemiptera > Delphacidae > Sogatella > Sogatella furcifera. Next base: position 14,179,272 of record CM029547.1, on the reverse strand, counting down.
TATGATGGCTCAAATCATATGACTTATAATGAGCTATTCAGGGTATGAATTCAAAGGTGCCGTTTTCGAAAAACCCATGAAAAACAAAATTATCGGCATATTATTCGCCATTTTTGATTGGATTTTTTTCGTTGATGGCTCAAATTGTAGGGATATTAACACTAATGATTTTTGTGCAAAATTTGGTCGCACTCCGACAAGCCCTTCGGGAGATATCGTGTTAACAAGAATCTGTACATTTATAAATATATATATATATATATATATATATAAATAAAAAAATACATACATACATATATATATATATATAAAATATATAATCTATATATATATGTATATATATATATATATATATATATATATATATATAGAGAGAGAGAGAGAGAGAGAGAGAGATATGAATTAGAACGGACATCAGATTCGTGTTCTGGGGGCTCGGAAACGTGTACAAAATATATCGCATCATATATTTGCGATTATCCGGTCAAGACCAATAGTGCATTTTTTTCAAATGAAATGCACTAAAACATAGTCGATACGGTTTTGATTTTTATAGTTGTTTAGTAATAAATTTGAAAGTTTTACAAGTAATTACAATCACCAGAATCACCACATAGAACCAGTAACATAAACAATTGAAATTTCAACGTTATTTATCAACAAATAATATTTTTATTTAATTTTCCTTCTTTTCAATTGGAATTCCCTCTCTCATCCATCACTCGGGTAGTACTTGATTTTATTGTTTCAAATCGGAAAAAGTTATGAAGAGAATCAATGGTGAAAAATTTATTCAGGTTTTCTATCAACATCTTTCTACCAGTTCATGCTTGAAGAATAAGATTTTTCTTCCCTCTTAAGAGGGAAAATATTTATGGTAATATCGTTTCTATCCGAATTAAAGTCGGTATTCCCACTCGCATTTTAATCAAGTATGTACTGTACTACTCGAAAGTGCAATAATCTGAAACTAATAGAAGCAAATTCAATAAGCTGAAAATTTTTATCTTGAACGATACCACGGTATTTTGCAACTGACGACTTCCTATTCATTCAATAAAATCTTGCTAATTCGATGAGAAGCCATCTCATTTTCAACCAATAGAAGAAAATTATCATCCCAGTTACTGAATTCAGATGAATCTCAAGCTCCTGTAACTGAATAGAAAAAAACAGTAAAAAAACGTAGCGTTTTTAATAACAGTCATTGAAAAATGTCGACGTCAGATGCGACCACAGCTGTACATTATACGGAATTCTGTGATTGGCTGAACTATGGCCTTCTGGATCAACAACGGGGGTGGAATGGGAGCGAATTGCTACAGTTCATTTCATAACGACAAATTATTGAATTATGTAGCTGAAGAAGATCTGGGTCAACATGGAAATTGAAAAGATATTAACACAATTTTGCTTCTCTCCTTATTTTTTCAAGTCTACTCTTCATATTTAAATCATTTTTCTACCTTATTTTCCTGTAATTACAATATATTACTTCCCCTTTCATCTGTTTCACATGCATTTCGTTTTTACTTGACTTTCTCATTTGCTTGTTCTTTCGTCAACACCTTCAACTCTCCCTCCTCTATTCATTCCTTTCTCTTTCTTTACCTATTCTATCCTTTAACAATCCTTCCCCTATTCGCTTCTCAGTCAAAAATGGTTAATAATTGATCCCCTCTTTGTTCTGATAATTTTTTTGTCTGCTCCTTCAACAACCGAACCGCATTATTATTTGCAACGGAATGTATCATACTTGATTCTCCTTTTGTTTGTTGCTTCTTAATTCACTCATTCTATTCTGTCCTTACCCTTCTTGATTCGGTCTTGAGTTTGTCTCTCCATTTAATTGTCAACACCTCCCCACCTCCTTACCACCCCTTGATCCTCACCTCACAACCAATACCTCATCACCAATGTAATAGGTCATCCTTCATAAAATTGGATCGAAAGTTTGTCAGCAGAGTGCTTCTTGATTTGAAACCTCTCGCGTCCCAAGACATCTATGTTAAGGTGAAGGGAGGTTTGCAGTGCACCTTACTGTGCATGTGCGTTGCTACTGCAAAGGCAAGTCAAAACGACTTCATATCGATTGGAGGCAAGGGGGTCGTGAGTCGTGAGGCAGGACAGCCATTTCGGAATTGATTCTGACCTTATAGGCTATTCTATTCAGTTCTGCAACACTTGTTTCCATCCTTTGCTGCTCACCGTCACAGACCTATTCGAGACGAACTAACTCTGCTATAACTTTGGAGAGGATTATATTTCCAATATTATACGTGTTATATAAATTTGGAAGTTACATCGAATAGGGAATAAAATATAACTTCAACTTCGGTAACAAGCCGGAGAAAAATGCCGCGCACTCTTATCACTCTCAATCAATCCTTAACACTTGCTCTTCTAACCTTTTTCATTTCTTCTCAATCTCTGTTAACGGTTTCCTTTCAATTCGTTTCGTTTCGCACATTGTCACCTTGTCATTTACAATTTTTCCTTGACTTTTCACAATTTTTTCATCTCAATAACTGCCCTTGAGCATAATTTGCTCTACTCTATTTGATGTAACTATTGAATTGGAAACAATTGTATTCTTTATTTTATATAAGTTATAGAGCAATATTTAAAACCTAAAATCAAAACCCTTCAAACCTAAATATAAAACCCTCAATCATATAGAGTATAATTTTGACTTTATTTTTGAAACCTCCTAAATAACATTCCCATTTTAAAGCATTGAATATGATCCATTATTTTTATTAATCAATGGAAAATATGCATAAAAATTTATCAACAGACATTCGCCCAAAACTGTCCTATTCAAAATTGAAATAAATAGACAAGAGGTTATGTTCATGACTGGAAATTTGAGTAGAAGAGACAGTTCTTGATTCAAAATAGTTCATATTTACTAACAATTTTTTTCACGAATTTCTTACATTTTCGGTAAGAAATATTGGGAGAAGAACTTTGAAACATTTTGAAATGGATAAGAGAATGGACAAAATCAATCCTGGAAATCTTAGCTTAATTATTTGTCTTGAACAACCCATTAATCAATATTTTATGACTCTCTGTTCTAAATTTGTTTGTACAGTTATATTAAGAATTATCCTATCCTATTAAGCGAGTAATTTCTGTATGTATGTATGTGGAACCATGGATCTAGAAAACGGCTCTAACGATTTCCTCTAAATTTGAAATGTAATATAACCAAGAAGGAAAAATAAGATTCCACCAGGTTTCATGTCCGGGAAAACTCTCTGACAGGATTAATAAAAGAATTGAATATTCCTCCAGGAATAATCCCAAGTACTGCATATAATGGCTGTTATCATTAGCTGATCAACGCTATCCAGCTGGAGTAAATGGAGTTACATTCAAGTCTATAACACATGTTCATGACAAAAAAATGTCAGAGATCATCATATCAATTTAGTTGAATTTATTTTTTTCGCCACACTGCACAGAAAGCAGCTGTTTTCTGTGCACTAAAGAGATTCGAAAGACGCCATTCACAGGCGGTTTTGCTATTTGCTCCGAAAGAGCCCTCTTTTGGAGCTAGTGCACAGAAAGAGACTGGTAGTTACCTACCTGGCAGATAGATCGGGCGACAATGCACTGCTTTCTGCTTCTCAAGCCGCCGTAGCCTACTTCAGTTCAAATCAGCGATCACCGCAAACATTCTTATACAATATTTATTATTCTTATTTTCGCAGTGTGGCGAAAAGTACCGTACTCAACTCACACAGAAAGGTGTTTACGGTATTCGGATAACATATTCCCGGGCTCGGCAAGCCTCGCCTGGGAAACTATCCTCATACCGTAAACACCTACTTTCTGTGCTTTTAGTGTAATGTACTATTACAATAACATATTTATGTAATTCAACAGTTCGGCCGCAGCTTCAGAGCGAAGCTCGGTACCAGATATTTTCTTTCTAATTTGAAAAAGAGCAACAGCGATGGTTGTTAGTAACCATATGAATACTGTATTTGAATGTTATGTTCAGGATATTCCCACATGATTCAAAGCGTGAACTTATTAGTGGACGAGAAAACGTTAATTCTTTTTGATGTTTCCGAGAAGGGTTTACGACCTATAAACCATTTTAGTGTCAGCATGGAACAATACGGCGTTCTAGAACACATGCCAAAGAGCAATCACCTCCTTCAATCGCTTTCCGACAAAGGTGAAGATCCATCTTGGAGAGTTAAATCTGGATTTATAAATATATGTAATATAATATTATTATGTTGAAAATGTTTTATAATTTCTGCCACAGAGAATGATTATTTATAGACTGATTGTACCGTCACAGTAAGTTTCACTTGTGAAATCATTGAATTGGTTCCAAAGGATATTCAATTAATATTCCCAAGAATATTCACTATTCAACAAGATAGTTCACTCAAGTCATATTTTCACATAACTTCATTTTTTATTCACTTGAACACATAACATTTACTAATCAGGATCAATCTAATCATTCCAAATTAACAAGGAATACTTGACAGTAAGCAGAATGGAAAACCCATCTAGTTGGTATTCGACTACTTAAAAAGTTTGTATTTTTATTAATGTATAATATTTTTTCAAATGTTGTATTTCTTGAATCATCTCTGGAATCATTACCTAGGTTAATCTTTAGACTACATGTTATGTTATAGTACAGCATACAGACAGATTCTATATCTCATTGATTAGGGCATATAGCAGGCACATTATAGTATGATGAATATTAACCACAAACCTAATATAATAACCCACCCATACACTTGATTGCTCACTCTGAGAGGATATTGATTCTACTACGAACATGACTAAAATGTATCAAAGCTTCAACTAACATTACCAAGCAGACGGAGTTGCCTCAGTAGGAACACATATTCGTAAACCTCGTGAGATCAGAATCACTTAGGCAATTAATATAATGAATCTAGCTCAATCACTCTAACAAAGGTGAAATTAAGTCGGATTCATGAACATTTCTAGTTTACTGCAATTTGAACTTTCACGCTGGCATATGTGAACTCATGAGTACATGAAAAGCCACTGAACTGTTCAGTGATGTATTATGTTCACGGGAAAATACAAGATACTACATATTATTTGAAATAATAATCATGGAAACATGATTTACAACTGAATGCATTACGACCATTGAAAAAACTACTTTTGATAAATAACTCCCCACCTGCATACACCATACACGTGCAAGGAAAAAACATGAAATTTTATATACAATTATGATACCGTGTAATTTATTAAAAAATTTGATAAAACAATGCAAATTTTTTATAATGCTGAACTACTGCTCTTTTCACTACTCTACTACTACTTCAATAAAATGTAGATCCTTGGCATTTCCATGGATTTCAATCATTTGATGATATACGAAGGATATCTACCATTTCGTTTTTCCAAATATAGTCAATCAGGTACATACAGCCATCAGGTAACAAGGATTTCAACCAATCACAATCTGGCGACTTTTTTTATCAACTCTGTCGACTTTCTTATTAGCTTACAGCACGCTTCTAATAAAATAATCATATTTATTTACTTCCAATCTTCATATAATCAAATCATCTGAACTTTATCATACTTTTTTCTAATCGGTCATTCAATTTTGACAGCGAAAATTTCTGACAGCCAATTTTGAAGGTGAAAATTTATAATATATTTTGTACATAAAAGATTATAGTAAAATATAAATGAGGAGGATACTCTTTGTTAATAATGGGATATTTCCACAATGGCTAAAAGCATTTTTAGCTATAACAATGGTTATGAATAATAGATCTATGAAGAAAAATGTAAAAGTGCTATTTAATAAAGAGCGTGGAGTGAGACAAGATTATAATTATGATGGTGTTGAATAAATTGGAGAAACTCCCTTTGAACGTTTAAAATGTTTTCAAAAACGAGCAACGATTACTTTTTCTGTTTGCCGCGTGAAGAGATTTATCGCGGGAAGAAATCGCTACCCGTTTAAACGATTTTCCGCCATAGAGTGAGTTTTCAAGCTACGCCAAATTATTGTAAATAGAATGAAGGAGATTGGAAGGAGAAAAAGATATGGAAGAGATGGGGAAGAGGTGTAAATAAAATAAACTGTGATATCGTAGACGTGATCGTAATACGACATAAGCCTACTCGGTACGGTGGCAGCCCACCCCAATATAGTAGATTCAAATAAGCTTTTTTATTCCACGACATCACAACACAAGGTTGGATACAAGCCTTTTTGTGTGATAAATTAGTACAAGTGTGATGTTGTTTCATTAAGCAGTACATGTTTTCTAGAACAGGTGAAAAATAATCGCTTCAATATGCACGGTTTTCCAATTTGAAAGGATATCTATCTATATCTATAAAAGCGAAATGGCACTGACTGATTCATTCATTCATTCATTCATTCATTCATCACCAGAACTAAAAGTCCACTGAACCGAATGCGTTCAAATTTGGCAGGCATGTTCAGTTGGACGTTTAGACGCGCGCTAAGAACGAATTTTAAAAACTTTTCAAGGATACGCCAAATATTTAAGTTTTTCGGCCTTTTCTTCATTTTTTCGAGAACCAATCGGTAGAAAATGTTGATATTTGGTGGGCAGGTTCAGATAAGGAATAGAAATGTTGTGTTGAAATATTTTTGCAATCCGTTCAAGATTACGCCAGTAATCAGGCTTTCAAAATTGTAGATGTGTTGCGGGTTGCATATCTTCCGCCTTGATACGACCAATCCTTACTGTAAATTCAATGGTTCAGCGAGAATGTCCGATATACTTCCCAAGGTTACGCTTAATATCAGCGTTTTACTATTTTTTGTGATTTTCTGAGTTTTTCTTAGATTTTTCTAGAACAAATTGGCATAAAATGTTGAAATTAGGTAAACAGGTCCATATTAGGTGTGGAAATGCTGTGCTCAATAAATTTCGAATCCCTTCTGAACGGAGTTTGCAGGCGAGCGAAGCGAGCCTGTTTGTCTTAGCTGACACTGACAGAGGTTTTGCAGGCGAGCGAAGCGAGCCTGTTTGACTCACACTGCCCATACTGTCGGGGGTTCAGGGGGCGGAGCCCCCTGGCTAGGCGGAGAAGGCGAGCGAAGCGAGCCTGTCGGCTAGTAGAATATAAGATAATCAGCAAGTATGTATTATAATAATTTTAGCTTTCAGAACATATTATTGTAGTTGACTATCTCATGCTTTCATATATGTTTTTTACATTGAACGGCATTTTATTTTCTCACTATATTGATCCTAGAAAAACATTCAATTTGATAAAATTTACATATTTTCTGAAAATAATCTGAATGAAGAGACAGTGCCCTTCCTTGAAAATATTGTAGCTATATAGTATATAGCCTGTTCTGTACTCTGGTACAGTGAAGTCCTAGTTTTTAATTCTTCCCCACTTCAAACTCAATATGAAGAAGCTTCTTATTCCCTCGTTTCGAAAGATGTAGACTATGTCACTGAGCACCGAAAAAGATTACCAGTTGCAAGGAAACCTGAACACCAGTGCGAAAATAGGAAACCCATGAATGATGAATTTCTCATTTCGTCCCAAGCTTAGCTGTCAACTATCACATAACATCTTGAAGCAAGCACAAGTTTTCAAGTAAAGTCTTCAATTCTTAATGAGAAATACTTTCTTTCTATTAGCTTTTCAATTTTGGATTGCTTTGGAATCACTTGGTTGCTTCTATCTTACCCGGAAAAGAAGAACGAAAAGTACAATAGAGTCGTCCATTTTTCTCTGTACAATACTATCTCATATAATGGAAAAAATTCAGGCGAGATGTAAATATTCAAGTTTAATAGCACCAAGCTGATTTTGGGAGGGTTTAGTATTAGAATATCCAAGTAGATTCCTCAGTGGATCCAAATGAATCCCTTAGTAGATCGAAAATGCACCATGTTTCTTGATTCATGAAATTAATCTACCATCCAATCACCGACTGACCAAGTACGGAGTGTCAATATTATTTATTGAAAACAGTTGCTATATGAATACTGGAATACATAATTGAATAAATATTTACTTAGAAGTTGGAAGCCAATCATATTATTCTCTGAACAGTTTATTATGCAGTTTTAGTTTCGCGAATGAAGAGAGTTATTGCTTATAACTTGTCTAAGAAAACTATTATGGAGGCCTATTCCATAAATACAAAAACTTTCATGTGAATATCAAGATACAGAATTATATGAATCAATTAACAAAAATAAACCTTACTCTTTATAATGGTTTTATAATTTTGCTCTTCATAATCCAATTCATAAACATACCAAAAATTGTCAGCTACATTAATAAGTACTCCCTACATGAAGTAATCTTTATGAAGTAGTCTTTGAAGTAATAATAATGGTATAATAAATATGAAGTATAATAATTATTATAATTCTATAACCATAGAAGGTGTATAGAATAGTATACACCTTGATAACCATGTATTCCAGTATCCCTTTCAAGACAAAAAGCAGTTTTGATTACCTGCTGATGAAGAATTCCTTTACAAACGAATGAATCCGACAACTGAAACTACAGAACAGTACAGTATTAGCTTTCTTCGTTTTCTGCCGACTCATTTTCTTCCCTTGCTAGCTCCCACACATTCATCGTTCATTAAATCCCTCTCATTAGACCTCACTCAGTCACAGATTTCCTCTTCCATAATTCATATCATTCTTGCAAAACATATTCTCGCAAAACATCTTCTCTCACAACTATGATAATATCGACGAAATGAATTAAGTTTTTGATGAGAAATAATATTGATACTATTATCCATCACTCTAGCAAGGATAATTAGTACACTACTAACAGGGCCGTATTTCTAAATAAGCTATGTAGGCTGCAGCCTAGAGCGGCAAATTTTCAAGGAGACAATTTAAAAAATTCAAAAATTTATAAAATAATTTCAAAAAAATTAATCAAATATTCTCTACGATTTCTGAATTTACTTTGAAAAACATGACCTACTAGTAATTCTTAGAACGTAGTTGCCTATTATTTTAGTGCATTACAAAATCGTTTTGATCGCTGAATACACTAATAGTACGGTGCAATTAGATTGGAACCTCAACATCAAAAAAAGGAGAAATAGTCCAGTCAATAAAGCCAATAAATTTCTATTCGGCCGATTTTCGTTTTCTTTTTTTCAATCGACGCAGATTTTAGTCCTCTTTAATTTCTATTCCAAGCACTTTTCTCTAGGATTAACCGTTTTTGGGTTTTATGCGAAAAACTAAAAAATTGTACCTTCTAAAATATGCTCACCTCCCAGGTCCGGGCCTCTTAGTATGTTAACCTCCCAACTAGTCTAAACAAATCCCCGAGGTCAAAAATTGGGGCATATTTCATGCACTCTATAATGCTTTATTGACTGGACTAAAAGGACAAAAAGAGTTCAACAAAAAGAGAAAGGACGATTCCTATGCCAACTTTTTCTATACATCCCCTTTATTGTTTGGTAAAAAGTTACACACTTTTGAGAGTCGGGTTTTTGGGGGAGGGGGTGAAAGGTACAAAATTTCAATTTTTTGTGTGTTGTAGACGAACCAAGCGTCGGACGAAAAAATTTCATTCATGATTTTTCTAGAGAACAAAATTTAGAAGAGATACACTACTCTGTATCAACAACTGTTTCCAAGTTACATTTTTTTGAAAACTCCATATTTTTTCACAGGAATTCTTCCGTTACTTTGAAAGTTAGAAACTTTGAATTGGAAACACTTGGATCCGTATTTCAAAATCCCTCTCGACGAAATTCATTTCTCTTTAATTTGAGACCAAATTCACACTTCTATGTTCAGTGGTTCATGTGCTACAGCGATTTTGAAAAAAACCCTTACAACCCCAAAAACCTAAAGTGATAAAATGTAATCTTAGGGGTATTTGGGGTTGTAAGGGTTTTTTTTCAAATCACTGTAGCACATTAAAAAAATCAACTTGAAAACAGTTGTTGATACAGAGTAGTAATTGATCTCAATCTCTTCCAAATTTTGTTCTCTAGAAAAAGCATGCATGGAATTTTTTCGTCCGACGCTTTTGGTTCGGCTACAATCCACGAAAAACTAAAATATTGTACCTTCCACCCCCTCTCCCAAAAACATGACGCTCAAAAGGGTGTAACTTTTTACCAAACAATAAAGGGGCTGTACAGAACAAGTTGGCATAGGAATCGTCCTTCCTCTTTGGATGTTGAGGTTCGGTCTTTCTTTTAAACCAATTGCGCCGTACTATAAAGTCCACGAGATATTTCTTGCTACATGCCCATCTATATAAATATATCTTACTATCTTACTAGTGATTTGGCTCTGACTGCCGGCATACTCTTAAATCCGTCAGTTCCGGACTATTAACGATAATAACTGCAATATTAGGAAAGTTTCTCAAGATTCTTGGGAAAATTTGAAGTCAGTCATTTAAGAATAATTAAAACTGAATAATCCAAATTAAGCGAAAGAAGGTGGTAGGTGGAAGGTACTTAGTGGTTATCATTCATGATTTGCAATTAGCTATGAATGTCCTATGAATTCATATCTAGTGCTATCATTCATAATTTACAATGAGCTGTCCTATGAATTCCACCAGAGCACGGAAACACAAAATGTATATGAGATTGTATGATATAATCTTTTAATACTACAGTTGTATACTAAGAATGTAGGATAACATCATTTTCATATTCTCGACACATTTTCAGTGTTCAAAATCTCTGACCAAGACCAACTATGGCTGGCTCTTCAATTGAATCTTCTATCAGTGAATTTTCGAGTGTTTCGACCAAAATCTAGAACTGGAAATCAGAAGGATCGACACAAAATAGCTAAAAATTCGTCCCTTATTGTAATTGTGGTTTGAATTTCAATCAATAATTTATCATGTGGACTAGAAATTTATTGTAAATTCATTCCTTGGAGGCAGTTACTTTGGTTGCGAGTTTAGAAGACCTATCGGTTGGAACAAGAAATTGAAAAAAATAACTATTTCTAAAAAGTGTACAAAACAGGCTTCAATATGGGTCTACTGTTTGTTTTCAACGCAAAATTTTTCACTAGAGTCTCACAAACATGAAACAAAGAATAAACAGTCTTATATAGTTGCTGTGATAGATGTGCTGAGTCGGTAGGAGTGCTATGAGAGAGAGGGTTGTGGCAAAAAGCAAGCTCGGCTAGCTGAGAGCAGTGGTCAGGTCAATGAAAACTGCCTAGGGCAAGACGTCTGATGTGATGTCGGATGTTGTTGCCACTGCTGTATTGTGTTTGCATTTGCTATCGCCACTGATGAATGAAGAGCATAGTAGGGCAATGACCATGGAAAGGTCCAACTACCGAACAAACATGTCAGTTGAACTGTTATCACGGTATAGATATAGATATTCAACTATAGAGAAAGATATAATGGAGGTCGAGAGTTGGGGTCCTCCTCTTCCTCAGAAATTCATATTATGCATGGGAGATGAAATCAATTTCATTTTCCTCATAAAGTTTAACAATATTTCTTCCATTATTTTCCATGTCATTCACTTTTCCTTCAACTTTCACAACAATATTGATGTAAATTGATTCAGTGATACTTCGACAATTGGTCGAAGCTGAGAGGTTCGGCAATTGGTTCGACAATTACAGTGCATAACTGAATTAAATATCAAATATTCAAAAATGTATTGGATGTTGGGGAGAGATTCCCCAACCTACAATAAAATATCAACCTACAATAAAATATTACTCTATAAACAGATTCTTCGGCCTGTTTGGTTGTATGGTATTCAGCTGTGGGGCTGTGCTAGATAGAGTAACATCGACATAATTCAGAAATTTCAGATCAAAGTATTGAGGACGCTGTCAATGCTCCATACTTTGTTAGAAACTCAGATCTCCACAGGGACCTTCAGTTAGAAACAGTAGAAGTTATGATAGCAAAGGCCGCCAGAAATCATGAAGAGACACTACACAACCACCAGAATATTCAAGCTCTAGACCTACGTTGTCAATTCTACAATATTGAGGAGACTGAAAAGGAAAAAGCCTACAGATCTAGAGTAATGTGAATAGTGTGATTGCAGAAGTCAGAATGTATGAAACTAAAAGTGTGTGATTAGTGTTTAAAATATTCAAGAGCATTGCTCAGTTAGAGTTGCAAAGGAGGATTGACTTTGAAGATCTTCTTTAGTGTAAAATTCCCGTATTAATTTAGGATAGACTTGAACTGTTCATTAGCCAAGTGCTAGATTGCAGTTAAAATTCATTAAAAAAAATAAAAATGAAAAAATAACCGAGGCAAAAATATAGAATTGTATCTACAAAATAATATACCAATGATGAATAACCTCTACTTCTATTTTAAATTTTTAGCTAAATTTGGAAAAATACGTTTCGTACTTCATTTTCTGTGTTTTTATCCAATAAATATATTGTATTTTCCCAAATAAATAAACCAGATCAACAGATTTTAATTTGGAAAATCATGTTAATACTATCAACTTCAAAAATAATTTGTTCAGATAAAATTGATCCCTATACGTTGAAAACGTCAAAAATCCGCAGAGAATCGAGACTAAAAATAAATGCGTGGGGACACCAAAGATAGTTTTCGTTTCGAATTGACTCTTTATTTTATATATGCCTTGAATTGAGCGCTAAGAAGAGCAGGAAGACAGCGTTGGCCGAATATAGTAGTAGAAATTCGGGTTTAGTCAGCTGGAATGGACCACTCACAGTCGTCCTAATGCTGAGTTGCAAGTAGGGCCAGCAGATGATGATTCCCCCTAGTCGGCCACTTCAACATACAGAATATTCCTCCTTCAGCACCAAATCTGCAGCCAGCAGTATCAGAAATCTTCTCGTAGAACGATCCCCTCATGTCGAGGTCCCTTCCTATCATTTTATGGATGTATAATCCAGACAACTCCCGCTATAACTGCTTGCTTTCTTTCTTTCTGCATCTATGCTCCGTTCAAGTTCCCTGTCTTTGTCCAACGCACTAAAAAACGACCTCCGGTCACATAATTTAACTGATTATCATAATTTTATTCCAACATATTTTTCAGTAACACTGTCTTTATGCTCCTTTTGCGTTCTTCAACATCAAAATGTCTAAAAATGTATTTATTTCATCGTCCTCACTGCAGTTTTTTCTCGACCTTCACCTCCTCTCTTTCTGATATTTCACTCAGTAATGATCTATTTCTCTTGATCATAGAGAACTTCAAATTTCCAACATAACCCACCTTCCACATAATTAAGAAAAATTCCAATTATACCATCAATCTTCCTTTACAATTTTCTTTTTTACTAGCTTCTTATACTACTTACATTCTCATACTTTATAATAATTGTCTGTACTTGCATTCTAATTCCATCAAATTATGAATTTTCATCACTCTTTTTTATTCAACGTTCTACTCATTTGGTCTACATTCTTTCCCAATCTCCGAGCTTCTTTCATTGAGATGCGCATCTCAATTTCTCAGCTCTCATCCTTCTGTATATCTGCATCATGGTTTTCTCTCTTCTTATTATTTTTCTTCTTTTTTCCTTCTTCTTCTTCTTCTTCTTCTTCTTCTTCTTCTTCTTCTTCTTCTTCTTCTTCTTCTTCTTCTTCTTCTTCTTCTTCTGCAATATTTATCTTCAACTCATCTTTTCCTTCCTCACTCCACATTTTTCCTCTCCAACCCCGTCATCACTGAGCAAATAAAAATAACCCTTTTTCGCAATGAAACCTCCTCCCACAGTCGTTGGTTGAGATTATTATCATTACTGCTTGTGGTCGAGAGCGTCCAGCCAGCCTACTGGAATCATTGAAGTTTACTGTCTCTTCACGACTGCAATCATTCCAGATTACTGCAGATATTGTTCGCTCACCCCAAACAATGTCTTCCATTTGTACGGGGCGTGTCCAGTCCGGAGACACTTCACTCAGCAAAAACTGCCATTCTCTAAAACAAAAATTCAGTTGTCGTTGAAGGCAGTACAGGAATCAATAAAATCAAAGGAACCAACTTCTTTTCTTTTTCAATATTTTATTTGCCCTTTGCCCTAGAGCTTTATATATTTCAAAGTTATAACGTTAATGGAACATTCAAAAAACGAGCTTCGTAACTTTGTAAATACTAATAACATATCCAGAACCTACAAACTACAGGGTCTATTTAGAATGTGATAATCACACGTTGAAAACAACATTTGCCTATACAACTCCACCGAAAAAACATGTTCGAAAAGACAGAATGTGTGATTGAATTGAACGACATAAACACAGCTTCCAGAACCCAGATAACGCAAGCACCACCCTACAATTATTTTCTCTACGGTCGAATGTAAACACGAGTGAGTAGCAATTTGCTACAGGTTCCTAAACATTGGAACGTTGCCGGCAAAGAGTGAGAGAGAGTAGTGTGTTGGTACGAACAAACATAAACAAACTACAATTATAAATTTCTTTCAAAGACGGTAGGAGGTGTCCGGTTTAATTCTTGGGGCGCCACAGCATTAAAAACCTGTTTTTCTATGTGAATGCGATGGAAATATAGGTGTGATGATGTGGGAAAGAGAAATAAAATGGAAACGATCGAATGTGAAGCTGTATAAATTTATGCAGCAAGTCCGCGCAATAGACGTAAACTGAGTGCTGGGAGCACAAGTCTGACCTTTGGGCTTATCCGAACTGCATCAATATTTCATTGGCCAGTGGCGCCAATACATTATTAAGTAATTTAGTCAAAGATTTAAAAGCTCACCACTCCATAGTGGGCCTTCTCTTCATATAAGCTTCGCCTTATCTCCCTTGCCTGACATTTAAATGGCGAGAGCAGGACAGGAAACCAGAAAAAAAACTTGATGAACAAGTTAAAATAACACATCCTGTGCACACTTTTCGCAGACCTAATTATCCGTTGCCTAAAATCTGTCACTGATGCTGACAGATTAATTATGGCACAAGGTTACGTAACACTGCACCTTTATACCGTTCGAAAACCGCAGAAAGATCTCACACCAAAAATTATAATAATTATATCATTATTTCACAAGAGGTAGCGACATCTCAAGGAGATGAAATTTTAGAGCATCTCAACGGAAAATAATCTAAAAGGGCTAAGAATGGGCAATTCATACAATGAAAGTACCAATTCTGAAACAATGAATGAGAAAGGATTACGAAAGTAAGAAATTTTCTCATCATTACTGATAAAAGTATCAATGAAGTTTGTGTTTAAAATTTCAGTTTGTTTTTGTAATGTGAATAGGCATCGACATTGTTATTGGTGTAATAGATGTTATCATTATCATTCATGTACTGATTTGACTAAATTCTCACCTCATTTGAATCCACTAGAACTTCCTTTCTTAAAGAGAGCATCCAACTCACCTGCAAAAACAAAAAAAAGGGAAATTGTTATAGGTATAGGAAAAATTGGCAGTAAAATGTGATATGTTATCTCTTAAAAGACTTGATATAAATCTCAATTGTAACAATAAATAATAATAATATCAATACTGTTCAATAGAATTCAATGGATGTTGTTTAAATGTTCAAAGACAGGAATAAAAAAAGACACTAATAAAATTAGTACTGTTATGAAATGTTTTCTCATAAATGCAAAAAAATAGCTTTTGTCATATTCTAATTCATAATCAATTTCAAAATTTATTCATCTTTGAAAACGTTCACCGTTAATCAACAATTACGTTTTTAATTTATTTTAATTTATTTATTTTTAATTTATTTAATTAAAAAATGTTGAAAATGTAGTTTTTAGTCTTCACAATGTATTTACTGAATCTAATAAATCTATTCAAATTAAATAAATGATTTACAAAAACTTTTCCAATTTTTTTTACTACTAGAAATGAGCATCCCTTATTAAAACCAAATTCAGTTATTAAAATACATAATCACAATTTAAAGTACAACCAACGAAATGAAAATTTTAGTTTTGGAAAATGAATTCATGGCCACATCATTATCAGATTAGTATAACAAAGATTCATTAGAAACAACCATGATACTGATACAGATCGTCAGAGTTCCAGCACTATGGAGTAGGTGGCACTGGCGGCTCGTGCCCACGAAACAAGTGAAGTACCCGTATCTTTTAATGTACTTCAACTATTTCATAGGCACGAGCCGCCAGTGGGTTGGAGAGAATGTGAACGAATCTCTCCAATTTCGAATACCGTTGTTAGTCTCTGACACGTAGTCTATATAATGAACTCAAATTCCCAGAATTGTAAAATCATTAGGTACGAATCCTTGGAAACATGAATTAAATAGGAAACGGGTTCCTATCCATAGAAATGCTATGTGGTCATTGTGGAACTCAGGATTTGATGGTTATTAAGTCTATAAACTATGTGATCAGGCAACATCTCAATCGGACCTAGGATGTTTTATTTCAACCAAAACGTGTTCCAACTTATGGCCAGTTTAATGCGGAGAAAATAAATCAGAAACGAAGTCCAGCGCCCACATATGAGTCAAATTACATTCAGAACGACATGATAATAGAGATCGTTAAAAGAAACAAAATTTTACAACTCAGTCGCAGATGCCCTTCCACCGCAAAAACTTCTATCGTTTTGTGAGTTATTTTCGTAGAGCTCGTGGGACGGGTAACTTGTATCTCATACAATAAACAAAATGACAAAATTATTTATGAGATTGTGAATTTGTATGCGTGTGATAGACTTGCATGACAAAAATACAAGATTTGTAAAAATACACGCCGACGCACAAGTTTCTTGTTACACCCGTTTAATAAAAAAAAATCGATTTTGGTTATGGATGGAAATTAGTTAAGTTTTAGAAGCGTGGGTGAATAGAAGAAGATATAACTCTTATTTAATTCGAATAAAAATTGAATCATGAATAACTATAAGATGTTCAACAAGTTTCAACAACTTATAGCAGTACGTTTACTGCCACGCCAATTTCTGTGACACTTCCTCCCAGGCCACGAGCAATTTTTCTTCCCATTCAAATATGTTATCTTTTTTGAGACATACAGCAACGTGTAGTCAACAAATTGATTTTCAAATGTTTGGAAAAATTAGAATTCATTCACTTGGCTCAAGTAAATCAAATGAAATAGATTTCCCAAGATCACTTATTTATTAACTTGAAATATATTATTATACGTTTGGTTTTGGTTGCCATGGCAAAATTATTATAACATGTAAAAATTTTGTGCTCTAAAGTTTTCTTAAATTCCAAATTTTCCAGTCTTGGATTAGTGTTTTGTCCTGTGTTTTAGTGCTCTCGAACTTTTTAAATTGTGAAGGACCTCCCGAAATCTAAATTACAGTGAAAATAATCAATACTTTTATCATGTTTCCTATTGGCGAAACATGGTTATGTTGGCGAGGTGAAATTACCTTTTGGTCTCCCCACCAAATAAAGCCATACGCTAATTATTATTATTATTATATTATTATAAATATAAATTATTATAAAATATATATATTAAATATATTATTAACTTAAAATTGTTATATATTATTTAACCTGATATTTTTGAAATTTCAAAAAAATCCATTTGCCATCTTATAATCTCATATATTACATTTATATTTTTATTATATCCTTTAAAATATTATTTTGAATCATTTTCCAATGTTATCGTAGACCATTATAGTAAAACCATAGAATAATAGAGCTCTAGGATTTTCTTTGGTAAAACTCGAATGTTTAGTAAGAATTGTAAAGGTTTCAGTAACCAAAATCAGCTCAAATAAACGAACAAAAAAGTATCGCCCAACGTGGGGCTCGAACCCACGACCCTGAGATTAAGAGTCTCATGCTCTACCGACTGAGCTAGCCGGGCTTATAGATGACCATTCAGTCATTTCGTATTTGAGTGCTGCCGACACAGTGACCTAGTATTCGAGTTCTTTTGGCGAGATATTCAAACATAAAAGTATTTTCTGCTGTATGTCACTTCATCGATCACGATTCCATTTTCCATAATAGGCCTACATTTATTATTTATCATATTATTTATGGATTATTTTAAGCAGATTAGCCGTGCTTTGCTAAAATTGCCAAAAACAATCTTTAGTATAATAAAAATCTTTGTACAAAATTTCAAGTTTGTACGATGTCTGTCTGTATGTACGAGCTTTCGCGTACACATGCCTACTGAAAACCAAGCTCGTATCCTATCACTAGTAAAAACTTGATCAAAAAATTAGTTTTTGAACTAAAAATAATGTACTGTCAACTGGTCTGAGCAAACTCACTGTGACTTTGGCCCATGTATTGTTGTGTATGGATTTTTGAATGTTCAGTGCACATAACGTTTTGCTGCACTTTCAAAGATACCGTAAATTATTAGTAGATGATAAATAGTGAAATAACTTACGTATGGATTTTAACAAAACAATAGCTAAGCTGAGCGTGCTTTGTAACAATGGGATTTTGTCGGCGACCCATGAGAACTTGTTTTATTTGTTAAAACAGGTATATAATTCACGTGTCTAACGGCCTGTAACTTTTTATGGTCGACAGAGTTTATCACGGATACACGCGGTCATTCATTTCATCGACATGGTATAAAAACATTTTGTTTACATTGAAAAGAAAAAGCACTCAATCTGGTCGCAGCATAATTTTGTTGTTAGTTTATCCCCCCTCACCAACTCTTCTTCAATAACTTGAGATTTACGATTCCAATTTGTTGAACCCTCTATATTCGAAATGTATTCCCTTATTATACTGAGCTTGTTTTTTATTGCGATTATCGTTTAAAAGTACCGCGCGCTTAATAGTTGGAGCCACAATAAAACGCGGGAATTTGGTTGTAAACAAGATGGCGGCGGCTGTGATGAATGTCATAGTTAATGGACTTGAGCGTGCAGGCAACGAAATTGAGCCTAACACCTGTAATAAATAAAATGCCTCCTCATTGGATACTGTACAGTATTATTGAGACTTTCAAGAATTGGCCAATCAATTCAGTACAGACGATTCGACAAGGAAATTGTTCTTCTCATAATAATTGAAGTTTCATTATAATTTCATATAGAAGGGTATTATTATTATTCAGATGAATACGGAAACATTAATAATCGCTCCGTGGAGCCCCAGAGGAACAATTGGAATGATAAATTGTTTGGCAGAGGCTCATATTTTCCATCTCACTTTGATATTAAAAATGAAAACGTTAAGACAAACTTCTCTCTATTCTCTATATCTCTTTCATTTAATTTTCTTCGTAACATTCATTCATGAAAATTAGGAAAGGTTTATCACATTTAAAATTAATTGACACTTGATCATTTATATTCATGAGTATTGAGCAATACGGATTATCATTATAATATTTATATAAACTCTAGACACACCTTTAGAGGACTTCATAATTGACTAGTTTGAATGATTAATAATTAATAGTTACAAAATCATGGTAAGATTATCATAACCATGAATCATTGAGTGGCAATTCCAATTCCGTTTCTAATTCATAATAAATTGATAACTTCTTAGAATACAATAAATTATTAGGGTTGAAATATATTACCTTTCTTTTTTAACCTTTTATATAGTGCTTGTGCTGTTGATAAAATGTGCAGACTCAGAATTGGTCTAAGATTGATAAGATTGAGATTATAATTAGACTCAATTTTTTTCTAAGACTGCCTTATGTTATTTATGCCTAATGTTTCTTGAAAAGCTGCAGGTCATTATAAGCGAGGGAGGAAAATAGATAAAAAAATAATGATTTCAGAAGACGAATTTGTTGAAAGTATTCACTAGAGAAGAATACTACTATAGTACCGGTACCTGATGAGCAAGAATTTTATGAAGTTAGGATAATGAAGTGATGGTGGGCCTCAGGCCCGGTCTGGCAGGGGTGGCAACCTGGCGTCTGCCAGGGGCCCCCGAGCTAGGGGGCCCCCAAACTGGGAGAATAGAAAACTACTTGTTGAATAATTTAATGGTATTTATGTTTTCATTCAAACCTACGACTTGTATTTCACAATAGACTTTGTTTGAAATATATAAATTTCATTTATTAAAAATGCTATATTAAAGGTGAAACTGATAGTTGTTTTGTGGTTTTAATTGTACAGATCAATGCATCAATAATATTTCGTGCAAATATTTAACCTGTGTTCAAGGTTGGATTGGACTGGCCAGTTCGTACATGATCGCGGAGGGGCCCCCTACTTCTTTCATTATCTTGAGTTTTTTGTACAAGACCATTCTCTTCACAATCAAAACCTTTTGTACAGCACAAAACTAAGAATAACTCATTTGAACTTGAATGAAAATTTATGTAGTCTATCCTCAGCTACGCATATTCTATTTTGATTTCTTTGGGGTCCGAGGCTAAGTTTCTTGGCGGTTTCTTGTAAATCATCTATTGGCATCCACAACAGACGTGTTTGATAAAAATTGATATTGGTTTTTATATTGTTTTGAAGGGTTTCTCATCTCTACAGTTTAGATGGATAGATTTGGAAAGCTCTTGAACTATTTCAAAATTCTGTTCTGGATGGCCTGTTTTCTACGGGGGCATCTCAAGACTCTTTTCCGCTTTGCAAATCAGGAAAACAAAAACATTCATTGAAAGAGTGAACTAGATTATAATAAAAATTTATACCGGTATGTAAGTTACGATATTGTATAAATGATACAAGAATATCTACATGACAAAATATAAGTTGAACAATTCCAAATGAACTCTTTCCCACTGTATCCTTCAAAGGGCGTTTAGGCTATATTACTTCAATTGGATTGAAGTTGAATTGCATAGAAAATCCTGGGTTTGTAACCCCAATTCTTTTATTATTCATTCAATTTTCTCTCGATCAAAGTAATTATTGAATTGAACCTGATCCATGATCCTGAGAAAATGTATTCATTTATTCCATGGTAATTATATCACAATCCAATTACCTTGATCTATTCTTCTTGTTTATTCATATTTGTCGACGATTCACTTGAGACATAAAATACCCACTAGTGGGATTTATTATAATTTTAGTGTTTTCAAATGAGAAAAATTAGGAAACTACAAGACATTTGTATCAATATTTTATACGCCAAGAAACCATTCAACGCATTTTTTGACCATAATATATTTGAAAATTTTCCAGGGGTGGGCCCTTGGACCCCCCTTTACCTCGGTACCTATTCCTGTGCAGGTATAATTCATTTTTCGTTACAAAATGCACACACTGAGATTCAAGACAATTGAAAATAAATAAATATTACGATGATACCGTAATGCCAATAATAGCCCGTACATTTAAAAACCTTCAGAAACCGGGTTTTCTAAAAAATAATTAAAAAAAATTCTCGGGGAGGACCCCTGAACCCTCCTCTTGGCTGGGGGTATATAATAACCCCCCCCCCCCCGTGTGGGGCCCCCAACCTTCCCAGACCGACACTGGTGGGCCTATTAATTGAAATAGTCAGAGGTCAATTCATCCAAGGGAAAGTACTACAACTGTCACGACGTCCAAAAATAATAATATTTCAACATCATTTCACCTTTTTCCGTGTCATTTTTAATTTTCTACCGTTCCCCGAAAAACAACTCGACATAGAAAGTTGACCTAATTCATTTCTGCTCGACAATTCCAATTTCCCCGTGGGTCGTTGTTCTCTTTCTTCTATTCTTGATCCTTCTTTCTCAACTCTTGAATTGCACTAGCACTGAATTGTCAGTCGAGTTCATCTTCATTTTCTACAATTCAACTCCCGTTTTTGGTATGATGGAGCTCGTTCTTTTGTTCCACAACTATAGTTATAAGTTTGAAAGATACTCCATCTTTGTTCTTCCGTTCGACAACTGGCTGTATTCCATCACAATTGTAATAATATAAGTTTTGAATTAAATATGATGAGATGGCCAAATTTGAATAAATTCGTTCGTTTCTAAAAATATTATATCAATCCCATAAATTAGAACTGACCCAGATATGTTCACCATAAATTATCTACAGAAAAAGAGTTTCGTTTAAAGTAAGAAAATCAGGAGTTGCATTTTATTGTCAACATTCAAACAACCCGTTTATTAACATGAATGATGAATAACCACTAATCAAAGTTGATCAATAGGGGAAATTAAAAAAATTCTCAACATCAACATCAAAAACAGTTCTCATTCTCAACATAAAAAAAATTGTACACACAAGTTCAGAAAATTTCCGAACCAGTAGAAAAATGCAGGAGATAGTAGTGGTGATAGTAGCAGGCGACTTAGAATAAATAATTGACTCAATTCCAGCTGCAGTGCTCTTTTGCTAGTGCGACATCTTTCGTCGTTCTTCGTTGTCACAATGATTTATACAGACGGGCAAAAGCCAGGCGGGGTGTGCTTGCAGTATCTTCAGTTATCAGTCAGAAGCACCCCTGTATTCCTACCCATCACTACCCTTTAAGCCCCCCTCCTCCCATCTCTTTCTACAGCACCCTACCCCATCTTTAACTTCTCTCATACCATTTTGCAACCTCCTTCTCACACATGTACCATAATCGCTGATGAAAAACTGATCCGTCGTACCCGATTCAACAAGCGTTCCGTCTTACAGTCGGACGGTGAGCACGAACCCTGCTCTGCTAATCCCATTTCATCCTCCTACTATTGGGGACTCATGGAAGTTACAATAATTCTTGCTACACACCCAACTTATATGAATGCACTATCCATGGTCTAGAATGAATTGGTGTGATGTGATCAAAATATAAAAATAAAAGATTAAATTGAATGGAAAGTTTTCAAATCAGTAAAATGAACATTTTCTCGATAAAACGTAAGACAGTAGTTACTTTCCATCACAAACATGATCAACTACTAATTCAATTTAGGGTGAATAAAATTTTATTTGAATTTGAAAAAAATGTAAATTACAAGATCTCAACTCTCAAGATCCTCAGAATCTTGAAAATATGTTAAATTAGGAATTGATATTTCTCACTCAATGTATCTAGAATGAAAGATGATTTTATTTATTTGTTCACAATGATAGGCTATAATAAAACGAATTAAAAAACAGACGTTCGCTCAAAAATTCATTAATTCCAATATAGATTACAATATATGTCCAAAGCCAAGTTATGTTTCATATCATAATTAACACACACAACTTCCCATTTAAAAGTCACCACAATAAAAATTATTAATTTGAAACCACAAAGGTTCTACCACATTTTCAAAACCACAAAGTTATACAAGCCAAAAAAACATTTTGAAATTGGAAATATTTCTGAATATTCTATTAATCTCAACTCAATCCGCGTCAAAAATTATAAAATCAAAACAGATATAGCCTAGCCAATTTCATGACTCTATAGGAATGCTGGCTTCAAACTCAAAACTTAGCAGTAGTTGAGAACAATAGATTGTTCCACTGATTACGTAGTATGGATTTAGGAAATAGAAGATTTTTATAGTGATTTTAGTAAGACTGATTTGAGGAAGAATATATGATTGATATGCTCAAACCCATTATGACAGCCAAGGTCAACTGGAAGAAAGTTATCCAGTGCGACAAACATACATCTCATAGAGCACTAATAATTAATTACTGTATTATGGTGTACTGTACTCACACTCGCCTAGTGGAATATGAATTATGTGGAGCTGAGTTTTGGATGTTTAGTTGGCGTAGCATTGATGACAACGGGCAGAGCAGAGCAGGACCGGACAGCCGGCGCTGAGTTAAACGTAAACAAATTATAATTTAATTTATTAGCGTGTCGCTGTCGTGGTAATCCTCTTCGTCAGTTTTCATCTCGAAAGTTGTTTCCTCGCCGACTACACAAATTCCCATTGTTGTTCTTGTCGACAGAGGAGGAGGAAACGTGGAGAGAAGGTATTCATTTAGTAAATTAACTAACAAACACACAGAACATCGCCGCGCTACGGTAACATCCGGAGCATGACGAGTTCTGTAGCAAGCATTGGCGGCTCATGCCCACGAAACAGGTGAAGTGCTGTACAGTAAAAGATACTGGCACATCACCTGTTTCGTGGGCACGAGCCGCCAGTGTAACAAGGTGGTGTACCTGGTTGGTGCTAACTCGTAAGGTTAGGCTAGGTGAAGGTTAGCCTTCAGATGTAATCAATTAACCGAGCCAGTAACAAATATTGCCTGAATGCCTACTACGATATCCAGCTTATTGACGATTAAATTAATCAAATAGGTGATGAAATCAATTCATTACTGAATGAATAAATTTCAATTGAATAATTGAGGGGTTATGGTATTTCCTATTACGTTCTCATAATCAACTATGATAGTATAATGACAGGAGAAGAACAGTTGAAATCTCTTCCATTATAATGGAGTATCTCCATTGATATTTCTATTCCACACTGGAAAGTAGTTCTAATTCAATTAAAAACGCTATAAAACCTTTCCAATTCTATTTCTACGTGTTGCGTTCAATGCCCAAGTTGGCAGAGCATTGAGGAAGAACATTCACCACAAGTCTATTTTGGGTGCTTTATAGGACACATCAACTGGCAGATGTAGCCTACAAGACTACAAATGCAGTGCAATGCAAAGCTTGCAAGCTACCGATCGGACTTTATATTGTTCGTTTGTCAACGCCGCTTGATTGATAGATGTGGATACTCTTGCACTGAACAACAGCCAAGGAATTGAGGTTGGTGGGGAGGGGTGTGTTTGTGAAAGTGTCTACCTATGTTGGGTCAGGGAGGGATAAGAGAGTAGACAGCGTTAGTGTGGAGGGGGGTGAGAATGCGAGCTACGAGACGCGAATGCACTTTCGTCGATATATCAACGCGTTTTAGTCCAAAAAGCTTTTTACATCGACTTTCAAGGGTCGCAGATCATGTCACACTGTGGCAGAGACGATTTAATACAATACATCGAAATTTTCATGTTTAAAAAATAACAATAGGTAGGCTACCTTCATTTGTGCAGCCAAAGATACGAGTCAAGATTTTCTAAATTCAATTTTTTTGTGGATCCACTAATGGAGGTAATTACCAAGATTCTTTGTCATAGACGAAATCTTGGAAAAGTACTGCTTTGGAGTGAATTTAAAAAATTGAATAATCTATGACTGCAATATTCTCCAGAATTGAAACAGATATTGTTTTTTGGCTGTGTACTTTGTTACTCTCTTGAATTATACAAATATGATTTAAGTTTATGACTTAATAGATGAATATAATGGCAGCAGTAACCCTGTAGAATACAAATTCACTTGAGATTTATCTGTGTAGACCACTCTCACTATACTTAGTAGCTTCTCATCGAAGAGCCACCGGAAAACACACATAAAAAACTTTATACGGCACAGAACTTGCGTATTAAGGCGAGTTGGTTGAATTACACAACTATCAGGTTTGTTATTGTCGGGTTTCGACCGCCTACTCCTTGGAAAATCGTGAAAATCTACGCTATGCACTTCATGTTTCGAATTTTTATTGCGCTGTTATTTTTCCGAGTGCTGTGCCGAGATGAGCCCTGTGAAAAGCCTCTGGAGGAAAAGTCTACAATGGAAAAAGTGTAAGTTTCTTTCTCCCCTCAGGAAGTTGTCTACTCTTTCCTACCCGAGCACTGGTAGGCTCAGCTGTATTTTATTTGCTCCGTCAGCAGAAAGATAAAGAGAGAAACTCAACTTCAAGTACAGAAGTTGATTTTTCATGCTTCAAGGCTGCCAGAGCAGGTTGTGATGGAAATACGCTTTCACTTATTAAAAAATCTTGAAAATAGTTTATGGAACGTAGCGAGTGTAGTTGGAATTTCATTACGACTCTGAAGGCGAAACGTTTCCTTCTACTACTATTTAGTTTTGAATTCACGCTATTATAAACGACTATGAAGTACCTACACAAGTATACAGCGTCGACAGAAATGGGATCCAGGAGCTTACTTTAAAAAGTTACACTATATTGGATGGGTATGTAGCATATACCCACACATGACTATTGAAGAAATTAAAAAAAATTGAAATCCTCGCTCACTTTCTTTTTTATCGATAATTCTTTCTCAGCCTTATTATTCTCCTCATTCCCCTCTGAAATTTTTCTATTCTATTTTTTTTTCATCTCTTCCCTCTTTCTATTAGCTTTGCCAGTCTTCCAGCTGCAATCCATCTTATTCGCATGGCACCTCATTCCACTCTTTGCCAGTCCCCCCAAAGATTTTTTATTTGGGTTGGGCTTTGTAATACAAGGTCATCGCAATTGTTTTCCTTCATCGATCCCAGCTACTCCATCGCCACTTCTAATTATCTTTTTGAAATCCTGCGCCACGATGTTGCCGTCTCAACTCAGCTCCCATTTCCACAAACCCATTAAACAACTACAAATTTTATCACCAAGCCATTGAGTTTGCAGCATCGAAGTACGTATCTATCCGGTATTTGTTGTTATTTATTTGACAAAAACAACAAGATGCTTTGCATAATGGCATCGTACTTACTAGATACATGACATTTCTATAAAATCAAAATTCACTCAAAACTGTGAGAACATTGTGCAGTTTTGAGAACATACATCGACTAAAACACTACAATTGAAAATTTTGACAAATTTCATGTCAATTTCCAGTAACTGGAAAGAATATCTTGACACATTTTCGCTGACCTTCACAGTAATAAATGTTCCGCATAAATTTTCCCTTCACTCATCATTCTCAGTAGACCTTCCATTTGAAGACCAATTATTTCAAATCTACGATAAGAAAACAATAGTTCCCGATTGATTATCACTTCCTACTAAAACAATGACTTCTAGGAAGATTTATACGATCCAAGTACAATCCTGAACGAAAAATTTGTTACCACAGAGAGAAGAAGACGAGACCACACAAATTGAGCAATTCAATGAGAATGCTTCATTGCACTACAAGAGAAAAGGTGCGAGGGGACTGGCTGGCGAAAAATCTGATGTATTAACAAGGAGACGTCAAGAGCCCATTGTTTCTGGTTGTGGCGAAACAAATGAGCCAATGAGAAAGGGAGTAGCAGCAATAAACTATTCAATTGAGGAAGAGGATCGAGGAGGAAGATGAAGAGACAGAAGGAGGAGAAAAGAATGATGATGAAGAAGATTGATTGATTGATTGATTGTTTGCCTTTATTAAGGGCGGAGTTAGGACTCTTGGTCCTCTCTACCACACAACCCTAGAAGAAGAAGAATAAAGACGACGACGACGATGATGTTGCTGATAGTGATGATGTTGATGTTGACGATTATGTGATTGATTTGAATGGAAAAGGAGAATAGGTAAATGAGAAAATTTGAGACAAATGACTGTTTGAAGGAGAGTAGATTGAATTCTATAGCACTAATGAATAGGGAAAGAATGAGTGACAAAAGTAGGAGATAGGGAAGATATAAAAGAGATAATGAGTAAGTGAAAGAGAAGTACAACTTCTCTTTATACAACTAAAGAACGGCAAAAAATAAAGACAGAACATTGAATGTGACGAAGACAGATTAGTGGTGAGAGAAGGTGTCTATAGCAGCAATTCATTCAGCCGACTAAATTATTGTTTTCACCCGCAACCATGGACGACTGAATGGCTTTCAAAGAGAGCTCCGAGAACGGTGACTGAGTGGATTCAATTCGAAACTTTTCAATCCAGGATTTAAACGGTTGATTAATTGATTCGTCCTTTATGGCGAGTGCCAACCTAGAAGAGGGTAGAATGAAGGGGACATGAAAGTTTTGGCCCCCAGAAGGGGGGTAGGGGGTTATTCAGAAGCCGAGTAGCTTTCAGGAGTAAAATAAAAGAATTGGCGTCGGCCGACAGGGCTGGCCCGAAACAAAGGCCCCACGTAACAATGGTGACCAGTGCCCGGTTGGACGTGTATTTACACGTTGATTTATCTATCTGGCCGGTAAATGCTACTGGCACGCTTTATATATAATCGCTCTCCAGACTCCTAAACCACTTTTTTATCTCAAACATACGGTTGCAAAATGGTGTTCAGGGGAGTGACATTCAATAAACGCTATAGCTAGCTGATAAGTGGAGTTCAAATGAAAATTACTATTTTAGTCAGCTTATGATTGCAACTATTATTAAATGATTAATAACATTAAGCAGGCCTCCTACAAGCAGCTTTTGATATCTTACTCAACCGTGAGAAAAGATTTATCCTATAAAATAGTTCTAGTGTCATGCTAGTTTTTCACCGCTGTGAAAATATAGGGCACCGTTTTTTTGCAGCGATTTTTGAATCGGTACCGAAACTCCGCAGCCTAATACCTCAGCGATGTTCGGCACCGACTCAAAACACAGGACTGGGTACAGTCTCTTTTGTAGCTGCTAGTTTTGACAGAGGCTGTACGACGCCGTGCTATGCGAGGCAGGCGAATGCTTCCTGTGCACCAGCACCAAGCTGCAATCAGTATTTGTTTATATACAAAAATAAATTTCCAAATAAATACAAAAAACATACATTTTGCTATTTTAGTAGCAGGGAAAAATAGCAAAAATATTCATAGCATCATCAACCAACAGGTAAAAGTTGTTAAGGGAGGGAGCAGCAGCAGCAACAGCAGTTCAAAATAAAGTGCTTCATTTGTCGAGAGAATTGTTTTACGAGCAGAAACAAAGCGGTGTGGTGTCAGGGTGCATTGGAGGGAGGGAAAGAGTTAGAAAGAGTGAGAGTGTGAGTGAGAAAGAGATTGGTTTGTTGTTCATATGTTGGCGAATAAGCCCCCAGCAGCCATCCAGCCTCAGTTGAGCGTTTTGGGAAATTGGTTGACGACCGGTGCTAAAAGCGGGGTTTTCTGTTTTTTCCGCAGATTAGGAAACGGACGGCCGACGCAAGTGACGTCTGCCGACGCTCTGCGAGAAACGCGCCGCCGCCGCCACAGACGCAGCAGCAGCAGGCAACGAATAGCAGGCAATTTCCCGCAGCTGACAGCCAACAAATGACTCAAAGTCCGTTATCAGCTCACGTTCGCGGAAATTACACCGTTCTTTATTCGTTATCTGCCATGACGCGCCCCTTTTCCACGCATCCATCAAAATTTCGCAGGTACCCTTCAACCTCAACCTCCCCTCCCCCTCCAAACAAACTCCCTTCCCCCCTCATTCATCAACAACCCTTACCCTCCCATGACATAGCCCCAAGACGACCAGCAGCCCAATAATGAACAGAAAGCACGCAATTCCCTGAGTAAACATTTTATTTCATTTGTTCATTTCCGTGAGATGTTTTCCTCGCTCATGTTTTATGGGCCACCTGTCATTCAGCCGGCATAAAAATTGATTGTGAGATTTATTGATGGTTAACATTCATGTCAGTTTTTCATTCATGAAGGAATTTAGAGTATAAACATTATAAGTACAAAGCTACTTTTATTAAAGGGATCGATGGTTCTAATCAATTTGAAGAACTAAAGGAAAGCAAATTTAACTAGCTGATTGCTCTTAAGAGTTTGGTTCAATAGCAATTATTGAGAAATAACTGAAGAGGCTTATGGGTTTGTTTAGAAAAATGTGATTTCCTATGAATTCTGTTACCAAAATTTTAAATGGATGAAAGGTTCGATTTCTTGAAAATTTGATGAGAGGGAAACATTCAAACACCATTGGAATAATTTTGCTATGTTATGTAGCTCTAGGTTCAGGTTATTCGATATTAAAATAGCTGAAGAGTCAATTAAATTTTTTTCAAATTGTTTATTCTTTGGACAGGACAGCTATTTCAAGTCATTCTCAATTCTACGCAAAAAACCTACGAAACTACCAATGAGGCAATACACAGAATTTAGATGAATTTGTAATGAATCTCTAAACTAAGAATATTGTAGAGTCTAAAATCGAATTCCTGAAGCATGTCCTCGTAGAAATTCAATTTATTGTCACTTGACACAAACACTCGCACAAAGCAACCTACTTTAGTAAAATGAAAAAGTAACCAGGAACTTATTCCGCGAAAGCTTTGGTGACAAAAGGCCAAGAAAGCTATTTGTTGGTTGGAGGCACTCTAGATTCGAAAGAAGATGGGAAAAATGAATGAGTGGATAAAGCGCGAAGAAAACCTCAGACAAGCAGTCGATCCCGCCTACCTGTTGCCACCGCGTCTTGTGATGAATTGTCGAAGATTTACCTGTTGTACGCTGAAATTCACAGCTTTTAGAGTGAATTAGGTCAGTGAATCCATGATAGACTTGTCAAAAACTGAATTTATTCATCAGAGATCACCAGGACATGAAATCCTTAAATTATCAGGTAAACATTATTCATCATACATAATAACTGTTGGATTTAGTCTAAGAGTAGATTGAGCGTGTTAGATGTTGCCCAATAGAGTGAGCATTATGCTTCATAATTCTCACTTCAATGTATTAATTTCACAATGCTGAATACAAATAGAACAAGTGAAGGGAAACCAAAGTGGAAAAATGTCAAGATTTTGAATTTAAATTCATGTTGTTATTTATGGTTTTGAACCAATAAAGATCGTAAATACTATCAACAACTTTACTTATTTCAACAGCTGTGATTGCAAGGTGAACTAACAAACTAACTCAGCGGTCAATTAGATAACATGATTCATGATTTCATGCTATCTCAACTACAGGAATTAAATAACTTGAACACGTTTTTACTGTGAATAACAAGGTGAAAGCTAGTCGATTTTATTAACAGATATTCAATAAATGAACAAAATATTAGTAAATGATTGAGTCCATGTCAATAAGCAGTAGATATTTACTCAATAAAATGATAAACAAAACTTGATAGATAAACAAGATATTGAAGTTCATTTTAATAAGCAGTATATATTCACTTGATAAAATAGATATTCTAATAAGCAGCTGAATCAAAACATTAGATTATAGTGGGATCCTTCAACATCGCCAAAGTAAGAGTTCTGTTCTTAATTCTATTCTCTCTGATTGTGGCCAAGAAAGAGCAACAGCATACAAACAAGAACAGGGCTGATAGAGATCAGTGCGGACGGCATTTAAATATTGAAAAGGCCACATCGATGTTATCAACGCGCGCCGATTTGGCATTATTGAAAAAGGTCTCGTATGCTGCCACAGAGCGGCGATCGAGCATGCAAAATGGCCAATTACTAGTTTTATCATTCGGTTCCACTCGGAATCACAGTCCAACGGCACTGCCAAACCGTTAAGCACGGGAGGATTGGATGTAGAATAATAAAACGATAAGGAGGTGAAGAAAAAGAAGAAAGAAGAAGAGAGGAGAGATATGTGAGTGCGAAGGGAGAGGTGGTGAGAATGGAGCTTTCAAGAACAATTTGGCAAGAGGAGATGGAGACGGAGGAGGAGAAGTTCAAGAGAGATAATAAGAAGGAGAATGAGGAATAAATAAAAAGGAGGAGCAGACAAGAAAGTAGAAGTATATGATGAGGAGGAAGAAGAAAAAAAGGAGGAGAGGAAGAAGGATGAAAAGAATGAAGTGAAAAAATGAAAGAAGAAGGATGTGGACAAGTGAAAAATGGAAGGAGAGAAAGGAGAAAGAGATAAAGAATGAGAAAAGCAGGCGAGGAAGAGAGAGAAGATGAAAAGGAGAAGAAGAAACGAAGGAAGAGGGACAGGAAGAGGAATAAGAAGAAAAGGATAAAAAATTATGATGAGTAGTAGAAAGAAAGAAGAATGAGGGGAAGGAGTATAAAGAGGGAACCAAACAGGAGAAGAAGAAGGAAGAAAACATACTAAAGAGGGGAAGGGAGGAGAAGATGAACGAGGAAGAAAGAGAGATATTGGTTGGTTACCAGAGAGGGTGGTAGGAGAGAAACTTGCAAGAACGATTTGGCAAGTCGTGAGATTCCTTATATGGTTAGCAGGGTCCCTCTGTGTGTGTGGGTAACCTTTTGGCGACTTCAAATACATATTATAATGTAACGGACAACTTTACCTTTACTTGTCCGCTTTCACCAAACAACTTTAACCCCCCTCCTCTCATCGCAACTACATTCGAAACAAAACTATAACACTATAAGAGCGCTCTCATGAACCATAGATTATGAACATGTACCTCACATAATACATAGTAGATATCACGCTGTGAAATAAATAATAAGCAGCAGCATAGGAGACTGCACACCAGGCCACCACAAATAATAAACAAACGGAGAGTGATTGATATCTTCATTCATGCAAATTGCTATTCCATAGATTTATTACAGTGATTCGTGGCGAATAATACAACGCTGGAGTGAACGTTTACGATTAATATACGCATGAGTGAGAATGATCTCCATGGTCTCCATAGAGTAGTCTCGAATAATCTACAACTCCTTGTGGTAGGCACTGGCGTGCGCACGGGGGTCACTAGGGGTACCGCGGTACCCCCATTGGCTCTTGAATTTTTTTAAAAATAAACCAGAAAAAAATCGCTCATCATTGCCAATATAACTTATTATAAAATATATTTAAACTTATTTTAAACATTAAACTTATTAAAAATATCACTTATCATAACCAGTTGCTTGTGTGAGCGTGACTTTTCTAAACTGAGCAGCTTAAAAACTATAGTCGTTTTGAAAATACTTCTTACTCGTGGGGATCTGGGGAGAAGCAACATGTGGGGCGCAGTGTTGCCGTTGCCTCATTGATACGACAGTTTACTGGAATGCCTCAATCCACGCACTAGACACAGTCAAGCTAATGGAAAAACCCCCTCAGATCCTACTGCCTGGTACCCCCATTGATTAAGGTCTGCGCACGCCTATGGTGGTAGGTATTATTACTCAAGTTCACTTGTATTCTTTGATTTTCGAGTATCACCTCCAATATAAGAAAATATTGATCCATATTTACTATCAAGGTTCAAACCGTAAAAATAAGCATGATCCTTTAAAAATTCACACGAGTCTACGAATAATCAAGATCCAGAATAATCGAATGGTATGGTATGGCTTCGGCTCGGTCAGTGTTGATTCGGCGACTGTGGGTACTGTCTTGGATTGTGATTCGTAACTATTGACACGAATGAATATTATATGACTTGTGACCTACATTTGAGAATTTATAACTTTTGGGCCGGTATTGGTTGGACTCAAGTCGTTTTCCTGACTTGAAGGGGTGTCTATTTTGCTTGGACATACTGTATAATGGAGTGAATATGAAAATGGCAACCAGCTGGTAGGCTTAAGCCCTTCATGGGCTGTTGATCCATTGACAAACAGAATAATCAAGTGAATTGGCACACTCATCAAAGTAGTTCACATTCTATAGAGAAACCATTGATTTATAGAATTAGATTTGGAAAAATTGTCAGATAGGAATATGCATATTTCTTTAAATAATTTCCTGTAAAACAAGAATGGAAGCTCACACAACAATGTAATTACAGGCTAATATACTAAGCCTGTGAATTCAGAGTGCATTTGTATTTTGCTCTTATTGAATATCTTATTAATTTCTTTAAATCTGATCACTGTACCCTAAATAATAGAAAAACCGCTGATCATATATAGCCACAAATGCAACCCGCAAAAGTACATAAATGCACAGTAGGACAGTAGAGGGTACAAAGCCCACTCACTAGAGGATTCAGTAGAGCATTGCAACCGCGTATTGTCCGTTGCACTGTTATCTGAGCGTCCAGTCGTAAGCGAAGCGGTCAGACAATGAGGGATTAAATAATTGAGAGCCAATTAGAACGCCGTTCAATATTTGATAGACGAAGTTCAAACTGAGGAGCACGGCTTAGGATTAATTCTGAATTGTAGCCGAGGGTCAGCACTCACCAGCTCCCCTACTAGGGCGATGGCAGATTAGCTGGCAATCTCCACCAATCAGCGATAGGCTACTCAGATTCGCAGAATCATCTGGCGGGTATAGTCTGTCCAAGCAAAGAAGACATTCTGGCAAGATGGGGAAACAGCTCCAGCTCGGTCAATATTGGTTAAAAAATTATACATTTGGTCTCAAATTTTAGAAAATATTCTGCTCTATAATTTACGACTGAATTCATTATTTTTGAAACAATATTGACTGAGCGGGAGTCATTTTCCCATCTTGCCAGAATGTCTTCTTTGCTTGGACAGACATACATATATATAATTTAGAAAAACAAACTAATGCAAACTAATCTTCAATTACAAATTAAATTTCATATTGGAGGACAGTTCATTTGTAAGTGATGGTTTAAATTGAAGAAAAACATTAGAAAAAGTGAAAAAGAAAAGAGATAAGTGGACAAACTCGAATCGTGTATATGTGTAATATATGAATTAATATATCAAGTGGATAATTACTGAAGTCGTACCAGAAGTTTAAGATGAAGGTAAAAAAGAATGGAGTAGATTTATACACAGGGAAATGCGCAACTTGAGTATAAATAATGATAATTAGAACCAGACAGGTAGCGAAAACAAAATAATTAAAAAAATATTAGAAATACAGGGATATTGAGATGGAACGAATAAAATAGATAAAAAACGAGAAATTAGTAGATAATGATCTCAAATTTTTAATTATACTAAGTAGATACGATTCTAATTAATCATTCAATTGCGAAATGAATTCACGCCCGTCCGCCCTTGTATTTCCTCGAAAATTATTCCAGCAAGATGTGAGCTTGACGCTTAAAAATTCGCTCATGTTAAAAATGAGGAAATTCTCGTAATTTTTCACTCTAGCAACGTAACAGTAGATGCTAGTGAGTTAAGAAATAAATTCGCCCTCCTTCTTTCACCGAAACTGAGACTGCGTTTTCTAATGAGAGAGCGACCCAGGTTTTTTCACTTGAGAAAAGTTCTTTCTTTATAGCAAGAATAATTCTTCCGCCATGTCATTAACGGGCGGGCGCGCTCATTAAAGAAATACTGGCACTCTTGGCAACTTAAGTGACGGTGTGAGTTTTCACAACTTGCCATTCTCACGTGTAATGATACTTATCCAGTTGGCCAGCTAAAAATCTACATACAGTTACAGATGAATACGCAAGTTGAGATGTATATACCAAAGCTACATTCATAATAAAAACTTTTCAACTCACAAAGTATAAATCTTTTTCGCAATTACTAGAGCATCTGAGTTGACTGAAGCATCTTCGTTATAACATCGTCTTCAAAACATGATTTACCCGACTGAATGATAAATTTCTACTGAAATAACCATTAATTGTTTTCAACAGAAATCTGAAACATCATGGTGCGCTGAACTTTTTCAAAAGTGAACGACAAAATCTATGCAGATTGTCATCAGACAAGCGAAAACAATAATATGCTATGGAAAATGCAAGCAGTTGCAGCAAGGATATTATGATAAAGCTGTGAAATGATGATGATTGTCCTATGCCCCTTGGTTAGTGAATGGTGAATGGACTCTTTAAAACTTATATAAACTATTTAAATACTGTACGAAACTAATTCACTGATGAGTTCATAATTCCCATTTTTTCAGTTAACAGCTATTGGGGATACGTAGAAAGCTGAGATAAAACACTAAAATTTTTATCTGAACGTAAAATCCCAAGTAATACTAGACTAATTATTATTACAGGATGTCAAGAAAGTAAGCATTACTATTTACATCTTTTTCCTAATAGGCCTATATGGAAAACAATAGTTTTTCATTTGAAATATTAGAGGATTAATAATAGAATTTTAGCACTTTTCCAAATAAGAGTTATTTTGGGTTATAATATGTAATGTTAACCTGATAAATTAATGCTAGTGTGCAAAGAATGAATCTGAGTATCAAATCAACTTGAATCCTTTCAAAATTCATTGCATTCAGTCTCTCATTCAAGTTCCAAGTTTTGATAGTCTTTCAAGGTTCTAGGTCAATTCTGTCAAAAAAGTTTTTTATGCCTCCAGAATTTCTACATTTCTTATCGGAGTCGTCAAGTTGTTCTTCAACTTCCTACAACTTCCATGCTTCACCACTGGCAACGAGTTGACTACTCAATTCCAAACAACTCAAACAAAGTATTCCTTGCAATGCTTTTCATACCTACATTGGAAGTTTTGAAAAGTAATAGCCTATGCCTACAATGGTCTGACTAGTTGTTCGATATTGATGTTGGAAAATTTTTTTCAACTTCAAACGCATTCAATATAGTTTCCGCAATGAATAATGCTTAATGTAATAATCGATCTTGGATGGAATTCTGTGATGATCGATCAAAGTGATTTTTCCATTGCATTCAGCATCACAGGTTTCCAAACAATACAATTTCGAGCTTCTTCATAATATGCTGGAACTAGAATATCAATTTACAGTACCGTATTTGAAAATTTATAATATTGGAATAATAATTTTCCATATTCAGTTATCAAGAATGAAATGGTTCCACATTATTATTCTGGTCTTGATAAATGACTTAGTTCAAATAGTCCCTTACATGATATTTCATCCTCATTATACCTCATGCAATATCAATCAATGAATTATATCCAACGTATCAGAATTCATAAAACGATCCGTTTTATGATTAGTTATATTGTATAGTATTGGAACTACACTTTTGAATAGGTGTAACTTGCGTAGCTTGCTTGTATAATACAGAATATTCATACAAATATACCAAAATGAAAGTTACATTTCTTCAAATAATAGACTGGTAGACTGGTAGACTGGTAGTGATAGGTGATCTAAACTGTTTACAATAATAAAGGAATTGAAAAGGAATTGTAACTTTTCATCAAGATTAAGCGCAGCTTCAAATTACTGTTCGTTATTTTTTATGAACTAGTTTTAGAATATAGTATGAAATGGGGTACTCCAGTACTGATTGATTTTTCTTCGATTTCTAATATTGATTTTTCGTGAAAATCCATTGCGAATATCTCATCAACTCCGCTTAATTTACCCAAATACGTTTTCATTCTATACTCCCTGCATTCACCCTTCTGGCCTTCTTTATTCTACTCTCCATTATTAGAAATTCGTTGAATATCACATGAACTCGAATTTTAAGAACACAACAAATCAACCCGAGATTTCCAAGTGTGTGACCTAATCCTCTAAAATGCGCCCTCGACAATTCGTTGGAGTGTGGAGCTCTGTTTGATTGTGAAATAGTGCGGAACGCACTTTGGACCAGTACAGGCTGATGCTGGCTGCCGCACAAAAAGGAGAAACTCTAGTGGAAGAAACAAAACGACACCGCACAACCCAGTGGATAAGAGTAGTTAGGTGAGCGAGTGAATAAATTCCTGTTTCAGAGTAAAGAAGAAATATATGTTGGTACGTTGGGTACGAGGTCCGAGTTGGGCTGCAGTTTTGGGCTTTTTGGACAAATAAACCATTTTATTATTGTCCGGCGGCGCGGTCGCTTGGTAACGGATTTCTGGGGTGGGTGTTTCAACTTGAAACTTTCAAGTGCGAATAAAAGCGCTGATTTCTGATCGCGATTTGGGTGATTTTTAGACAGTCGCCACCATTCAACTTTTTCTTTAGATTCCGACTCTCTTCAACTTCCATGAATAAAAAATACAAATTAATGATTCCTTATCCAGATATAACCCTTGTTGAAAAATGGCGTTTTTGGCATATTTTTACAATTATCTCAATAACCGTTGAATTTACAAACTTCTTTTTTATTTTTTGTTTTTTTTCACAAATTGTTTTCATTGAATTCCTCAGCTGATTTTACAGACGAATTGCTCATATTGGAACCTGAGTGAAGCCTCTAAAAAATTAGAAAAATTTACATAATTTTGAAAATCTCAATTTTCCGCCATTGTTATCTCGGTAACAAAGCGTTTTTGGGTGTTGGTCCCATGGAACTGCGCATATACAAGCGTTACAAAAAGTAAGCTCTTTGAATTTGGTGGATTCTCTTGATGTTTGAAACATGGAAAATTGAAGAGATATATCAGTTGCGGAAAATTCATGTATGGAACCAAACAAGGATAATTTTTCTGTTTTTCCATTTGGAATGTGAAAAGGGGAAAAAATAATTTTTGAAGGACAAGCCTGCCAATATAAACAGATGCAATAACATCGGCTTGTTTAACTCAGCTTTTGATAAACTCCGTCAGCAAACAAGAGCACTCAAAAGGTTGGTTACCAGCAGGCTCAATATACATGTACGATCTCATGCGATTTTATCTGTCTCCCCTGACGAGTGGCATGTACGTAACCTGATAAATTGATGGAAAAGAGAGAACAGAAATTTTTCACTTCATCTGGCACGTTGTTGAAAAACAAGCAAAATTTGAAAATATAACAAGAGAAAATAATTGGGGATTCCATGAAAGTGTTCTCATTTATTCATTAATTTCTCTTCAATTTGTACTTCCCTATTTGAAAAATTAGACGAAAATGAATTTCCAAATAATGTTCTATTGCATAAATTGGAAAACTTTTTCAACGTCAACGGTGATTAAAATATCATTATTATTTTGACACAATATAATTTAATACAATGGAATTTTTCATAGTATTTTTGTTCGAGTTCTTTTACTCTATTCTTGATCTACCTCCATTCTAAGGGAGTATTTTATTAAACGTCGATCTTCTATGTTTTACATGAAATGTGATTTCATAATTCAATAAGTTGGATAAAGTGAGAACAAAAGTGTTACATAAATTGTGTACATTACTTCAACTGTCTAATTCAAGTACAATGCCATGCAAAATTTCTTATGGATATATGGATACTATTGTTATTGACTTATTACCGGATGTATCATTGCAGTTGTCCAAAGAAAAAAATATTGTGGAAATGTTATTTCAGAAAATAAAAATTCAAATGCAAAAAATAATAACAAAGAGCACATTGAAAATAGTTATTGGAAAATTATCATCATACTTTTGAGAGTACTACATACAATATTCTTACACAGTTAGTAATTAATACTTTTCTATTATACTCTGAATGATTGTTATTAGAATGATTATTATTCAGTTGATAATTGTCATTTGGGATATTTCTCTAGACTGTTCCAAGAATAAAATTTTATATAGATTACTCTCTTAGAAACATTTCATGGGTTATTTTCTTGAGACTATGAATCTGCCCATCCCTTGGCGGTCCGATTTCAAGAAGGAAATGACTCAGACGATGGCTGATATGAAATAGATATAATACAAGTCGGAGAAGAGTGCTTTATTGTGTAATGAAGCTGACTTTGAAAAATAACAAGTAGGCTGCGACTGAAACTTGAACAAGCCACCGACAAGAAGTAAACCGCTATTTTTCTTCTCTTATTCTACTTTATCTTTTGTACTTTTCTCTTTTGAAAGTTTTCTCTCTACGGCGACCACTTCCAGAGCTTTCCGGTCTATTAGGAACTTGGCGATCGCTCGCTATCTTGCACTTATCGCAAATTAAATTTTTCCATCGAGTTTCATAACTCGATTCGCGAGTTTGCCTTTGTGACAATGGTTCTTTGCAAAAAAGCAGATCCGATCACTTTATTAGCATTCTTAAAATATTCTACTAGATTTCAGAGTGCCATAATACTAGCGGAATCAATCCAACACAGATACAGATTTCAGTTTTATCTATTCCGAGACTATAATAAAATCGTAGAGCTCATCAGCATTGATTATCCGAGAAGTGGTTATTCAAATTCATGGGAGTTGAATAAGATTCAACCGAACTGGAAACACTTACAATCTCTTATTATATTATTATTCTGTAATTTTTCTGATTCTCTTGGATGAGTTGGAAATAATATTAAAGTATTGGAATATTTAATGCTTGATTGTAATGGTGAAAATGTTATTGGAAGTATTTAAAGCTTAACATTGGTAATATCTAATATGATTATGTAATTTGTTCATTGTTAACAGTGAATATAGTGTGAAAGGACGTGAAACGAGACGGAGTGTGACGTTTTACAACCACCAAAAAAACTGCATTTATTTATCTATAAAACTTTTCAATCAAGAAATCATAAACGTGTTATTTCCGATCATGAAAAATATTTTCATGTAGGCTCTTAGAAGTATATTTAGGATGAAAAGGAAGGATGTATTCGGGGTTTTCAAGCTTAAATTTGTGGGATGTTTAATTTCATCTTCATGAAACATTTTTGGAATAATCAATAGAACCCAGTCAATAAAAATTATTTACAATCAAAAGAGCTCTGTCACATGAAGCTGATGGTATAAAGCATAATATTTTATAAAAATAATGTGATGATGAGCATATCCTAATATATTATTCAAGTAGTGTTAAATGAAATTGCTAGAGCTCAAGTTTATAAACCTCTTTGCATGATGATAACAATCCTTCTATCTTTCACCAGGTATCGTTCACGACATACTCAGCTAATTACAAATTAATTCCCGTAATGCAACTTGAAATTAGTTACGTTGAAAACTAGTGAAACTAGCTTACCATTAGCGTATAATGGGCAGACGAAATAAGTTGCGCAATTATAAGATGTTTAGCTCTATGCTGGGTACTTAAAATTGCACTCGGTGTCCTGTTAACGACACAACTTCTTGTTGAAAATTTTACCGAGTCGGGCTGGGTAATAAAGGATGCTGAGCCCTATTTACATAGGAAAGGGCTTCTCAGTATCCTTCTAGCACTCAAGAAAGGTGATTAGAGAATGAGGGTAGCATCTTTGCACGACAAAAATACCGAAAACTTCAATACATCTCATGTCGAGTGTGTAGTGCGGGGTGAGTTCACTAAAACCACATAATGAGAGACATAGCCATTGCACTAAGCGGCGAGAGCAAGTAACGATGTAATTAGGAGACAAGTAGACCCATGAAATTACACCGGAATAACGCAATTGTCTAGAGCCACTACCGCGGTAGACCTATACCACTGAATAGGCGTCAAGCTTCATTGCAGTGTAAAGTTTATCTATACGTTCAATTCGTTCTAGTGTACGCAATAATAGCACGTATTGAATGCTTCTATTTATTGCCGGAGAGGGTATGTAATTAAGAGAGTGGAATGAGGTGAATGGTAAACTGGTAGATGAAGATTGAAATTTAGATGAAAGGGACGATGTGAATTGAGATTCAAACGTATAGTGAATAGACGACGAAAGGTCATTTTCTAACAAAGAGGAATGATAAGAGGAGAAATCAAATGTGAACTGGAAGTTACAACACAATAGCTGAGCATAAGAAGATGATATATATTAATATCTTGATTAAATGGATCGAAATAATGTATATAAATAACACACTCTCTTGTTTTATAATATAGCCTATGGAGAGAGCACCATCAATTTTCAAATGGCTTGTACTTACAATACTATGTTATAGTACTCACTGATGCATACTACTGTATTTCACAAGCACAATACTTTTCTTCACTTGATAAATTTGAAAAGGCTTGCTCTTTTGTTCTGTGAATCTGAAGGTCATTATGAAAAACGAGGAAGATACTACACCAAATGATGATAGGAATGAAGTATAGGTAGGAGCACAAAGAAGAGATGAAAAACAACTCAAAAGAAAGATGTATTATCAGAGGAGAAGGGGGGATTAAATTGGAAGAGGAAAGGGCTATCGATAAAGAAGAAAATCATACGGAGAGGAAAAGATCACAGAGGATCTAACACGAGTCTACCCCATGCAGAGCGAAGGGTCACAAGGACGTTACGTTATGATAGAGGTTTCAAAGGGCAGGGAAAGAGGAGAAGAGTTCGCAGAATAATAGCAGTAGAAAAAGAATACGAAGAAAAGGAATAAGAATGAAGAAGAATAGAATAGGAGCAGGTTGAACTGGATAAGAGGTGAACTGAAAATATTGAGGAAAACATATTACTGGGAAGCAAACCTCTACGGATGATCTGCTACCCTCACCTTACACCCTGGCAAGGCCGAATCAGAACCAGGCCATGCTCAATACGAGACGAGATACTCTTGAAACGCCTTACCTTTCGGACAGATGCTGCACTGGAAAGGGAAAGTTGAAAGTGGGGAAACATCAGGCTTGATCCTCTTACAAAAGAACAATTCCAGGGAGGAAGCACATACAATTTCCAGGCTGAAAATCTATTCCTTTCTATCATATAAGCACCGGCCAACCTCTTTTCTCTCCTCCTCACAACACATGCCGCTCCACCTTTATACTGGAATAATTTTTTCCTCAAGATTACTCTTCTCAGCAAGATAATATGAGACGGAATTCAATACGATGGGAAAGCGTTTGATCTTTGAAAACCACCCGTTACGGAGAATAAGTTAGACGTAACAACGATACTTCCAAGAAAGTGATTGTTTATTTAGTACCACCTTCAAATCACAAACATTCAAGCCTCAGGCTATGAGGTAATACAAAAAATTTCAATAGTAAGAATTAACATCGAAGCAGAGATTATTATGAATAATAATTAGATTGCCAGTTTAGCTTTAGAGTATCCTTCTCCGAGACAAACACATTCCACTTACATACCCTTTCTTGAAATGGAGTATGAATAATAAGGAGTTGAGCGAACTATTGAGCAAGATAACATTTTCTCATGGTTGTTTAAATTAATTAACTCACGTACAGAGTTCAATGGTGGCATGATTTTATCATTATCATTCTTGATTGTAGGTCAGTTGTTCCAATTACCTGTAAAGAGAGAAAAAATCATATTAGAAAATTAAGAAAGTTTCATAAACTGAATAAATTCCATTTATCAAATTACGACTCTCAAGTATAGTATTCAATACAAATGTATTTTAAAAAGATTCAAATTTCTAATGAAATTCAAGAAAGTTTTATAGAGAACTCATCATATTATAATCATCATCTATGCGGGGTTATAAAGAGGAGTAAAGCATAAAAACAAAGAGGATTGAAATCTTTAGAGAATTATGAGCTTTAGAGAATCAAATAGGATTGCTCCCTGTATAATATAACATTTATATTGTGCCCATAACAGAGTAAGAAACCTAAGTTTGAAAGATTAGTATGAAAGATAAGTTTTATCGTGATTATCGCAGTATGTTGAGAGGCTTTCTCACGCACAACCCCCCCACCGACCAATCCACCCCAAAACCTTTTTTCCATGAAAAATGATGGACTCGTAGCGTGATAGAAACATCGGCCAAGAAATTGAATTTCCCTCTAGCAATCAATCAGCTGTTTCGGACAATTGATTGACGCCCTTGCAAATATCAATGTCAATATTGAATATTGTAGCAGTTTGAACTCCAATTCAATCTCTCCTCCTCATGTCGGACTCACTGTAAACCATTATAACTGCTCTGGCTATCAATCAATCAATCAGTCTCTCTGCATCTTCAATGAACCACTGGCATCGAATCGCTATAACAACAATCGATTACTTAGTCATGAATCAACTAGTGAAATGGAAACAATGCAACTCTCAATCAGAAATTCAGCAGTACTGCATCTATTGAAACTCGAATTACCAACTTGAAAACTAAATTATTGTTCAAGTGATTTCCACTCTATGAGTTACTCGTTTTCAAGTAGTGTATTTGGTTCTACTTGCGTTCGGGAACGTATTTAATCTTTTTTTTAATACAATTGCTCATTGTTCTACACTCACCACCTTCGTCTACTTTATTAAATCACATTACATTCGAGAAGAGTTTATAACTCATAACTTAGTTGGGAGAAGATCAATCGTTATAGAACGAGATAGGCTATGACTGATAAAAATCACACTACTATGAAAGTATACTCTCTTGAAATTGGAGAAAAAAGCCAATAAATTTTAAATTAAGAGTATCTATTGCAACTCTGAAATACACTCACACTGCAACTCACACTGAAATAAAGTTTGGAAATGAAAATTGGAAAATAAATTCGATACGAAGATCTCCAAATTTGGTATCTTGTGGAACGACTTTCTTGTTCCAAAATATTGTATGAAATTCCAAAAATGTGAATGCCTTATCCCTTGCATGCTTCTTCTTGCGGAATATCTTCTAAGAAGAAT
The DNA here is from genome assembly GCA_017141385.1 of Sogatella furcifera. NCBI lineage: Eukaryota > Metazoa > Arthropoda > Insecta > Hemiptera > Delphacidae > Sogatella > Sogatella furcifera. The sequence continues at coordinate 14,135,501 of CM029547.1, read as the reverse complement.
CTCCTTATCCCATGAATGTTTCTTTTTTGAGAAGAATCTCCCAGTGAAAATCTCCGATAAAAATCTAGGAGATACCAAAAACAGAAGCTGGAAGAACAACAATTCACGACACTTGTTTGCTTTTGAAGGAAAACTGACAGCAGGCTAATGGTCAGAAAAATGTCACAGCAGGGAAGCAACTAAACCCAGCGTGGGAGCACAGTATTTAGATGAGAAAAACGCTGCACCAGAAAAGAAAGGCAGCAAAACGGATGAAAGTTAGGCAAGAAAAGAAGGCTAACGTCAGACTAGGAAAAATGATTTCATGACTAGAGAAGAATGGATGGATAGTCTAAACGAGTTTTTCTTGAAAGATAGAACGGTCATGGTGGACATTCTAATAACAGAAAGATGCAGCATTATATTACATCTATGCGTGGGAGAGCAATTTTTCATGAAATTTTTGTCGGTGTATTGAAGCGCACTCTTCAGACATATTTTGTCGGAAAATATCACTATAGCCTATACACCCTATTTCGTTGGTCTTGTAATTGAATACATACTTTGCTCCACATTTTTAACAAGTAACATACTGGGAAATGTGTAATTTATCAAGTGATTAGATTCTTACCTACATAACATGTATTGTAGAAATGGGGAATTTGTGTTGTATTGATGTGAGCCATTGATGAAGGTGGAATTCGCTAGAAAGTCTTTAGAAAACCTAACTCATCTATAGTGTTATATTTAACTCAGTAAAAGCTGATTTTTGAAACCAGAGTTATACCAAGCTATTCCTAGTGTGTGCAACTATAGAGGAACTGGAAACATCACATCCTAATCCTCTTTAGTTCTTCCACCCAAATCCATCTGCTATTTAGTAGCAGCTTTCTCGCTAGCAGCTACAAAAGTAGTTTCTTCGCGACATGTTCAAGTTCAAATTAAGAGAATAATGTAAGATAACTGATTGTTGAAACGTGGTTATAATTATCATGAAACATGCATTCTCTCTCATGGAAATGTGGAAAACTGATTCACCAATTTTACAACATGCATTTTAGCCAATTTCTAAGCAAAGTAACTTATTACATAAGTTCCATAAATCATATAACTGGAAATGTGTATATGATTCAAATTTATTGGATAAATAAATAAATTCAAAACATTTTCAAACAAAACCACGTGAATAGGAAATTCTAAGAAGTCCCTTAACGTGTGTTCGCAATAATACATCAAAATCAGAGAAACGAATTCTAGGGCACATTGGAAAAGTTGGCGACTAGCCCGGAAGCCAGTGAATGTCGGATTGAACAGGCTCACTTTCACTTTTCCTTTGAGAAGAGAGAGAAAGGGTGAAAGAGAGGGTGTATCGAATTAGAACTGGCCCGAAGGGATGCCTGCCCCCCACCCCTATCGTCACCCCACTCCAAAGGAAGTTGTGTCCGCATCTCGCAAATTTCCACGACTCGGGTTTCGAAAACTTCGACGCGTCGGCCAAGTCGCTTAGATCTCTTTAGATGAGTAAGAACAGCTCTTCATTTATTTCTCTGTCTTACTCTCTGCAGACTGACAAAAAGGGCAAAGGCTAAAGACTGAACGGAGCTGCCCCGGAGCGTGCTTTCAAACTTGTTGTCAATGTTTCCTGCCGTACATCGCCAAACTCAGTACATCAAGATTGCATCCACTACCCTTGCTGCAAGTTTACTTCCACGGAGCACGACTGACTATCGTGAATCACATCGATATTCGATCTCGACTTCTCTTATTTGTAAGCAGCAGCTATATTTAGACCTCAAACTTGACAAAAAGTGTGTTTCCGCGGGAAACTCTTCATCTTCTACATTCACTAACGGGGTAAAGGTAGATTCAACAGCATATATTATCCCGAATAATTGATAAATAAAATGAAAAAAAAATCAAATACCTCTTTTTAAAATTTTAAAAGTATTATTTTTCACAGACATGTTTCGAAGTTAAGCCCATTTTCAATGTATCAATTATTTTCAAATATCCTGAATAATGATGCTAATCTGGAATTGATGTGTAGACCTCTTCAGATGAGTAGGATGATCTCTTCATTCATTTCCATGTCTTGCTCTGAATAGCTGGAGGAATAGCTCTAAAATACATTTTTAAAGGGTAGTATATATATAAGATTCCAATGAATGTTACATCAAAAGGAGGCTCAATACATATGTTATCAATCAATAACTATTCATGAACTAAAAAAGCGTAGTATAGTGAAATAATGTGGTTATTAAATAAATGTCAAAGTTTTTCCTTCGCTTGTGATCCTTTGAATATACCTTGTTGTTAACATATACTGAAACAGTGATCAAGATCGCAATTCTGAATGTGAGAAGAGTGATCAAATCAATCTACTCCCCCAACTGAGACTACTCCTATTCATTTTAAACTATCTATTGAAGCTGAAGTTTTCAGATTACATTCATACTGATACATCTACTTTCACAGGCCATATTCGTCATAGAAATGTTTGAATATTCCACTACAAATCATATAATGCCAAGCGATTAAAATTCCCATTTATTAGCTCTATCATTTGAGTTTACAATCGGTTCTGGTAACTTGGTCAATGGTCAACTTCTGAATATCTTCTTGGGAAACTAACTATCATAATATAGATTCTAGGAGGTAATCTTAACGCAAACCAACACAATCTAAAAGCCATCGCGACGATTGAACAGTATTAAGAGCATTTAGTCGCAGAGGGGCCCTTGGAAAGTGGCCTACTTCAACACACGCCGAACTGATTAAACAGGGAAATGGAGGGTGGATGAGTGAGGGGGGGAGGGGGACAGAGGAGGATGCTGTGGTTACCCTTCCGAAACATTCCCAAAGAGAGTAGCTAAGCACAATCAAGTAAATGGAATGGAACATGTTGAACATGGTAGTGGAGTCCAAACGATACTCAGCTCCTCAACTACGGCTGCTCTAACTACTATAAAAGGAGTTGACTGCTTTGTAATGGCCGGTTTACAGATCAACTGCATTATAACTCACGTCGACGGCACTCGCTATAGGAAGCTACTAAACACACAAAGCAATGGCTCACCTGCTTACGGGTAGACGACGGGCCTATTCCTGGTTTCGATTGATGTAGATAACGTTTAGCCAGGTTGTTTGAAATAGACTGATGCCATGATAGGCTACTACAGAGTAAGGAAATTACTATAAAACTCATATTGGTGACTCATCTTTTAGTAATGCCAGAGAATATACAGAGTGTTTCAGGAGGAATGTGCAATACTTCTCAGGCTGATTCCTTACACCAAGTAGACAAAAAAGTTCCTTGACACCAACCCCCAAAAACGCTTTGTTACTGAGATAACAATGGCGGAAAATTGAGATTTTTCAAAATATATTAATTTTTCTAATTTTTTAACTCTCTTCAACTTCCATTAATAAAAAATAAAAATTTATGATTCCTTACTTAGTTATAACCCTTATTGTTAAAAAATGGAGTTTTTTAGCATATTTTTCCAATTATTTCAATAACCGTTGAAGTTACAAACTTGGAACTGGTTTCATTGAATTCCTCAGCTAATTTTACATAGGAACATAGGAATTGATTATCTTGGAACCTCACTAAAGCCTCTAAAAAATTAGAAAAATTAATATGTTTTGAAAAATCTCAATTTTCCGCCATTGTTATTTCGGTAACAAAGCGTTTTTGGGGGTTGGTCCCACGGAACTTTTTTGTCAACTTGGTTTAAGGAATCAGCCTGAGAAGTATTGCACATTCCTCCTGAAACACCCTGTACAAAAAAAATCATCAACTTTCAAGAGCACCATTCAACGTATATAAACTAGCCGGTAGGCTCGCTTCGCTCACCTTCTCCGCCTAGCCAGGGGGCCCCGCCCCCTGGACCCCCGACAGTATCAGCAGTGTCAGTGAGTCAAACAGGCTCGCTTCGCTCGCCTGCAAAACATCTCTGTCAGTGTTAGCTGAGATAAACTGGCTCGCTTTGCTCGCCTGCAAATTCCATTGGGATAAATTTGCTTCCATCATTATTCATCAATTAACAGGGTTCTTTCAGGTAATCGTTCTGAATTAGTTGTTCTCTAACTTCAGCTCAACCTGGTATGTGATTTGAACGTATCAAATACGTTCAGTAGTTTCTGTGAAATAACCGAAAGTGCAGATTCCAAACATTGGAAAACTTTATTACAGGCGTAACCTCGGCAGGGTATTGAAATTTTATTGAGCACAGCATTTATGGACCTAATCGGGACCTGTATACCAAATTTCAACATTTTCTGCCAATTGGTTTTCGAAAAATCTATCCTATCTATACATCCTATCTATCTTTAAAGCCTATCATGAATTTTAACAACATAGAATCTCTTAATTTTCGGTCGTGGATTCTATCACACAAGACAATTTTATTGCAAGTATCTAGATGTTTCGATAGATAAGTACAGTACTGTGAAATTCTTACTCTAAAATGGTGGAATGGAGAAGTCCAGAGATAAATTCGACTTCTTGAAAAATTCTAGCGCACGGCAACTGAAGATTGAATCTTTTCAATAACAAGCAGCGAAGTTCGAATCACTCCATCGTGGAAATGCAGTGGAAAGTATTTCCGCCTCAAAGAAAGCAAGCAGTCAGTCTGTTAGCTGCAGCACGGCAGATCGATCTAACGTGTCGACTGACTGCCAATGTCCTATTTCAATTCCCTCGAGCTTTATTCGTTTCCACCCCTTCACCGTGTCCTGGGCCGATCTTCCGATATCATAAATAATCAAACAGGAACACGGCGCAAAAAGAAAATGGCGGAAATATGAGGGGAAAACGAAGGCGGTCTAGCGGGAAAGAGGACAGAAAACAAAGACGAACAAACGTGGGGACGGACAAGCGCCAAGCTCCATGAATTAAAACAGTCATAACTCACCACAAAGGAGAGAGCCGTCGTCTGTTTTTCCATATTTCATGTGCAGAAAGCCAGAGCAAGAGAAAACGTCGGAAAATGTCCTATTCGCTAACGCGTGGGTCGTCGTCTTTTTCTACCGTGTTTATCCTCTGGGTCCCTCATATTAAAGTTGGCTAAACGTTTTGCTATATGACAAAACTGTTTCCGGACGAAAATACTGTCAAGGCTGTAGCCAATAACTGAACGGTAGATTTTCGGAGCAGATGTTGACTCGTTTCATTTAACATTGACTTATAAATATTGCAATTTATCATAACAAATAATAAAAAAGAAATTCTTTTCTAGGACAGTGAAATTTTCCTTGTGAATTTTGTGAGGGATGCTTGATAGACAAAGTTTATCATTCAGTTTGTAAAGGTCTGCTACTTGTTACTGCAATAAGCAACATTTTAAATTGTACTCGCCTACGGCTCGTGCGTAAGTGGTTCTTTCGATGCAGCAAAGTCGAACTTTGCGCACTGACACACAAATAACTATTGAAGTATCAGCAAGTATCGATTTTCTGTGACCCACATATAGTAATAGTAATTTAAAGTAATGGATCAATGACAAGAGAAAAATGCATTTTCAATAGATGAACCGAACAGATTACTAATAAAATTCATGGAGTGAGAGAAATTCGATATTTCCAATCCAGTTCCAAAACAGAGGGGGAAAAAGTCTGGTTGTAAAAATTTGTGATTAATACGAGAGGAATCCAACAGGAGGCAAAAGCTAGTAGTCTGATTCTACTGGGGATTCTGGATCACACTAATCCAGAAAAACTGTATGAGGTCGCAACTAATTCCAATCGAAAAATAACTGGAATGAAATTGGAGAAATATGTGGAGGAGTAATACTAGATTACGTGAAAAGCTGTCATATCAAATACCAAAGTTTCTAATTAAAAACCCTTTCATTGCCCACATAACTTCACCGCATCATTCAAGCTGAAACCACGATACTTGAATTCGAATTAAAAACATCGACTCGGTTCCCACATCTACCTGAACTCGATATTCCACCAGGTTTCAAATTCTTTTTTTATAAAATTTCCAGCATTTCTATTGCTTGGAAAGCAAACTGTCAATACTCAGTGTTAATTCTTATAGCTAAATCATAAACAAAACCTGATAATGACATTTGATGTTCATGTTTCCTCTTTCTTCTTTCTTCTTTCCTCATTTTTCTTCATGTTTTCTTCTTTCCTCGTAATGGTGTCTCAAATTCTCATCTTTCAAGCGTGTGAATCATTTTTTAAATTGAGGAGACTTGCGATAATGGCAATTAGAATGCAATTGGAACGAAGCTCGAAATTATTCTTTGATAAGGAAATATAATGAAAAATAACCAAAAACCATTGATACAATCAAATCAATGATGGAAATGGCTTTAGAAAGGCTACAGCAATAACTTTTTCAAGCTGATATACAAAGCTCAACAACTTGAGTCATAATTATAATCTGCACCTGAAGAAATGAAACCTGACTTCAAACAACGATTCCAAAAAGTTTTTAAGCTAATGTAATACGAAACCAAGAGATGATTCATGAGTACACCAAAAGAAGTAATAATCCCAAGCTCAAACGAAGTTGCAATTTACTCTGCTCTAGCTAACACATTAGAAGAGCAGCTATTGGATTCGTCAAGAGGGTGTTCGCACAAACCAAGCTACTCGTGCTAGTGCAAGATTTAATTAGCAGATTAGAGTAGCAGCAACACGCCAGTTGAAGTAGGTGTTGGAGAAGTATCAAGGAGCAGAAAGGAAGGATGATGCACGACTCGAGCACAGTTTCACACACGCACACTCACACGCTCATGGCAAATCGAAACCCGTCCGCCACCACCAATGGCAAGCCTCGTCTTATCAAGCCACCAAAAGGCGAAAGGCTTCAACCACCAACGTCTTCTAATAAACAATTTGGGGTAACAAGATTAGGAGAATCTATAAGAAACGACAATCTGATTTACTCCTACTTCCTCATCAGTGGCGAAAATTAGATTGTGTTCTGATTATTACTCAAAACATGTGCATTATTACCTTTTGACTCGAAGGATTGATTGCGGCTATTATTCATGAACCGAATTCAAATTAAGTATTATTTTGGGTAACTTTGTTGCCTGATACGAATACTGAAAGTACTATTCACATAATTATTATTACAGTATATTGATTTTGTAGCTTTCAGTGATAATTATAATGAATCAGCTTGATATTGTGCTTCATTAATTGCGCTGATTTTGCAATTGAGTTATGAATAACTCTTTATTCAGTGAGCTCGAGAAATAAGGAGGTTGTTTGCATAAACGTGGTACTGGTTTTTATTAGTACATATTGTAACAGTAATTCCTAGGCCTATACTATATAGGCTATACAAAATGGGTAATTCAAGTAACGCCGACAACTTTTTCTAGTAGATGCGACGGGGTGCATAGTCAATAGTCAAAATATAAACGATTTAATCAAACCCATTCCCTCGTATATGATACAGAATATAAATAATTAATTTATACTACTATTAATTAATTTATACTGTAGTTCACAATTTCATTACTGAGCGATTGGATCCTTCATTCTATTTCTAATTATTCTAGTTAATAGAATCGACTCAACCGCCAGTACGCATCGTGAAGCAGCTGCATGATATATTTTTCCGAGGGATTTGAGAACTAATTAAAATCTATTACTTATCACGTGAATCACGTTTATTGTACGTTTTATCGTGACTAATTGATTGAGATTCTAGACGTGGAGAGAGGAATAGAAGATGGGAAGAAGAAGAAGAGATAGACTAAGAATATAAAGAAGAAGAAGAGATCGGCTAAGAATATAAAAAATACGAAGATGATGAGGAATAAATAAATTAGATTAAGAGAAATATGGAGCAGAAGATTGACGAAGTAAGAAAGACAAACAAGAGTCAAGAATATAATTACGAAGATAGAAGTGAAACGCTCCAATTTCTGCCGCTGGCTGTCAATTTCATTTGAAAACGACAAATTGTCAAAATGAGATTCAATTCTTTAATATAAATTCCCAATCTTAACTACTTGACATGCAAGTTTTCCAGGTGAAGTGAGGAGAGAAACATCTTCAGAGGCGAGTAGGAGCGAACACGGTAACAATGAACCAAACTACTGAAGTTGAAGTACGCGGGTCCTATTCCATAAGGATCCGGATTTAATTAGAAGATTAGAAACGTCTTGCTAGTGGAAGCTGCAACTTAATATAGAAGAGATTGTCAGAAATTGTTATAATGAAGAAAAGAAAGGAGAGAGAGAGAGTGAGTGAGAAAGAAGATAGTAATAGAATAAAAAGAAAGGAAGATAGTCAAATTGAGTAAGATCCGATTTTCAACGACATTGTTAAGTAGAAGGAGACACAACAGATTGCAGATAATGAGAGACAAACAATGGAACAACGAGAGTGACGATAACAATTCAAGTGTCGCCAGAAGAAGGAGGACAGTGGCTAGAAACGCGTCTCGTTGTCAGTCGGATCATCCCAGCCAAGGGACATTGACAAATTGCGATACTGTTATTCTTGCATAGCGCCGGCAGCTCAATGTAAACATCAACAGATTCCAAGGGAAATTGAGATAGCCTCTGACAATAAGATGCATGTTCAGGTGGATCCATGTTTCGAAATGGGAATTCATGCTGTAAGGTACGACCTTGACATTGACATTTATGACATAAAATAATATATGAGCTAGAAATAATATGAAATATAGTACTTGATATTTATGATATTGAAGAGTATATACATATTGAAGATTATATACAGTATCATAGCAAAGACATAAAAATCAATTGATTCTCATGAATGAAACTTGTTAATGATTATTCATTCAAACACAAACACCAGGAAACATGAAGCAAGCAATCAAGCTTGCACCATAAATCAATTTATGCAGGCTTGAAAAATGCATTGGAATGTGATAACTCACTATAAAATTAATAAATTTTGCAATACGTTTTTGACATTCAATTTGTAAGTGTGAGGAATGTAGTCATCAATGAGCTAAAGGTCAAATGCAGTTTCTATCGCTCTAAATTGCCTATAACTGATTTATGCATCAATATCAGTAGCTGCAATCCACGCCTAGTACATATTTAGATTTCAATTACATGATGTCAAGGTTCATTCCTATTGATAGGATGCACTCACCATAAACATTCAATTGCTTGATGTATTACAATATCACAGTATCGTTGAAAACTCGTTGGTTAATACCAATAAAATGGATGACATTGCAATAAAATTGTTCTAAGCAGAATAATCGTTCATTGATATAGTTTGACCTCTCATGAACAAAATATGAACCGTATGATTGATTAATACTGGATAACAATATTGTTCATTGTTACATCATTTCAATTAAAACTGAAGTTGAAGTGCAAATTTCAGTAGGTATCAAGTTCTGCCTGTATTATATTTCAATACATTGAATTTTGAAAAATATCACTCTTCTTATATCAACTCTTTCTGGTATCAAGTTGAAATATCAAGTGAACTTATTCATTTACTTCTATTTCTAGAATCTAGATGATAGGATAGGAAGAAATGAACAACTTACTGAGCACTGAGCTGTTTAATAGTTGTTGAGGTACCATTTTTTTATTAACTGAAGAAGTTATCAACATATATCATGATAATTATCATGCCAAGACGTAATAAAATTTACACTTTGATCAGAGATGTGGAACCTATCCATAATTTGGAGATCTGACGACCTTTGTTTTCACTTACCTAGATTTCGTAATAGCCTGAACTCCTTAATTGGTTGATCAAACCTTGTCTTGCAGGATATTAATTGGTTTAGAGTTACAAACTTATAATTTGTCCCAAAATTACTTGAACGGACATCGTTATCTTCAATCTGCGAACATACAGTGTTTTGGTAACGGGGGCACTTAATTTCAAGGTTGGGGTAGGTGAATGTATCATAGATCTTGCCTAACATAACATAAAGTTATAATTATAATTGTAATTTACTGCTGGAGGTACAGAAGTTAACAAATCAGAAGTTGATGAGAGTGTCAGAAGTTATCTTCAGCGAAGGAATCGTACGAAAATTGAGGTTGCTAATGTTTCACTCGGGTAATTGAGTATTGACTTTCCTACACACGTTTAATACATGCATGAGATGAATAGATCGATTATTTGATCAGAAAACCTTCATATTATGCAACTTAAAAATACAGTAATTTCATGAACAATATGATTATAATAAGTTCCTTAATTAAGTAATTTGAACTTCCATACTCAATTTGTAAGGACAATTCTTTTCAAATGAATTGAATAGGAGACTATGAGGGAATTCTGTATTGAACAGTGAATATTGTAGACGACAAATGAAAGATTTCTCCGACAATAATAATAATGCTTTCGATAATCGGTTGAAAATATATTGGTTATTGATTAATAATCAAACGAGCATATTTTCTTAAATAAATATTTCTGAAAGTTTCCGAATATCCTGAGAATGTTTGGTATGCAAGATTTTTTAGAACTCGATTACTTTTGTTTTTGAACTACAAGTTTAATCTAATCCTAAAACAATGTTGACTTGAATAATTTTAACTCTGTCTATGAAAAGTAAATGTCTATTCAAAGTGCCCATCACTCTTGCATTATCCCATTTGAGGTCACAATAACCATAGAAGTTAAATATTGTTTCCAATTTATTTACCTTTCTAAACACACGCACACTCTGCGTTCTATTTTGACTGCTCAGAACAGGCGCCATGTTTGATCAGCTGTCTTGATTCATCGCTTCTAATCAAATAAACACGACTCTTTATTCCATTAAAGGAGGAGAAGAAAGCTGAAAAGAAGAAGAGGGCTGTTCAAATTCGATTTCGTGCCAAGGTCGCGCTGCTTTTATGAGCTGGTACATGTGAGCAAGCATGTTGTGTGATTGTGTTTACTGTACTCGGTATGTGAGTACTGCAATTTGTTGCAGTGCTGTGTCAACCGGCCTTTTTACATGACAGCATTGTGAGCTGTTTGAGCCAATTTCTGTTGCAAAAAGAGATCATCATTAGAGAGATGCAAATATTGCGTTGTTGCCAGATGAGATGCACTTAACCATCACCTATATCAGTTCTATTCCAATAAACTCAATTTTAATATGATAATGCAATTAGAGATTAGAAAGTTTTGATTGAATTATTCATGACACTACATTATGATTGCTTCCAATAAAATTGTGGATACAATAGGATATAATTGATATCTGATACTCAGATTTGAAAATAGAACAGGAAATTAATGAGAATGCGTGGCTGATCGGAAAAAGTTTGTTGAATGTTTTATTAGGATCAGTTTAGAATTTTCCTAAAGGATGTTTATGGATTAGAAAACTGGAAACTGAATGTTGAACTTTTCGTAACAAATTTACCATTTTTACTCAGTAAATTATTCCACATTGGTGATTCTTAAAAGAATCTAGAGGAAAAGATATGAGTGAAACAATCTCTATATATAAAAGCAAAATGGCACTGATTCATTCATTCATTCATTCATCACCAGAACTAAAAATCCACTGAACCAAATGCGTTCAAATTTGGCAGGCATGTTCAGTTGGACGTTTAGACGCGCGCTAAGAACGAATTTTAAAAACTTTTCAAGGATACGCCAAATATTTTAGTTTTTCCAGAGTTTTTCGGCCTTTTCCTCATTTTTTCGAGAACCAATCGGTAGAAACTGTTGATATTTGGTAGGTAGGTTTAGATAAGGTCTAGAAATGTTGCGTTAAGATATTCTTGCAATCCGTTCAAGATTACGCCAGTAATCAGGTTTTCAAAATTGTAGATGTGTTGCGGGTTGCACATCTTCCATCTTGATACGACCAATCCTAACTGTAAATTCAATGGTTCAGCGAGATTAAAGATGAACTAATTTGGACGATATTGAATCAAGTTTCAAACTATGACCGATATACTTCCCAAGGTTACGCTTAATATTAGCGTTTTACTATTTTTTGGAATTTTCGGAGTTTTTCTTAGATTTTTCTAGAACAAAAAATTGGCAAAAAATGTTGAAATTATGTAAACAGGCCCAGATTAGGTGTAGAAATGCTGTGCTCAATAAATTTCTAATCCCTTCCGAACGGAATATGCAGGCGAGCGAAGCGAGCCTGTTTGTCTCAGCTGACACTGACAGAGGTTTTGCAGGCGAGCGAAGCGAGCCTGTTTGACTCACTTACACTGCCTTTACTGTCGGGGGTCCTGGGGGCGGAGCCCCCTGGCTAGGCGGATGAGGCGAGCGAAGCGAGCCGGCCGGCTAGTTAGTAATATGAGAAGTGAGAATACGCATTTCAAATTCAGTTGAAACTCCTCTTGTTCACTGCAAAAATTAATAATTTGTCAATTCTTCCACACCAAATATGAATAACACCAAAGGTACTGTATTACATTTTGTTTAGAATAAATATATTATAATAGGGACAGATAGAGTAGATCAACATGGAAACGTGGTACCAAAATTAATATTGTGTTTCAAATTAAGCTGAAATTAGATGATGAGTTGAAATAGTAAAAATTTCCAGTTGAATGATTTGAAACCTTCCATTATTTTAATTGAAAAGCATTTTATTGTTGTTATATGATTCAGTTTCTGAGCAACAAACAACATTTATTCAAATCACTATCAGGCTCACTCTATTTCGAAATACAATCAAAATGTGTCGCCTATCCCAGTTGGAAAGCGTGATCATTACAATCAATCAGAAAACAATCAGTACACTAAAATAATAGCTCAGTTACTGGGATGATGTCAGAAAAACTGGGCCACAACAATAAGTCAACATCAGACTGTGATTGGCCACACAAATGGAGAGATGATTTAGAAGTGGGGCAACCTTTTTACGACGCCGCGACTGCTACAATGAAAATATTTATTGTAGTATTCTCTCAACTAATCATTTCGGATTGTGTGTTGTCGGCCTAAACAATGGGGTCTCGAATACCGCCGCCGACTACAACTTTACAAATTGAAGTTCACTGTGTTACAAGAGCACAGTTGGGCCCAGGCTAGTGGTGATTGAGACAATACAATAGGAATAATAGATCGGCCAATCAAGAATACTTAACACTGGGTGGTATCCATTTATTATTCACCACGCGATTGCTATCTACTAACCGACTAAAAACATGCTTTGTTTCTCTTATCACCGAAAGGGAGTGAGGGAGAAAGTTACAAAGATAGATGTAGAGAAAGAGATAGAGGGAGAGACCATCATGCTTGTAAAGTCGTACATCGTATTCATTCATCATTGTATAAAATTTCAGAAGAACCTTGAATTAATTTACTTTGGGTGAATGAATTGGTTACAAATGTTAGCACAACGAGAAGGTTTATTGGTATGTGCAGGACAAAAAACGATTTTGCTCGACCACTGTTTTGCTTTGTTCAAGTCCGAATCGGACGATCAATCATTGTAGGGAATTTGTATGGCACTATTAATTCAATGACATAATTCGGCTAAAAGAAATCTTCAATTGCTATATCCTGTCATTTCTTATATCATTCGTTCATAATTACTCCAATACAATACTATTAACCAATACAATATTGGGGAAACACTTTATTAAAATTAGGTTAACAATTATTTAAAAAAATTTCTGTTAACAAAACTTATGATTAAATTGCTTTAAAAAAACTTTCAGACTAGACCAAAGCCCAGAATAACACATAATGGGAAGGAAACACAAACGAACCTACAGTTGAATAAGGAATTATTCGGAGACGTAGAGGTGGTAAAATTACCCAGATGCAAAAGATACGTTTCTGAGCCCCGCACCGCCACGAATATTATTAAAAGGAAAGTTGGCACGCGGCGTGTTTTTGCGAGGGAAAACGCTAATCAAGTTACCGGGGCCGAATTTCTCCAATAATAATTAGTATGCCTGTTACCGTCCATTAATTTCCTATTCCAAGTTTTGCTAGCGCGGTCGACCGAAACTCATTCGCCTACTCCTACTTCTTACTCATTTTCTTCTTTTTCTCCTTCTTCGTCTTCTTCTTCTTCTACCTCTGCATTATCTTTCAGTCGCCGTTTCTATTCCAACGACCAGAACTTTATAAATTGAAAAGTTAAGTAGGAGAGAACGCAAGAACTGCGACATTAGGAGATGGGATGAGGGTGGTGGGGGCTAATGGGAGGTAGATACGGTGAGCGAATTGGGGTGAGGAGTTGGGGAAAGAGAGAGGGTATAGATAGGCTAAGTTGAGTGGTGAGATATGAGCTGTGAAATATTTGAAGAGAGACACCGAATTTTGTTTAGAACGGAAGAAGAAAGACTACAGAACAACAATTTAGGTACATACAATTAGAATGAAGAATAATATTTTCTTGGCAATAAAAGCAAGAAACATACAAATTTAAATTTAATTTCGTTTCTATTGAACAAGGATAACCACTACCATATTCAATATGTGAAAGAGACAGAGAAAGAGATAATGGAAGAGTGGAAAAGAGGAAGTGAGACAAGACTTCAATATTTGGTGAAGAAACAATGAAATCAATATCAAATTGAAGTTATTAGAAAGAGATGGAACAAAACATTTGGATTTGAGAGGGGAGAGGGAAAGAGAACGAGGACAATCGCATACCCACACTCACTCATCTGAAACTTTGCTGCAGTAGTCGTTATAACTTTGTGAGGGTGCTCAAAAACTTACAACAGGGACAATTCACGAAAAAAATTTACCGTGATCAAGAGCAGCTGTTGGTATTGTAACAGCCCAATATAAAGTTTCACTAAAGCTTCAATATATTGAAATATTTAAACGGAGAATGACCCTGATATTTGATGCTATGATGCTTTGTATTTTACTAGTATAATAGAGGCAATCAGCTATAGAGGCAATCACCCAAGGTGTATAGAATAGTCAAGGATAGGGAAATAAATGCTAAATTTTTGACTAGAGGAACTCCGTGACGTCAGTATCATAGTCAGCTGCTTCACTCTGCCCCACCTCTACTATTCTATACACCTTCGCAATCACCTACCATTTTAGCAGAATTACATCAAAACTAAAAGGTACACATTGATTAAAAAAATATCCACTTGTATTTTTATTTGAAAAATGGAATAGTTGACGGAAGAGTATTTTATGCAATATGATAGAAATGTAAAATCACTTGTTTCGGAGAACTATGAATATCCTCCATTATATATATATATATATATATATATATATATATATATATATATATATATATATAGCATGGGGAGCGGGAGGCTGTTCTTGGGAAATGGAAATACTCAAATGAATGGGATACATGACTGGATTAAAAAAATTAGAATCTCAAGAACAGCCTACCGCTCCCCATGCTACAATATCGTATATTTTGTGTGGGCAATTTGAAACCAATCTGTTGAGTTTATCAAGCTATTATCGAGCATTTTATAATGTGAAGTGGTTAAATGTAAGCTCACTTGAATCCACTCTCTGTTGGGTGCAGCTCATAAAATCTCTTCCAACTCGCTCAGCCTTCATACATGGGGGAAAACTGCACACTCGGTATATTTTTCACAGAGCTTTTTCCACTGTACAAACTAAGCCAGTTAACACGACCAAGTTGAGAATTGAATGTATCAATATTTCAAACAGCAGCCAAGTGATTCAACAGGGACACAGTCCTTTTATCTGCCCTACTGGAGTTGCACAATTGAATTCTGGGGAACTGGGCAAAACAGACGAACACAGTGAGGACACATTTCCATAAGGACAATATAACAGGCCGAATTACCCTTGCAAGCAAGGCGGCTGAAAAAAACGCCCGCTTGAATCTATTACCATTCCCCAGTGAGAAGGGGAATAGAATATTAATTCGACGAGAAAATGAAGGGTGGAGGTGAGTGGGTGAAGGAAATTGAGGAGAAACAGAAGAGTGGGATGATGTGGGAGAGGAAGATGTTAAGGGAGAGGGTGAAGAGAAGAAAACAAAAGGAAAATGAGAGGAAGTAGATCGGAAATGTTTGTGCAGTACAAAACTCCAAGGTGACGTACAATTCTATTTGAATTGCAAGTAGGCATTGTTGTTTTAGTTCTCACAAACAATATGCGGAGAAACTTAATCAGGGAATAGATAAGAGAGTTGTCCTCTCAATTCAGGGTTTCCAATCCAGGTTTGAAAGATTTTCAGGGTTACAATGGAATTTTTTCAACATCTATATTTGATTTACAAGATAAACGTTGAATGATCTTGAAAAATACTTCTAAATGTTTCTTATGAAGAAGAGGAATAAGGAGAAAATCCTTAAAATCCTCTGCCGAGCTAAGCGAACTCTAGTAATTAGATTAAAGAGTAGGAGTGCTTATAGAGATATCACACTCACCCTGGAAGCCAATTGAACTATTCTCACCTGAAAGAGAAAAAGTTGATCACTACTATGACAAGTCATACCTGAATCATTTCAACAATTTATTATTATATACAATTATTGGTGAGGAGACATGCATGAATTTCGAATAGATTGAACTAGTCTGTTATCTTTATTTCTATCAGAGACATTGTCAAATCTCAAAGGCATCAAAGATTGATTGGCATTAGCCAATTATAGACGGAAAACATTCCTATCACAATGGAGATAACTGGGCTGAGCATATCAATCTGGTTGCCACAAGTTTTGTTTTGTCGCCTCATATTACAGAGCCATTGTCAAGGTAATAACAAATTATGAGGACGAAATTGATGGATGCACTACAGTGTTTGCGATTGTTGAATATACAGTATTAAAAAATTCTACAATAATACTAAAATAACTCAGTAATCCATGATAACAATCATCAATAATAAAATGGACATACAGTACATATCAGCTAACAAGTTTCAGAAGTAAACTCAATTAATAATAATTTATTAACGTGATCACAACAGGTCAACATTAACGGTATACTGAAAAGTTGCTGTGTTTCAACAACACAACATAATTTAATGGAAAATTGTACTAGGACTTAGTACACCGCACTGACATATCAAACTTTCTATTGATCGGTCGGCTCCAGTGAATCACGATAATACGCTGTTATGCAAATAACATGTCTACAATGTAACAACCAATCAACATCCTTCACAAACCACCACCCACCTTTGCAAGCCAATGATTTTTGTTAAGTATATCATTAGCAATCATTATCGGTAGGAAAGGATTACATAGCTTTGAGCGGTAGAGCTATCAAAGCCCAATGATGCATTGTAAACTACTTTTTTAAAGCCGAGGAAACTGCTTGTTATGCCCTATATAGAGGTAATGGACTGTATTATTCACCGCCTACCACTGGAAATGCTCCACTCGTGATATATTCCAACATTGAAATTCGATATTCAACAAATTGAAATGTTTATTCGATTACTATTATTGAATTTGAATGGCCGCCTACCAGTTAAAACCTACTCTGATTCAGTGTGTTTTATTGTGGTGCACGACTTATACTGTTGTACACCTACCACTTTGTTGAAAATTTTGAGAAAAATAGATTTCGTGTCACGATGGAAGAATAAAATATTAATATCAATTACAATAATTGATCACGAATCACATTTGAATATAGAACTTCTCCAAGCTATACTTATATTGGTGCTGACAAGTTTCTTATTTGGTTTGGACATTGTGATTAAACACTACATAATAAGCCTCGCAACTGAATAAGTACTTAATAGCTTTACAATAAAATTTCTTATTTGGGTTATGAGTTAATGAAAGTGTATGTGTTTTTCAAATTCCATTGCCCCCAAAAAAGTTAATGTAGTTTTGAATAGAGGTCAACTTAAATTTTTACCGTAGGCTGTAATAAGCCACTACTAAGATAGCACATAACCCTTCTTCATTTTCAATCTTGTTTTTACTTTTAAATTTATGATTAAATGAACATGCAATCTCTAGAAAACATATAATTATTGGTAGTGCGTGGGATGAGCAGGTAAACATCAGATATTAAGGTTGCTGAGTTTTTGATGAAGTAATTTTGCAAATCACGGAGAGAAATAATTAATTTATTATTATTTTATTTTTTTATTTATTGCGGATGATGCCCACATAAGCATTTTAGCTTGTGCGTGGGTAATGGATCATGAGTGCGAAGGTGATTGATGAGGTGAAAAACAGCCATGCCACTGGGATTCGAACCCAGACCTGCGGCATTGCTAGCGGACTGAAGGTTGTGACGCCCTAGCCCACTGCGCCACCGAGGCCGGCAAATTAAGGAATATAGTGTGTAATTTAATCTTCGATGAGCAAATACGAGGTGTACAAGATTGTACTACTTGTTTCAAGCTCAAGTTTTATAGTCATTGGTAGTCAAATTAATAATTCAGCCACTATTCAGGATAATCTTTGTGCAGTGAGTACCTTATACATTGAATACAGTTAGTGACTTAATCTCTGATCAGAGACAAAATTTTTTCAATTAAAGGAGGATGCTTGTAAATTACACCAAATACAATACATTGATCGTACCTTTAGCTAACTTAGATTAGCTTAAATAGTTACTTATTCAACCTTGCTTTACTCTTGCTTTTCTATCAAGTTTTATTTCGTTATTCTTCAAATATGTAGAATTTATGACAATATAATTATACAATGCATAAATAAAAGTAATAGTGATTACTATAATATTGAGTAAGGAATATCCTAGGATGAAAATACTACTAGGAAATTTCAAGAATTCTCGGATTTTTCATGTTTCTAACACTGAACCATTTTTCAATTTTTTCCCCTAGCAAATCACCAAACCGCCAAGACCACGCGTACGGCTGAAAGACGACCAATGGGGAGAAAGTGTAGTGGGGGAAAGGGGTGGACAGCAGAACAGAAGTTAGTAGGACGACTGGTTAAGGGTAACTTTCAACTAATTAACTGAGAAGAGCTTTAACTGGGTTAAAGAGAATTTCCTTCGTTGCCGGGCGAGAGGGGGCTGACTGTCGACTTGCGACTTGCCCAGTGATTCATGGGGCTACCAGAGTCTCCTCGTGAACTGTGTCACAGAGGCTTATATATCTATATTTTATACAGTGGTATATAGTAGATGAAGGTCTACTCATTGTTGAACATCAAATGCTAACCCCATTCAAGAACCCTCCCCCTCCCGCAACTTACCAAAACTTGCACCTCACAAATCCCATTCGCGTTTTGCAACTAATTGCACTTACAACTTGTGTCCAAGAGGCAGCAGACAAACTGGTTGCGTCATACTTGAACGGAGCGGAGCGGAGTCCAGGAGGTTAGCAGATGAGCAATGCCAGTTAAATTGCTTCATGCTAGTTTGTACCAACAAGAAGTAAGTTAAATTGTTGTTGTTTGATAGTTTGAACTATTTTGTGGCTTTGCCTTGAGTACATGTTGGAGGTATTATTCAAATAAGATTATAATTTATTCATCAGTTTATAACAATTAGGCTACAGTCATCATTACTTGTATCAGGAGATCTTATTCTTATCATCCTTCCTTAATCCTAATTCCTAAAATCCTCTAAAAGTAATATTCTATTTGTTTTAAAAGTCCACTGTAAATGCTGCTACATGAAAAAATTTCAGATGATTTGAATCTAGAATGGATCAGAATCGGTGCCTTCATTTTACCTTGGAGGGCGAAGTTAGGGCGCAGTCGGCCCTTTCTTACACTAAACCCTCAAACAGTACAAAGCTACACTGAATAGAGTATAATACAACGCTCCATGCTGATGATAACTAAAATGAATAGTTGATGGTTAAACTTGCAACTAATATTACTTGAATCCTTCAATGTAATAATTCAAAGTTTTTACAAATCAATTCTCAAATTAGTAAAGCTTTTAAAACAAGATGTCATGAACCGAAATGAGGAAAAAATGATTAATCTACAAAGGATTCATAAAGCTATGAAAAATAGATGATAGGCTCATTTTAATTTATGATAAATTGATATCTAAAGACAATTTTGTAGTGGTATACAACTCACAGTAGAGAAATAGATAATAATGAATGGTCACATTATGAATAAGACAGTGGACCGATAATAGAATATTGATCTTTCATTTACAAAATTATTGAATGTTTCAATATCCAAGATAAGTGAATTTGGAAATAAATGTACATGACCACTACACATTGACCAACCAGCCTCATGCAGAGGCACGAAATCCATCAAACTTCAAAGTGCAGTGAAACGGAATAACAGTAGAACCAACAATGAGAGTAATCGTAATGGAACATTGCAAAGGTACTATTTATAAAGCTCTCTAACTATTCCTAAGTAAAATACGGCCTGTCAACATTTGCCTGGAGCCAGGAGTTATTGCTTTGCGCAATGCTATTTGGGTCGTGCCATGCCTAAAGTAGTCTTGTTCTAACCTATCACTATCAACAAACAACATATGTACTATTCCAAAAGGTGAAGATAAGTTGAAGAAAAATTATTTGAAGAAGAAACATGAAGAAAAAAGAAGTATTTGAAGGAAAATGTATTACACTGATCGATTATGTGTTTTAACTAATTGTTCATATTAGAATAATTGCAAATTAATGAATCCTTTTTCCAAAAATGGAAGAAGTAGTGATGGTACATTGTTAGGAGGGTGGATTTCAAACCACATATTGATCATTGCAGAATTTCCATTTCAGATATTGATTTGATATGACATTGATTTTCAGATATTCTATTTCATTTTATATTGATCATACAAGAGAATGTAAGCTAATCTTCTCATCTACTCATCTTCTCATCTTCTCATCTACAAAGGAATTCCGTTTGAAAAATCTTATTGAAAACTAAATATTTTTATTAATCGTAATGAATAAGTTGTAGTAAGTATAGTAAGATTATAATAAATATAATATCTATATATAATAATTGTTATAAATATAATATCTTATTTGACCTTACTTATTGCCAGGATACCAAACAAGATTAGAAGAAAAATATGTAATATAAAGCAATCTTCACTTGCGGTAGCAGAAGATTTAGTAGCCAATTCAAACTAGTCGGTTCATTAAGTCGTGAATGGGATGCAAGGCAAGGTTCAGTACTTCCCACTATGCAAACTAACCTTCTTGTTTGCTTTCTTGTCCATAACTTCACCAATTCCCTCACTCGCTAGTTCCGCTTCACTAGAATTTCAAACTCAAGAGCCCAAAATTTCTAACTCACTTAGCATTGCTTCTCTTCACTGACTGAAATGCAATTATTGGATGTGCGTTGATGTGTTCTAACAGAGATATATTGGTAAATCAAAAGTAGTTAACTTTGAGAACTTAGCGGAAAAATCGTAATGATCGATTATTAAGATACCATAATCTTCAAGGAGTAGCCATAGGAGATTATATAAAAGAGTTCAGGAACTTATTTCCAAAATAAAACGTCAGGTAGTTATCATTTGTTGAAACAGCATATGTATTACTGAATATGTATTGGTTGCAATATCTGCACCAAAAAGTAATTTTTTATTTGAATATTTCTACTCTATAATGTACCAAAGAATTTCTGTCTCATTAACTAGTCTGTTCCAATTTCAAATATGAATTCTACATTGGAACTATATGAATAGAATCTCTATCATGAATAGGCTACTATGTATGAATAGAATATCTTCGATGCAATGAAAATTATCATTTCATACAGAGAATGCTTCCTAATCGATCATACCTACAGAGTTTACATTATTGATTATTACAGATTGTTAAATAAATGATTAAAGATTTTACACTATATTCGATGAAGATATACTACAAAGAAACAGACTTTCTTGAAGCTAAAAATAAACCATATTGAAACTGTACTAGACCAGCTTGTCACTTGGGGTTGTGAAAAGGAGGATGCGAGCGAGGATCTGAGGAAACTCAATAAATACAGTTGATTTCTCCAATGTTTGAAGCAATTCAATTAACGAGTGATGATTGATGAGAGCTAGACGTCTAATCTAACCCAGCTCGAAACATTGAAGCCATAATTGAAACAGAAGTGGAGAGAGCTGAGTGAATTACCGGTGGAATTAACGTGCGGTTACAGAGAAAATTAAACCGAGACACGGCTGACCGTTTGATCTTTTGGCCGGCTATTTGAAGTTGCCAGCGAGAATGTCTTAATTGCACTGGCAAGACGCCTCAGGGCAAACTGTGGTGGTCCCGTGGTGAGTGAGTGAAGCTGCCTCACAGCCGAGAATGAGTTTGACTCACTCACAAGAAGGTCTCACTCACAAACACACAAAGAGCGAGGTGTTTCTGCACCAAACCTCAGTTCGAGTTTGTGTGTATGTTGCGGTCCGTTCCATAGACGTTTGATCGAACAAACTCAACTTCCAGCCAAGACTTTAATTAGATAATGTTCGTGAACGTGTAAATCAGATAAAGAGCTAAAAATGTAAGCTTTCAAGCGCAGTAATAAAACTATCACCATTCCAAAAAAAGTTGTGAATGATAAAATTTCAACAATGTTCCATGGTTATCCATTTTTTACAATCTAATTATCTTTTTCCCAAGTATCTCACATATCACCCTAAAAAATAGTTGATAACATTCAAATTTCAACTATTCATGAATTTCTACATCTGTAATCTATTTTTTTATCCGGTTTTCACCAAGATCACAGATAAGAATAGTTAAATCAACGGTAGTTGAGAGGTTCAGTTAAATATCTCTGAAGAGTTTATGGAATACTCCAATCATGAGAGTTAATTTATTCGTTTTGGCACTGTGCATACGAATTACTATACTCTATTATAATAGGCTACATGAAAGACAAGGAGTACGTAGCATATGAATAGAATAAGAACCAATTTCATATAAGCAAGAGATGGGAACTTTGTGGATTGTCAGGTTAACTACCTTATCCGTTTCACATACTTATGAGATGAAAAACATCTCATTTTGAAGTGTGAACTACGAAAAACCACGCATGAAGAGAGACAGATATTCAAACCTCTCGAAAATCTCTTCAAAATGGAATGGAGGACTAAATATATTTGCTTAATTCGTATAATGCATGATTAAATAATAAAGTAGAGCATTTAGAAATCCTAAAAAGTGGAATCCTTTGATAAAAGCGGTGTAAAGAGCGAACTTTTCAAACTCATGTTTGTGCTGTTATGATGGGAGTGTTTCATTGTAAATTGAAACTGAAAGCCAGCAACGGCTTACCACAACGACACTACACTACTTGAAGCCTTGCAAGTGCTTTTCAAAATCAATTCACCACCATCACAATGATAAAGCGCCGGAGTTCGATATCCGATGGAGATTTTACTAGAAACAAATTCTGGCGCTGAAAGCATTATTTAACCACGAACAGAGCGAACTCACGATTCGGCTATTATTTATTCTGGCACATGATGGAGCGGAAAGTTATGGATAGAATATCAATGTTTACACGTGCATAAAGCCATACACAAGGAAAGCTTCGCATGTACATGGCAGAGGGTGGATCAAGTAACTTTTTTTAAAATCGTGAAAACGAAATTCTGTTCAAGACACCACACCACCTGCTTTCACTGGCAACATTCCCGATATTTTATTCCTAGAAGCTCTCCAACATCTTTATACCATAGAATAATAAAACTCTCCTAGAATCAATCCTCGTTGCTTATACGTTCTACAGTTCGTTACGTTGAGAAGAGACGCCGTCACAATATAAAGTGTATTGTGGCGACGTCTCTTCTTAGCTAGCACAAACAATACCAGCAAGGAAACATTCGAAAAATGTACATCCAAGATCAAAATAATATGTGTGACCTACATCAATACTCACGCAGTAACCAGTAACCAAAAGCGTGGGTTACTGCAGCTGCAGTAGCAATTGCATTAATACTCACAGAGATTGTGCACTCATATCGGTATATGCGTATAAATTTACTTATATTGTACATAAATCTACTTCGATTTATAGACGATTTTGTTTAGGCTATTTATATTACAGTATTAATATAAAAGTTCCAAGACATTTTTAAAACGTTTTGTAAGTAGCCTAATCTGGTTTTCATAATAGTTCTTTGAACTTGAAGTATGATAAAATATGTTGCTCTTAAAAGAGCAACAGAATAATAATATCTATTGACTATTATGTTGCATGAGTCATTTGAAGTACAGTGACTACAGCTCTATTGTCGGTATAGTCACTGTGATTCGAAGTGGTTTTTTATTGAGATTCTGTTTACTTTTTCTCAAGTGAATACAATACAGTTGAACTTACTTGATAATCTCAATTTTCAAAAAAGGTTGGAAAGGTAAACGTGCTATACTGAAATTTCAAAAAAGGTTGGAAAACGTGCTATAATTTTTATACTAACAGGGTTTGAACAGAAACTCCAAATACCAATACGACAATCGAAACATGAAGTGATTCAGGTCACCTCTATAAAGCAATAACCACAATTCCATCAAGTATTTCTCTATAAAATTGGTTCACAAACAAACTACTACGTACCTCACTTACTTTACTGTTAAGGTACGTGAAAATGAAATATTAGAACAGGAGGCAACAGTAATAAAGATCGCACAATACGCTAAGAGATTGTGCAGGAGTTCAGTTTAGTAGATCTATGCAACCCGAGTACAGCATTCTGACCAAGTAAAACGAAATTACGCCTCCCAAGAAGCTACTAACTATAGGTTGCGTGACTAGAAACATTCGAAAACGTTTTCCAACTATAATTTACATTCCAAAGGAACTATTTTCTACTATACAGTCGTAACTATGCCATGAATTATAGTCTCTATACTCTGTGCAGATCTGTAGTAGCCAACTGCGAAGAAAGAGAGAGACAAAGTTTACAAAAGATGAAAGGGTGAGAGAGTGAGAGAGAGTGAGAAAGGGAGCTAACAGTACCAGTAGGATGAAAGTAAGTACGTGAAGATTGTGAGATTACGATAGTACGTAGATTAGCCTGTTGATAAAATCAATCGATCCCAGAGAGCCGAGCAAATAAATTTGAACAATTACCTGTGATGGTTTTCACTTTTCAATATCAGTTCAAATTATCTCCTCAGATATCATCTAATCCTAATGGGTAGTAAGTTGATCACATCAACTAAAGAAGTAGAGATTGAGATTGGATTCGAATCACTACCCAATGAATGTTAAAATATTGGGATATCCTTGTGATGGTAAACAAGTACATAAACAAGTGTATAACTGATCAAACTGTCCATACTTATTTGATTAACAATATTATTCAGAAGGGATACTTTTCAATGTTGTAGGGGTTGGGTGAGTTTTGAGTTACGTATCACCCCGAGACTTTTTCATCCAATCCAGGTGGCACCACCAAAAACAATTCCTCCTTCATTTAAGCTATTCCGAACTGTATAATTATTATGCTAATTTTATTGAGAGATATGAATTATTATTATTAATCAAATGTCATTATACAGGGTGTTTCAGGAGGAATGTGCAATACTTTTCAGGCTGATTCCTTACACCAAGTAGACAAAAAAGTTCCAGCCCCCAAAAACAATGGCGGAAAATTGAGATTTTTCAAAATATATTAATTTTTCTAATTTTTTAGAGGCTTTAGTGAGGTTCTGAAATGATCAATTAGTATGTAAAATTAGCTGAGAAATTCAATGAAACCAGTTCCAAGTTTGTACCTTTAACGGTTATTGAGATAATTGAAAAAAATTGCTAAAAACGCAATTTTAGGTACGCAATTTTTTGATAAGGAATCATAAAATTGTATTTTTTATCAATAGAAGTTGAAGAGACTCGGATTCTAAAGAAAAAGTTGAATGGCGGCGAATGTGTAAATCTTACCCAAATCTCAGAAATGGCGATCAAAAATCGTAAAATTGACAAAACATAGCACAAGTGATGAATTTGAGTTTAGTAGCGATTTTGCGATTTTTGATCGCTATTTCTGAGGCTCGGTGCACATATGCGATAGCGGCTCAGCTTGACGCCAGCGGGGGCTCTGAGAAACCCTGTCAGCGGTTTGGCAGTACTAGCAATCAAATGGAGCGGTGCACAGTTCAGCGGTGCGATCATCGAGCGATGGCTGGATCGCGGCGGGGCCAAAACTGTCGCCGAGTACTGCCTCACCGCATTTCGGTCGCCGTTGTTTTCCAAGAAATTCACTTCTCTACAAAAATTTGAAATGCGTAAAAATAGAGATAGGAAAATTTTGATTCCAGATTTGGATTCAGCGCCATCTAATTAGTAAGAACTCACGTAATTGCTCAAAAATGATAAAAAATAAGGAAGTAATTTTTTCCAATTTTATACAGTAATCTACTTGGGTTATTTCTAATCAATATCATAGTCATCATTAACATATATTACATTATCATGTTGGCCTATTATTTAAACTATGAGCTATCATTATAACAACTATTACTGTGAAAAATATTATATACGGTATGTTTCTATGTATTATATTGATATAATATAATAGTTTAATATTCGGGTTTATAATAAAAGTTTCAACAAGATTATTTTCCCTGAGTTGAACAAGGAGTAATAGATTTTATTTCTTAGTTCAGCCCTTACTTAATACAAACTTCAGTCTCCTCTTCCCTGATATCTTATCTTTTTGTCTGGTTTAATAATTTTGTCAAGTAAGTACAGTAGTGTGCGGATACAATGGATTCTTGAAAGTTATGTGTCTTTAATGCGAAATAGATTCATTTCATCCTATCTATAGGCGGTGTCACTGGAGGACCTGGCCTTGTTAAAAATATTCGCTGTATATCATATATACTATCAGCTACCCCAAGACTCTGATGCCCGGTTTTTCCAAGCACACTGAACGTTGAGGGACCCTCAAATTTTGATAAACAGCTGACATTTTCCATGATAAGTATAGGAAATCTAGTAAACTTGAGGGTCCCTCAATTTTGAGTGTGCTTGGAAAAACCGGGCACTAGACTCCCACATGGGTGGTAAACTCTGCCCGAGTTTTTATCCAATAACTCTATGATTCGAAGTTTTATCTTTTGAAAGATTTAATAGTGGAGAAAGTTCTATGTCAATGAATTTTGCGTGTGAGACTGGATCAAGTAGACTACATAGCACTGTATAGTTAATTCACAGAAGTCGCTGAACATCTTGGAAACAGTAAAATTATTATAATTAAATGCAATACGTGACTTTGCGTATTTAGACCTACGATCAATCAATTGGAAAATGAAACTAGAGAAATAAGAACCTCGAGATCAGCAGTTCAATAGGAAATCACCATTTCAATGCAATATCAGAAATTCAAAGATGTAGGCCTATGTGTCATCACTATTATTTTACACAAAACTGCAAACTGTTTTGACTTTACAGTATCTTGATTCCCTGGGACAGTAGGTTAGTTAAAATAGAATTCCTAGTATTGGCTAAGCTGAAAAAAAAACATTGAGCATTGTCAAAGAAACTGTCATGATCAGAAGTTCAGGGAATGGACCAGAGAGAGGTAATGAGGTTTAATTTTGAGAATAAAAGTTGATATTGAAAATATTCAGTGTTTTGAATTTATAAATAAACTCCTCTGGATGTGTCGTCTAAGGTTCAACATTATTATTGTTATAGAATAAGTATTTTTTATATAATTATTTCTAGGACTTTTGTCTATATCAGAAATTTTCTGCGCATCAGTTTGCGCATGCACGTACACTTTGTAGTCAGTTTATGCTAGGCACTTAGAAAAGAAACATTGTCAGTTCGTGATGGAAACGTTTGAAACTAATTTATTTATTAGCGCCATTCACGTGCAATCAGCTATTTGGGATACTGCTTCCGAGTCCTATCACGATAGGAATAGGAAGAGAGCAGCTTGGGAGGCAGTATGTGAGGAGGTTATTCGCGGAAAAATCGGATGCAGAGAAAAGTGAAATAGGTATAGTCTGTCCAAGCAAAGAAGACACTCTGGCAAAGATGAACAAATGACTCCAGCTCGGTAAATGTTGGTTCAAGAATTATCAATTTGGTAGATCAGAATGTTTCCTACAATCTGAGACCAAATCAATAATTTTTGAACCAATATTGACCGAGCTGAAGTCATTTTCTCATCTTGCCAGAGGCTCTTCTTTGCTTGGACAGACTATAAGTGGGTGATCTTTTACCATCTTGTAATTCTATAAGGCTAAAATTTTATTATCAGTTGTTGTTTATTCCGGAAAATAGAGGTTTTCAATGTATGGCAAGTTGATCAAAACTGATAACTTTCTATCAAGTGTAAAAAAAATTTTTTTATTAGAATAGTTGGAATGTCGAAATAATAATTTGATATTGCTATTGATATATTTTCATTTGCTCACTTTTCAACCACAAATGATCATTGAATTTTTTGTTATAATTACAATATTCGGTAACTCTGTCATGTAAACACCGAATGAAAGTCCAACTCCATATTGGACAGAAAGCATTATTACAGATTGGAGTCGAATTTCCAGCAGTTCTACTGCCCTATAGTCACAAAGTATTCAACTATTCATAGCAAGATTATATAATGGTGATATTCAATCAGATACAAATAAAGTATCTGCAGTATCGTATAATATAATTACATTATAAATTAATCACATGATATTATCAATCCTATTTTAGGCTACTACTCTATAATTTTAGTATTATTAATATTTAATTTTCACAAGACAATTTTTTCCAGGCTGAAGCCAATGCATGAAATATATTACAAGGTTTATACTTATTACAAAATAATCAATAGGATGGAACAAAACCAAAATTATAATTAATATAGTAAACAATTTGAATTAACAATAAACAAATGATTTTCAAAATAGAGACAACCATTTAGAATAATATAATGAAAATGGAAAAGAACTTATTGTACTAATGATATTATTAAAAACATTAGCAAAAAAGTCGTAGCTTGTTGGAAACTAATTACGAAGTGCTCTTTCACTAGTCCATTCTGTTTGAATGATCAGCATAGACTAAATAATTTAATATGCATTGAGTCTCAAAAATATGTGTGGCTTTGAATCCGTTGTTGGGGAGCCGCTAGACAAAGAAAATATAGGCGACCTAAAGATCAAAGTAATATTAACACAAATAAAATACAATGATATACACACTTTAAATTAGAATGGCATTTCCTCGAATGAAATTCACAAGAATTATTATTATTATTATTTCATTCAATTTTACAAAACAAGACTTTCTGGACAGACACAACGATTGCTTACTCATCAATACACATCAATGCACAGTTTCAAATCCTTAATTTGATGCCTAACTTATTATGATTGTATTCAACTGAGTTCAGCAAATTTCCACCCTAGCAATATTGTCTTATCTTACTGGAACGTTTCTTTTGGAACAGCAACTGAATTGAATTCAGAACCTCTGATTATAAGACCGGCGCATTCTAAATTGTTACACCAATGAGTCACCCAAGTTGAGATTGGCACTTTGATGTCTGATTCAATCAATCTACAAAGCAAACATTTCTGCTTGAAACTATTATTTTATAAAAAATACTAGAACTTCCAAATATTCTTATTAGAGAGAAAATAAATTGAATTTTCATTTAATAAAAGGGGGTAATGAGTAGACTGCTATTATAAAACGACTTTCATAATGAAAAAATTACTAAATTATTATTATTTCTGAACTCATGTAGGGAATATTACTAATTCGGGGGGCGCTGATTCCGAATCTGAAATCAAAATTCTTCTACTCCCATTTTTTTAGATTTAACTTTCTGTAGAGAGCATTTATCCATTGGACCCGCTAGAGACTCGCAATCGAGAGCCGCTGAACTGTGCATTGAACAAACTAACGCTGAATCTTGATTTTTAAGCTGAGCCGCTATCGCATGTGTGCACCGAGCCGCTATCGCATGTGTGCACCGAGCCTACACCGAGCCTAGATATACACAATCGCCGCCACTCTACTTTTCCTTTAGTATCCGACTCTTTTTACCGTCCATTGATAAAAAATACAATTTTATGATTCCTTATTCAGTTATAACCCTTATTGTTGAAAAATTGCGTTTTTTAGCATATTTTTCCAATTACCTCAATAACCGTTAAAGTTACAAACTTGAAACTGGTTGCATTGAATTTCTCAGCTAATTTTACATAGGAATTTATTATTTTAGAACCTTACTAAAGCCTCTAAAAAATTAGAAGAATTGATATTTTTTGAAAAATCTCAATTTTCCGCCATTGTTATCTCGGTAACAAAGCATTTTCGGTGGTTGGCCCCATGGAACTTTTTTGTCAACTTGGTGTAAGGAATCAGCCTGAGAAGTATTGCACATTCCTCCTGAAACACCCTGTATATGTCTCTTGATAGGAATAATTGTGATCACATTCGGATGAAGACACAAGCTTAATTTGGAGGAGTTCTATGAAATATTGTATTGAACCCCAGTAGTATTATAACATGATAGTTACATGCCACACGAGAACGGAAAATCCAGTTTTCATCTATCCAAGCAATAAGTATCATACTTAACTTTATAAATAACTGAGGAAGTACCAGAGATTTCATTATATGAGAACTATTGAACATTCATTGCTGAAAAAGTATTAATAATTTCATCAATAACTAAGAAGACACTCAAGATTCCTTTACTCGGAGTATCTTTAATCCAATCAGTTATTTGCAGAATTCATTAGCTTCAAAGCATCCATATTAATAACTAATTTGTTTCGATCACATGAACTTGGTTCTTTAAAGAGGAGCGTACAAACCATAAGATGCTCGAGTGTTCAAAAATGAACAGCCAACGCTGTTAGACAGGAATCAGCGCAGTACATTTCACGAATAACGACGAGAAGAGAGAATAAATTCCTGATTAACCAAGTGTGTGCTAGCATGGAAGGGAGTTGAAAATTATCGGAAACCGATTCGCAAGGTCTAATTTTTATCAGATCCCGAGGCGGAAATGGCGAAGGAGAGACCGCCGCTAGTGCAACCAGATCGAACAGCAGAAACATGCAAGGGTCGTCTCGCAAAGTGGAATTTTCCCCCTCCTAGCTGGAGGAAAACGAGGATCAGGATGAAGGATAAGGCTCTCGATGAGAATTCAGAACGCATCCTGTGCTCTTTTCGCCGTTACCGTCCTATCTATCCCACCTGCACCGACCTCAAACCACCATTCTATTTATGTGGCAGTCGCGCTACCACCACTACCACCACCATCTTCACCCCTAATGCCACAGTAATGAGTCCAAGTAAGCGAGTCAACCAGCATTCCTCCTGCTTCTGATCTTTCTCCTCCACCTTTTTCTACACATTTCCCTTCTTCTACCTCTTTTTCTTCTTATTTTTTCTACTACTTTTCCTCCTTCTCCTCCTCCTCCTCCTCCTTTCCTCCTCCTCCTCCTCCTCTACATCTCATCAAGTTCTCAATCTCTTCTCAACTAGTAAAAAAAATCCGCCACGAACGTCGTGAACCATGGTTTGATTATCTTCCACAGTAAAAAATCAACTGAAAAATATTTTTCCTACCTGAATCCACTCGAAACGTAAGAGAACTTTCGACGCGAGGTTTGGCCCTATAAACATTGCTTTCGACATACCTTTGAATGATGATTATTGATTTTGAAAGATCCTGATATTCCGATTGAAGTCAATTGAATAATGAAGTTTGTTTAAGATTAAGAATGTTTGTTCGAAGAGGACAAATACTTTTGAAATAATACTTCATAAAATACTTTTATCATAACAGCATTCTTATAATAAGGTTCAATATGAATTTCAGTTTCACTTTGAAGTTTGGGATCCAACAAACAATATAATTATCTTTTGAACATTATTACTATACTATCATTATGACTGTAATTTATTTTCAGAGAAACAATATTGTTGAGTGTATTATCTTCACCTCACACCTACGTAACTATAATATCGAGCTCAAATTTTTTTCCTTCTACATTTAAGAATTAGATCAAAAGAAATTACGGAAAATTGCGATTATGATAGAAATGAACCTAAAACAGCTTCGCAGAGTTCAGAAGGGCAGCCCACAAATCACAGTCTTGCCGTCAGACCATGTGTCAGCACATTATAATTTATAGGTATATGGAGGGCAGTAGCAGGGAGGGGAGGTGAATTTGACAACATTGAAAACACCACTGACAAATGATTGGCGCCAAATTTACCATCTATCAGTAGCAGAGAGGGGGTGTTCAAGGGGGATTCTGAGGAGCGGGATAATGTCAGTTATTTGCAATTCGTGTCATGAACCGCTACGTCAAACGCTACCGCGGTGGTATATTGCAGTGAAACGAATACAAACAAACTCGAAAAGAAATAAATTATTATACGTGTGTAGCTTGTCAATGATATTCAGTGCCGTGCCTTATAATCAATTCAAACAACCCTTCTCGGAATTATTCCTGTCTGTGCGCGCATGAAGTTCGTTTTCCTCTATTTTCGTTCAGTTTTCAAATTTGCACGAGAAAAACACATTTGTGTTTTAGTTACACCACTTCGGTTCACTATGTAATGTATACTGTGAAAATTTCACATTCCTGAACTGAATTTCACATTCCTTTAAACATGGGAGTAATAAGTAATTCCTTGTATTCGTGGGAAACTGTTCACATTTGAAAAAAATATTTTTAATAATTGTAGTTATTCTTTATGCTTAATCATTTATTCCGTATGATGCACGTTTCACAATTAAATAAATAACCTATATAAAATTATTCATATTCTATTTATATAGGATGCTGAAGACCTGGTAGTAGTAGTATTAGTCATTAGTAGTAGTAGCAGTAGTAGTAAGAAGTACTGATATAAGGCTATAGGGTATGTTGACTTCATAGTTTTGTTCAGGCCTCATTTTTTACATATTCACATTCGAGCGACGTGAATTCCATTCCCATGAGGAGTATATTCCAGGAATACTGGATATGGGAGTTTTTATGGGATGTCACATTGGAATTCATATTACTGTAGCCCACTTCAAGCTTCAGAGTCATTCTGCCAAGAATTCCATCAGCAACAAGTATTGATATGGAAAAGACTCCGAAGATTACAAAATTGCTGTTTGGTATAAATATGTACAAAGGTTTTTCAATTATACACGCGATGTTTATTGAATATATATTAGAGGTATTTATCAATGAAGAAACTCTGTAAATTTTTGCAAAGCACTGGCGGCTCGTGCTTTGGGAGAATGTGAAGTGTTGTACAATACATGCACTTCACCTGACAAGCCGCCAGTGGTGTTGCAGAGTAAATCAATACCGAATAGATCAATAAGGATAATTAACATTGAAGAGACATAAATTCCCTTACAACACTCTAATATAGTCAGAATGTAAGCTTTGGTTAAGTACAGACGTACAGAAGCAGCAATCAAAACCATATGAAACTATATAATATATAATATATATATATAATATATAATATATATTATATAATATATATAATATATAATATAATATAATATATATAATATAATATATATATAATAGTTGAGCTCATACATTCAGTAATCACGAAATTTAGTAGTGCTAACAATCATGAATGAGAATGGATAATCACCCCTTCCCCCACAGTATTTCATCCATTTTTTGATAGTTAACGCTATAGAGACTGTATCTACAGTTTACACTGTCTAACCAAGACCCTTTTCATCACTTGACCCCTAGCAACACATGATCTCCATTAGCAATCAAGTGAATTTACGAAGAGAGACAGACAGTAGTAGTAACCATGAGGAACCAAGAGTAGAAGATGCTAAGGCAGTTTGACGAATGCTAATAGAAAGCCGATAGCCAGGATCGCCCCCTGACCTGACCGTGGCCGGACCTCCAGCTGACCCCGGCGCTTAATGGAACTCGATTATCGTGAGGGCCTTTCCACAACCTCGTTTCGCTGGATTCCAGCACTCGAACTGAACCCGGCTCCCGAACCCCAAGCTGAGCACCCTTCAAATTACTCGCATCACTTATCAGACAACGAGAGCCACTGCCATAATTCATCATGTTCTTTCCCAGCCTACAGCACTGGCTTATCAGTTACGACCTAATGCACCTATGGCATACCTTACCTATGACCTGAGGAAGGAGGAAGAATGTTGAAACTGTCTGTCAATTCCACGGCCTCACTGTCAAGAAAAGTGGTGTTCCCTTTCCAGTATTTGAAAAGAGTTGACCAGTAAGAATAGAGATTAGATTACGTTTGAAGATTTTTTTAAATATGTGGAATATTGCTAAAAAGTTGAGTTTTAAACCTTCATGTGAACAGGGATATAGCTCTGCTGAGTTCGAGGTTTATTGTGATTCTATGAATTTTGAGCAATCAATCATTCTGGATAGAACTGTAGTTTTTCAATATGCTTTCTAATTGAACTACTCCTGAACATCACCAACTTGTTTATTCAGTTTTTCACGTATTCTATTCTCTACTTCAATTATTTGCAAAAATTATTACATAAATTGAAATATATTTGATCCTTCTCCCTTTTCAGTTTTAAATTATTCAATCACAGTTGTATCAAACAGAATATAAAATAAATAATCCTAAGCAACGAATTCTAGTTATAGAATTATAAGTTTCCGGGAATGTTGCAATGCAGATTCATAGAATTTCATGTAATTCTTCACGAAAACTATGATATGAATTAAAATATATTCCATCTATGTTGCCTTCTCCCTTCTCAATTCGATATTATTCAATCACAGTCATTTGTATCGAACATGAATATAATTGTTGAATAATTCTATGCAATGAGTTTTAGTTATAGAATTGTTCGTTTCTAGTAATTTTAAAATGCAGATTCATATAATTTAATTGCAAAATCTGTAGACAAAACTATTATGCATGATAGTACCTAGATATGCTATTCTACGTGTAACATTGGATGGAGCGATGGAGCGAATTCCAAGAATTGGATGATCTGTCTAGGAAAATTACAAGTTCTATTCTCTTTACAATTCCGTTCTGGTTCCAAGAAATACGATTACGGATGAGCATGCCCGTTGGCTGAGCTGAAATGGCCCTCGTTACCTTGTGTATGTATTATTTAAGAGGGAATGATAAATATAGGAAAATTGAGATTCAGAGAGTTACATAATGTAATGAAACCTTGGCCTCGAGCAATTTATTTTGTTCTCAAAATAATTGTTAATTTCATTGAAATTAGGTGTTCAATTTAATGCCTCCAAATGTGGCAGGCGTGTTCAATTGAAAATAGACTTGAACGGATTCCTGGAACTTCCAAAATATGTTTCACAAACGTTGGCATTATAACTAACACTTGTGAAAAACACTTGTCAGTAACTAAGAAATGAGTTACAAGTGTCATCTAAGATATGAAGATATTAAGTATTAACATTAAGATGATTTTCAAGGTTTCAATATTATTTCCAATGATAAGAAGTATTTATATTATTCTATTGTCCATTTTATTATTATGTCTGATATGAGTCAGCAAATTCTATCTCATGAATTAACAAAATCATCAGTAGCTGTATAATGTACGAGTAGGCTATGTTTTATAACATGTGAGATGAAGGGAGACTACTCCAAGTTCACTGAAATAATTTTTAAGTTGAAGTAATGGATCTAAATGGATTATAATATTCCATATCCATACATCCATTTATTTTTCACAAATAACATTGAGATTCAAATGATTCAACTACCCAGAAGAAATATTCTTAATTAGAAAAATCAAAGATTTATAGCCGATTTTGATTTAGATATTGAAAAAATAATTATATTCAAAAGAATTATTAGATATTTTAGCATTTGTTTATTGTTTTTATTTTCATAATCAATTTTACCAATTTATAATATTACAAATAATTCAAATTTCAACCAGAACTATGTCAGTGCCAATTATAAAGAGTATTGATGCCTAGAGAGTATTGACAACTGTTACAGATGCCACTGACGGGTAAAATTGAGAAATTTAGAATTGAAATTGAAACACATGTGAAATTGTAGAATTGAGAACTTGTCAGTGTCCATGGTTGGTAACAAGACTTGTTGTTGGTGAAATAGGGCCTTGCATGATTGAAATCACGTGGATGTAATTGTCTGTACAAGAATTATTTTGTGGAACACCATATAAACCAACTGACTTTTCTAATAAATGTGAAAATATGTTATGGATAGGCTTGATTTTTATTTTAAAGCTCAATATCTTCATTATGAATGAAAAAATTATGCGAAATCCTAAACAACATATCAATTACTGATGACTTAATTTTGCAGAGAAAGCATTCATCTCTGTGGGAATAATCAGTTCCCAAGCCCGCTTATCCCGGATATGAGATTAATCAATATCCAATAAATATTCATGATAGGATAATTTATTATGAATACCGACGTTACAGGTTTTGAACCATCGGATAATAAGATTTACCCGCTTATAATTCATAACCTAATAAATGGTAATTTCATTCTGCAGTGCCAAAAGGATGATGAAAAGCAATTCCAGTACTAAATAGAATTACTCACTGTTTATTTTGTTATTACACAAGTCTGTCAGATAATGGAAGTTGATAGGATATCATGACAAAAATGTAGATTTGAAGCCTCTTATGATATGAAAATGTGAAAGCCAGAACCGCGTCATACAGTGAGGGCATTTTAATAATAATTATTGAACTTCAATGTTTGGTTTTGTTTACGCGTGCAACGGTATCTTGTTTGCGGAATCGTCATGCGTTGAATAGTAGATTCGTACTGTTATGTGAGTGGAATAAATTGAATAAAAAATTCAGTAGGTATTGGAAAAATTTACCAATTCAACTGAATTGATTTTAATATCTTTTTTTAATAATGGATCTCCAGGCGTGGGATGGATTGCAGCCAGGATGAAATACAGAGGTGCCCATCCCCCCCATGGATAGAAGCTCAAATCCCCCCCATTTTCCACTGCTTCAACCCCCCCCCCCCCAAATTTGAATTCGGTAACCTATCCTCTCACAATATAAGTTCAATTAGCAATTGGAACCAAATAATATAATCTAATTAAGAAGAATTTTCAAGTATTCCTAAGAGTCAAAAGGCGTTCAACATACTACATATAAAAGAAAACATATATTTTCCCATACAAAATTGAGTCATCTCAAATGAATTTTTTATGTACGAAAATTAAAGAATTCCTTCAAAGGATTTTTCATTGATAGGCTATATTTTTCACTTTGCCATTCAATGCGTCTCCATCAATCGTTTTATTTTACTTTCAGGTAAATTACAAAATATTAGCATCAAGCAGACATAATTTAAATTAAGGTTCATAAATTTGAAGAAAATTGACAAAGTTTAGAATTAGATACAATCATGATTTATTGATATGAGACTGTCACAAAATGGAGTAGATAGTGAATCATTTGTATAATTCTTTTCTGTTAAAAAATTATTGATGTAGTCAGTGCTTGATTTGTTGCATTGAAGGTTCCATTACGGAGGCAGGAGCGTAGGTTGGAGGGGGGTCCGGGGGTCCTCCCCCGGAAAAAAAATTAAATTTCAACCATCTAAAACCCGTTTTTAGAGTAATTTTAGAGTTTTTAGTTGTGTGTTTTTACCATGATTTTTCCATATTCTTGATAAAAAAATTAGAATGATTTACTCTCCCTACCGCCAAGATACTACTATTATTACTAGATACCGCATAGATTAAGCCCTGGTTGTAGGTTGTAGTAAACATATATAATCATCATACATATTTCTTTTATCAAGTTCAAAAGTTTCTCCATACTGTATTATATTTTTTAATTACATAAAACTTCGAGGATTTTTCTCCCAAGTTACACATTTATTTTATTCACTCATCCACTTTCATCCATTCAGATACCCTATACTAGTGATGATGAGTGAGTAATACTTGAGCTTAGAAACGTTTCTGAGTAGACAATGAGGTGATAGAACGGAGGTGAGGTGGGAGTTTAAGGGTAATGTTAAAGAAACAAATGAATGAAAATACTTTCACCTCCAAAAAAAGATAAGATTCAATAAGAAAATCGTCTTTGTTCATTCCAAATAAGTCTAATATGGATTTGCGACGATTTCCAAAGTTTTCTGAAATCATGTCTTAATCCGAACATATCGCCCTGAGCTACATTACCAGTAGGAAACTCTTCAAGGATAATAAACTAAAATAAGGACACCCGTGACTTTCGTAAAAGTTAACTGATCTTGACAAACCATAGTTTGTTATTCTCAGCTCATGAAGGCATTTCATAAAATATACTGTGAAAACAGAATTCCCTCCTAAAAATATAATTATTTAATTTTACTTCGGGGTGAATTTTTATGAGTGTTAATAGTGAATGAATATAACATAAAAAACCATTGAGGGCTGATTTAAAAAAAATCCCCCCCAAGACTTGAGAAGTATAAACAGATAATCTAATAAGATATTATAGGAAAAAATTCACGAGTGTTGAATATTTTAAATGAAAAACATTTTGAGCTTAATTTATAAAAAAACTCCCCGAAACTCATAAAATATAGGCGTCAACTGAAAATGGAACTCATCCGAAAAATAGACTAGCTAAATTTTAGAAGAATATTGAATGAATATAAGAAAAATAATTTTGGGGATAGTCATGAAGAATCCCCCCAATTCAAAAAATAAAAGCTAAGAATACAATCCCCCAACAATATTAGAATTGAATATGAGAAATGAAATCTTCTACAAGTGCTTGAATATACCACAAAAAACATTCTGGGGCTAATTATGAAAAATCCCCCCCAACTTATAGAAAATGAGCTAAAGAATAGAATCCCCCCCAAAAATCGCAGAAGCGCATTTGCGCTGCTAAACCCCCCTCTGGGCACCCCTGATGAAATAGATAAACTAATTTTGTAACCAAACATGAATCTCTGATATAAGTTCGGTTAAATTGAAATATATTGATAAAACAACTCAATTTCTACTCACGCATATGGGAATGAAATGCTAGAGAAGCATAGATTTTGTCGTCCATAACATACCTGTGAATAAAACAGATCAGTTACAGAACAGTACTAGAAATTACTATATTAATTATTATAAAATTAGATTTGTGGTATTGTACTGATTGTAATGGATCTGGTCGTCCAAACTCAACTGTAAATGATCTTTTGTTACCCTGGTTATTTCTAAAGCTTCCAGAATGTTGAGAGTTCTGCCCTTATTATTAAAATGCAGAAACTCAACATTCTATCGGCCTTGAACATGTGATTATTTTTTATTAAATGATCAGCGAACTTTGAATCTCTATTACACTTATTCCAATCTTTGATATGTTCTTTCACCCTAATTCTAAAACTTCTACCAGTTTGACCAACATAGGTTGCATTACAATCCCCACATTTAAGCCTATATACCCCACTCCTATCCCATACATCAATTTTGTCTTCACTACAGTTAAAGAGACTATTTAAAATCGGTTTAGTACTAAAAGCAACATGAACCCCATTCTTTTTCAATTCTGCACCTATTCTATCAGAAACAAAACCTAAATATGGAACTGTTACCCAAATCACCTTAAATGGTTTGACAACGTCTTGTCTTTTCATTTAATATGGATAACTACCACAATATCAACTTCACAACTACTCAAAAAGCGAAATTATATTGAGGTTCATGAGTATTCTTCCTTGTATTAGTTGCGGTTAAAACTGTGGCGAACACTATTTTTTGATTATTCAATTGAGATAATACGAATAGATGAATAATTTTAAATTATGAATGATAATGATCATCATTAATCTAAAATTCGAAATTTTAGTACAATAAAACTCTACTTCAAGTAGTTTGACTTGAAGAATACGAACAATTCTTTGAAATTTTAGAATAACAATCTCTATCAAGTCTCAAACGCCGTTTTCTAATAACTTCACAATATTTTCCCGACAGTTGCTAGACAGGAAACCTGTCAACCTATTCTCATTCCAATTGAGACTGCAGTATGATCAATTTTTTCTATATTCAGTCTCCTGTGACTGTGTTGGGTTCAGTGACCAATGGTAACTGCAGACTGAAAGTCGAGAGAACCAGTGGGGGAAACTGCGCCGAACCGAATTCCCACTGCAGCACCTGGTGCGCCAACAATAGCGACGGAAAAGCCGTCTGAAAACTCTCCTAACTCGCCAAATATAGATTGGCTAACGAGGTACCGATTTGCAATCGACCAGAGAGAATATGATCAAATTATTATTCTATACTCCCTGCAATCGACATTGATTGTGTACGCGGATCCAATTATACCAATTTGAACTATCCAGAAACTAGAATCTAGTTTCCAGGAATTAATTCATCCTTACTACGATGATTCATCAATATGATGATTTTATAGCGTGGGCGTGGACTGAGGAGCAAGATATTATTATTCTTAAATTTTGGAAAACTTATTATGATCAATACAAAATAATATCGAGTTTATTATTTCTAGTGTGATATTGAGTCGTGATTCTCAGTATAAATGTTTTCACTCATTCAGAAACTGAAAATTACAATCAATCTTGGAGGATTTCGAATAAAGCACTGTTGATTGTAAAGCGATATTTGTTCAATAAACTGTGAATTTGATATTGACATTCTCGTACTCGATACTAATGATGAAATAGATCAAACGCAAACTAAGTCAGTGAGAATTTCTCTTAATGGAAGGATATTTTGTAATATTAAAATCCTATGTCACCCAAAACCAATACAGTTCAATAAATGAATGACATTTTCTCAAAAATTGAGTAGTAAAATAAAAAATTAAATACAAAATAATTAATTCAAAAATATCTAATAAATTGAAGAACTGCTAATTTTGATTCCCCTTTGATGATCTATTCCTATTCTTACTGTATGCTATTGTAAGGCTTTGTGAGTGACGCATAAAATCTAGTAGAAATAGGCAATATGAAAGCATAGCCTTTTTTATGAATAAGAGCCTATTTGTGAAGAATGATCTGACTAAAATATTTTCCTTGTTTATAAATTTGTAAAATCTCAATTTTCATCAAAAAAATACAATTCTATTCCGAAAATTAGAAAAATTAAAGGAACTGCACTTTGCACAAAGCCGACTATCATAAGCAGGTGATGAAACTCTGGATGAACAACAAGCAATTGGAAGGTTCAAATGGAGGTCGAAAGATACAAGTAGTTCAGATGGGTCGTAAACCAACTGCACAGTTGCACCATAAACAAACGACTGAAGATTGTAACAACCCAAGTACTGAAACTACTCGCAAACTAAGTATTAGTTGTCAAGACAAGTAAAGCACGGCACTCCCAGCAAATTACTAGTTTCGAACGAGATAAAAATCTTTGGCTGATTTTACGATAAGCTTGCTATTTCAGATGAAAATTAATTTTTCCAATAAATAAAATATCCTCTTGGAAACGAAACATGAATATTATAGATTCTAGATACATTATACATTATATACATGATAAATCCATTTTCTGAACCAATGTGCGTCACATTTAGAATAGAATTTCAGAGTTTCATCGTTCAGAAAATGCAAATACCCTATGCTTCCTGTATGAGTCTGCTTGTTCAAATTTGGTTCAAGCTCAATTATAAGGTTCAAGATCAAATATCTATATCAAATATATATTTGGTTCAAGATCAAACACAACAAAACTGATAAATACCAGTTCATAATCGAACAATTTCATTTTGTGGAACTTTTCCAAACAGATGAAGTCTACAGTTTCACAATAAAGAATATTCAGAAATAGATAGCAAGCGCCTTCATTTCCAGGAAACCTGGAACAGGATAATTTTGAAATGTTAATTATGACAATAGAGAATTATTGTACGATTAAAAAACTACAAAGAGAACAATTAGGCCTCAGTGGGACAAGGAAAACATCCCACATGCAGAAAAATAACGAAATTAACTAGTGTTATTTGAATTCCAAAATAATTGAGTGAATTAACAGAATGGAGGTCAGAAGTTCAAAACATATGTTTGAGAATTAATGCGTTGATAAGTTAAGATTCAAGAAGGAGTCATTCATTTGACATTTTTATCTATTTGTATTTTTTATAAAATTTTAACAGATATGTGACTCATTCTTCAATAATTGTTTTCTATACCTGAGTCTCCATGGCTCCATCAAATATACATACGAGTGTACTTGCTAACTTACTTATGCAGAACAAAAACGAGGATACTTGCAACTTTGCAACATGCAAATATTCAGAACGAAACTTTACAGGTTTCAAATATAGATTTTCATCGATAACTCTTTGCTAATCTTCATCTTCTGTATAGCCTATTTTACAATGTTTGACTTACAACTAAAACCACACTTTCTCCTTCAATTTAATATGAATCTTAATATTATGAATATATTTGTATTGAAGGGTTTTATTCAATGGTTCCTCCAACCATGGAAAACCTAACTCAACAGCTCCAGTTTTGAAATAATAAACTAGACATTGATATAGTTTAATAGTTTTCTATACAATTTAAATTCGTTTCTGGTTTAAATTTTTAGTTTCTGGAAATCTACTAGCATAGTTACTGAATAGATCGAAAACACAATCTCAAGTTTTAATTAATTCCAATTCAATCAAAAGCAGACAAGCTTCACTTGAGATTGTACCTGAATAACAGAACTTCAATTCGATTATCTTTTTCTAGAAACAACTATAGAAATCCCTACATATATAAATAGTAAACGCTATAGATAACCGCATTCTACTTTAAAATGATAAAAAGAGCTTTCGAATGAACACTACAAAACTTATTATACACTACACTTACTTATGTTGTCAATGTACATCAAATGTTTCTTCTCAAAAGTTATCAGACTTCAAACCCCGATCGTAAAAGCAACTTTTTCCGCAATAGATTGAGTACAGTGTCGACCCTTCCTCTACTGACAACTCCTTCCTCCCACCCATCACCACACTTTCCACGACCACAAGTCTGAATCCCTCAAAAGCAAGCCGTCACCGTTTTTCGCCATTTCCCATTCTCAAGCCAGGGTTTTCCCCGGCACAAAGTTATTTTAATTAAATCCGCTCCCATTCCCTCGGGCACTCGGTAATAATACAGAGGCACCTCTATAATTTATACGCATTCATTAATAGACCCGACTGTATATATAGAAAGGAGCTCCAGGAGAGAATGAGGACACAGAAAAACGGAAAGTGGGAGAGAAATAATGCTGATATGCGGGAGTAGACTGGGTTGACTGTGAATCGATCGCCAATTCTCAGTGTCCCCGAATTCAACCATTCGCAAAAGTTTGCTGTTCATCAACTTCCACCTCTACCTGTTGTCCTATAATATAATTTTGAAGATATTTTCGAACAGCATGTTGGAACTACTCTGGAACTTGAAATATTCACCTACTTGAAAATGTTCTTCTTTATAATTAAATCATAACATCAATTAAATCGTAATAATAATTAATTAGAATCTCAATAAATTGCTATATAATTAATTATTTTATTATAATTATCCAGCAGTTGATGAGCTGCAATATTTAATAATTCTTCCATCAATTGAATTATTCTTTTTCATTATAATTGTATGGATTTCATGAAAATCTTATAGATTTCTCAATTTATTAGTCCATTTATCCATTTAATTCTCCAAACACAACTAAAAAATGGAAGAGAGCATATGATAGAAGATGAAAAGAGCAAAGGAGTTGTCAAATCATATTGGTAGTAGATTGATATCGTTACTATCTTAATACTGTAACAAGTTACTCACTTTGGATTGAAAAACAGAATTTATTTCAAGCAGAATTCACATTTACAGTACGTTTGTCGTTCATCATTTGAATTTTTAGCTTGAGAATATGGCAACTAGGGGAATGTGCACTCTCCAGGAGGAAATGGAAAAGTGCAACGGAAAACCCAAGTTGAGTAGTTTTCGTTGTTTCGAAGAGTGTTATGCATTATTTGCCTGGCTTTTTCTATTTCTCCAAGGTAGACAACGACAACTTGATGTAAACAACATGGACATAGTAAAAAGGAGTTTTAGAACAGTGGAGAATTTAAAAAAACAACAACAATAGCAAAACCAAGAAAAATTACTTATATCTTCTATTTTATTCAAATTAGGAAAAAATTCTTGAATGACTTATTATAGGGATATGAACGAAAATCAATCCATCCGTGCTTATTTTCCTTTTTTCTATCAAATTTAAAAGATTGGGGAATACAAATGTAATCGACAAGAAATTAAGGAATCGTTCCTCCAACTTCATCTTCAACTCAACTACTAAAAAATATAGAATATGAAAATAGATTATATTGTTAGCAGAGCAGTCTCAGAAAAACTCAAATCAAACAATAGATATAGTGCATGAGCTGGATTCTTCCTATTGAATCTTTTATTGTGCTATTTACATTAGCGAATTGTAATTTTCTCTTGTTTGTGAAAAACAGTATTACACATATTATAAACTTTTCTTATTGACATTCCCCTTACAAAATAAATGCATTCACACAACATAACCTGTCATGAATACTGATCCAACCAATTAAAAACAGAGTTTAGAATAAACCCTACCTACTTTCTGCTGCACGATACATAATAAAATAAAACCAGAGTGTAGTCCACAACAAGAGTTAACTTTCTCGGTCAAGGGCAGGCAAAAGGCAAAGGTCAGCGTACTAGGTTCAGAAATAGTTGGCGGTGTAGGTGATGCTGATAATAACAGAGATGTTGGCGGGGGGTGAGGGGGTTGTTTAAAGAAGGGGGACAGGTCACGTGGTCAGTCAGGCGAGG
This sequence comes from Sogatella furcifera, assembly GCA_017141385.1. Lineage (NCBI taxonomy): Eukaryota > Metazoa > Arthropoda > Insecta > Hemiptera > Delphacidae > Sogatella > Sogatella furcifera. The sequence goes on along the minus strand of CM029547.1, from coordinate 14,090,997 downwards.
AGAGACCGCACCGCCGATCTGTAAGCGCTCGCTTACCGCAGGTCGGGAGCCAACTCTGCTCTCCACTGCAGATATAAAAGTTATCAATAAAGCCAGATGAGCTTCATCCATGGCTAAAGAGTTAGATGTGCCATTATACTATTCCCGCTCAACAACTAAATGAATTAGCCTCTCATGAGGTTTTCAAGGGATTTTCAAGTTTGAAAAAGGAATAAATTCATTGTGAGAAGTGAGGAGGTGCCTTTAACGACAACTCTTTCAAACCTATTACAGTGAATAAAACTTGACAACCGTCTGAACATTTTTAGTGTTTCTTTTACCCGGATACTCGTCCACATGATAGAAATCTATCAAGAAGAAATTATCATTGACTGGTCTGATTAGATTTATCGACAACAAACTAATTAATATTGTTGGAGTTACCATTCTCTTGAATAATCAAAAACATGCTCTGAATAGTTCAACACAAAAATTTAGAGCAATTGATATAGAGCCTGGAGTCATGAGTATGGAATTTGCTATTCTTTCATGTTTGAAACTCCTTCCCAGTAATTGTGACATTGTAATATTGTAAACAGTAATTGGAGACATTGACAGTAATTTCTCAATCTAATTCTAGTTCTCACTGTTTTGGTAGTAGTTTTAGAGAATCGTATACTGAAGTACACCTAAAGTGAACATTTCAGCTGTCACAACATTCCTTTCTAAGCTATATCATAATCAATTCATCATGATACTGGTATTGAAAAAGCGAAAAAAGGAAATGAATTTTGGGAAAAACCAGTAATTTTGTCCGTAATTAATCTGGAAGTAGAAAAGGATAGACGGTGGAATAAAAAATAATGATAAAACAATGGAGAAGACGGCGCAAACCGACCGAATACCACAAAAGACGTAGTAAGACAATGATAAGTTTGAGAACAATACGAAATTCATGACCAGCGAAAACTACATAGCAATTTCTGGAAGCGTGCTTCACAGACACGGACGTGCCTTTTCCATTTCAATTACACGTCCTTCAAGCACAAGGTATGCGCTGTGCTCAGTGCTCTGTTGCAGTGCAGCGCTGCTCCAGCAGCCAGCCCAGCCCAGCCCAGCTCAGCCAGGCGTCTACATTCAAAGTCTGAGAGATTTACGACACATTCTATTGAATTCGTTCGGCCGAAAATATTCAAATATTCAAATGTGAGCCCTGAAGGTCTGGTGGTGCGCGCGCGCGGGAGAAAGCAGGTCGTTCAATACAACAGACACAATATCATAATACGCATTGTACGCTATGCCAGTTTACAATATTGTATTGTTTCAAAGGAAAGCCATCATACAGTCTGTGGCAAGGGCTTGAGCCTGAGGAGGAACAGCGAACTCTGGCGGTGAAAGGAGTTATGAGGTTGGAGTTGGATGGTCTGGTGAGAGAGAGGCTATGGTTATGCTCCAATGGTAAAGAAGAAAAAGAAGAGAGGAGTGGAGAAGTAGTGGTGATGGAAGAAAGTGGAGAACAAGGAGGAAGTGGTGTTAGGAAGAAAAAGGAGAGAAGGAAGATAAGGAATTATGATGAGGGAAAATGAGAATTGAATGGCGAATGGAGAAAACGTAGACTACCAGAGAAGAGTACAAGAAGTAATTAGAAATAGGATAAATGAAAGAAAAAATGAGAAAATCAAGTAGAAGCAGGAGACAGGGAAGAAACAGAGAAGGATGAGGAGGAGGAGAAGGAGAAGGAGGAGGAGGAGGAAAAAGATATAATAAGAAGTAAAAGGAGAGATAGTAAAAAATGGAGAAGATGTAGAAGAAGAAGAAGAAGAAAAAGTAGGAGGAGAAGGAGGAAGAAAATAAGTGAAAGTGCAGATGAAGTGAAAAAAGCAAGTGGAAAAATTGGCAGGATGAGGAAAAGAACACGGTTTACGAGAAAAAGATTAGAAAGAAGAAATGAGTAAGAGAAGAAAAAGTGAATGAGAATGAGGAGGATAGATGTCAAAAGAACGAGAAAGAAAGAGGATAGGGAGAAGAATAAGTAAAAGTAGAATGAGGAGGAGGAGGAGGAGGAGGAGGAAGAAGAAGAAGAAGAAGAAGAAGAAGAAGAAGAAGAAGGAGGAGGAGGAGGAGGAGGAGGAGGAGGAGAGGAGGAGGAGGAGGAGGAGGAGGAGGAGGAGGAGGGAGGAGGAGGAGGAGGAGGAGGAGGAGGGAGAAGGAGGAGGAGGAGGAGGAGGAGGAGGAGGAGAAGAAGAAGAAGAAGAAGAAGAAGAAGAAGAAGAAGAAGAAGAAGAAGAAAAGAAGAAGAAGAAGAAGAAGAAGAAGAAGGAGTCTCTGGAGGAGTATGTTGACGAAGAGGAGGAGGAGGAGTGGGAGGAGGCTGTAGACAAGCGAAGGATAACTCACGATAATCGTTGCACGGAGCGATACTGCAGCAGACAGCGGATCGGCACAACAGTACAGCAGTCTTCTGTGAGGACCCTGAGGCCAGGCGGCCGCGATTTATGATCGCAAACCAACTCTGAGAAGCTCGTTAATATTTCGTGGCACTTTTTCTTCTACTCAGTTCTGTTGTACTGTTTGTATCCATCAGCCCTACCTTCACTTATGCCGTGTATTTCGGCCAGCCACGGAAGTGCGATACTAGCCGCCACTTTCAGAGACCCCGCCGGCCATCACAGTAAACTGGCGCCGAGCAAGGCCGCTCTATCGTCTAATAACCGACCTGCAACTGGATATTATCGCACTTAGATAAGAAATAAAATATCAAATGAGCAATCAGGTGGGTGCTATAAAGCATTGTAGCAATTGAATTGTAGCAAAACTCTGATGATAATTAAATGAAATGAATCAAGGATTTAGGCGGGAAAATTCATCGCAGCTAGAATAATTGAAACTCATTCTACAACCGAAAACAATTCTACTGTATTGGAAATTCCAGAAAGCCCACAAATTGAAAATGGAATCAATAGCAATCCATGAATAATGATTGATTTCAAAGGGATAATATTTCGAATAGATCCAAGAATAGAATATTGATTTTACAATCTAGGATTACCTTCAGCAGCAATTGTTGGAAAATACCGTAATTAAAAGGCTGAATTGATTGACTCTTGTATTAGATTGATATAGTTGGCAGTTGACATAGGACACCTAAGCGGTAAATATAATCGTATGCATGTAACTTTGCAGACATTTTCTTTGCTAAGGTAAAAATTTGAACCGACAGGAAATGGAAATGTCACAAAATAGGCGAACGTGGGACGAGTACATTGGTACCACACATCACTCAAATGCACACTTCTTGTCTGCGCAAGCACAAAGCAGGTTCATGACGTTATTTTCGGCGGGAAAGCTTTTGGTTGGTTCAAAAATAAAATTGATCGTCAAGGTGGAGTGACGGCTTTTGATGTACTTACTGGTAGCGACTAAAAACGTAACACTAAAAACAAATTTAATGGTTTACATGAGTTAAGGACATGATATGATGGTATTAGCCCTTTTTAGTGGAAACCAACCAATCGATCACGTCGGACATCATTTGAAAATGGGAAACAAATTAATAAGCTTCTGAATTGATTGGAAATGGAACCTGTGTTTATTCACATTTTGAAAATGAACATTGTGGGAGGAAACAACAAGAATTCGCGGAAACAGCTTTCATGTTTTATCCCAAATTTAGATTTTTCAGTTTACAGGTATGAACCGATAACATTTTGTTGAGGTTGACTGGGGGAGATTTGACTTTAAGGAGAGATTCGCGTCAAAGTGTTGAAATGGAATAAATTGAAAATATTCTTTATTAGTCGGTATTAGGACTAGGAAGTCCTATCCACCACTCAACCTTATTGTGTTCTACCTTAAGAATAAGAACATTCTGCTTGAATGTTCCAGAATAGTTAATTCTTGATTCTGAATTCAATTAATTCAATGAAATAACCATTATACAATTATCTTGTTTTTTATTTTAAATGTTAATCACATGCAGTACACGGAATCATTTTCGAAACATGTTATGCATGGATAAAAATAATTGAAAAGGGTACTGTGATTAACATTTAATAAAATAAAAAACAGTGATAAAGTAGCCATAAGATAGAGGAAACATTCAATTACAGTATCTTGTAATTTGCCACTAACAAAATTCATATGAATTTTATTTTATTGATCAATGAATGAATATCTCATCTATTCCTACAACATGGAATGGCCCTATTAGGAACCCAAATTTAAATAGATACTGTAGAATTGTCTTCTCCATTTCCTCATGCATTCCCAATTCATGATCGTTCAATCGATTGCGCATCAATTCGATCACGCGTTATATTATCGCATTATTCTAATGGAATTATGCGTTCGTGCCCAATATTTATTCCAATTATTCAAATTGTTGGGGGGCCTGCCTTCCAATTTGTTGATGTTCTAGCCTCCTTCTCATGGGCTCCTATTGAATTACAGGCCTGGGTTGTAGGATGGGGTAGGTAGTAGGGGTTGTCATCATTGGCGGTGCAGGGGGGTACAACGACAAGAGACCGTTTGTGAGGTGGAATGGCTGTCAGCAGTCGTAATGAATTGCAATTATTCGTCCCTTGAATCGAGAGCACTCTTGTTGAATTCGTAAATAATTCGTTCGCGGTGCTCTTTTTGCGCTGCATTCATATGCTGTTTATTTGAGTGTTGACAGATAAGAGGATCCGCCATAATCTTTTTTTTCTGAATATTCTATCTATCATACGTAGAGACACAAGTACTTGATGCATTGAATGAATATTAATTATTAATTGAAGATTATTAAATTTTCTTCTATGATAAGTCTCATCGTGAATAGTGGAAGGGATGAATTGAATAATTTTCGATTATTTGAATTGGATCAAGAAATAAAAATTCAATGTTCTATTCAAATCATCACAACTTCACACTCCATTCTTACCCTTTGAGCATGAATATTCAATCTTTCAAAAAAGATAGATTTGTAGCTCATTGCAACAATCAACCCACATTCTAATCGAATCGGAAATCGACAACCCACAGAACAAATAACCATTGGTTTCTCGACAAGGGGCGATATAATCATCGCCTTTCAAACTGTCTCACTTGAATTTGTTCTCTCAGTTCCAATTCACATAACTCAAGATCAATCTCAGGAAATGTCAGCATCAAGGAGTGGTATTCAACATCTACTCTGTTAGAGTTGATTCGATAAGTTACTCTTTGAATAGTTGGAAATACAAGTTTTCAAATGCTTAACTACAAAATTTTTGTATTTTTCAATTCTATACTTCTTACTGTTAGCCTATATTTCCAATATAATTTCGAAGCACCAATCAATTTTAAGGATAGATTATCCCTGTTAACAATAGAATTTATAACTTCAGGTTAGGGAATTTTCAATACGGAATAAATAAGAAGTTGGAATAAAAATCGATTATTCGAATTGTTATTTCATCTTCCTGACATTTGAGCATACGAAGTGATTTGTAATTATTTGATAAATTATTATATTTGGCCAGTTGTTTTTCCTGAGCCCTTTCCTCAGCCTGACGAACATGGAAATTATAGTTCAATAATAATGCATAACCCTTCGGCTGAGGCCGCACTGCCGGTGGGTAGAGCCTGGAGGGTAGAGGGTAGTTGGTAAATCTACAGAACATACACACCATCCACAGTAATACATCGTATGAATTAGAGCTCTAAAAAGGGGGAAGACGCACGGTCCGCCATTCTGTGGTCAACTTTTAGCGCTAGGTTTGAATTCATTCAATTCGACAGTCAAACATATGATTAATGATAAAAATCATGTTTGAAAAAAATAATACTCACTTCACAGAGCATTGAATTTCCAGTCTGGCAATTTTTATTAACCTTGATTCATCTTCCTGAATCTGGTAAATTTGTAGGCCTATTTTTTTAATTTCAATTTTATGATGAACATGGTTATATTTTTTGCAATTTGATGCTAAGCAATGTGAGCCATTTTATATGACAAATTAACCTCCAAGATTTCAAAACAATAACGTAATTCATTTGCTCAACTTGATAAACATCTGTTGATCGTCTCTATCATCAAAAATATTTATATGAATTCAAACCTGGCGCTAAAAGTTGACCACAGAATGGCGGACCGTGCGTCTACCCAATAAAAAGATGTTTATAATACATGATGTATTAGTAGGTATTGGTCTACCCTTTTATAGAGCCTTAGTATGAATGGTATGACGTCATTCTGTTTTTTGAGGTTATGTTGTCCATATTTAAGAATTTCAAGATGGCGGCTGAACACATACCATTCATACGATGTATTACTGTGGATGGTATGTATGTTCTATAGATTTACCGACTACCCTTCACCCTCCAGGCTCTACCCACCGGCAGTGCGGCCTCAGCCTTCGAGTTGTGTGGTCATGATGTGGTGTGAAAGCAGAGCAATGGTAATAGTGAGAAAAATCAGAGCAGTGATAATAGTGTGAAATTTACATAGTTGAATAATACTTTATGTATGACTTATTGAAATAATTAAATTAGTATGTAGAAGTAGTAGTCCTAGTAAGGACTCCTAACTTAGTCCAAAACTCCGATTATAAGTTAGAAATGAATTGCTTATTAGCCTCTTATAAGACTGAATCGCAATAGTAGAAGGAAAGCTAAAAACTAAAAGAGATAAATGAATAAATTTCATGAACAGTAGAGGGCTACTCACAAAAATTAACACTGATACTTGAAAAATGCTATACATAGGCAATGTGAATAGACATGGAGAACAGTGAGTAACTGCATGTAGTGGGCTTGAGAAGAGATGAAAACTTGTTAGATTGATCAATTTACACATGGTAAAGGGCGCCTCTCATTCATGGTGCACACCAACTAACCAACATGTCATACATGTCACTGGCTCCATCACTGTCAATAATCAAGTGAACAAAGGCGACCCTCCCCCGCATATACGGGCTTTCTACTTCGATTTCTCACAAAGACGCTTGTTGTAGTTTATAACACAGGCCTCAACTAAACACACAGAAGACCAAGCTTTAATCAACCAATACTCAACACATAGAAGACAAGCCCTTGCTTTTGGAACCACTAGGACTAGGAGTCAATTGGTTTAACAAGATGTGAAAAATGAATTAATGTGTCAACAGCAGCGGTCCATCTGCGTGTCAATCCTTTCACATCTCGCCTGTAGTCCATTAGTACTCACTTGTCAAATGACTGCGCTCTGACTTTTGACCCTGCAGTCAAATCAGGGCTCATCTACACAGTTACTAGTCACCAGCAGTCAACATTCACATTATGACAGGCATGTCAGTGATTGGTTGACTTCCTTCTCAATCTGTGCGTTTATGAGTGATTCAATCAATATTATAGGGTGTTTAGTAGAAGATTTATTAATAAATGATCAATAGAAGGAGAGACCTTAACCGGGGTGCCCTACATTCACAATTCTAGTGTTTCAATTCGTCCAGTAAGTAAGTACTTCTGAAAATGTCTGAAAACATCTGAACAAGCAATGCTATTTTCATCATTATTCGTAAACTTTCACGAATACTTTATTTGTGTATACCATTCCTTCTGCTCGTAAGTCCATTCATTAGATTTTTTTCTAGAACGTTTCAAGTCCAAGTCCGTTGAATAATTTGAATGTACTTATTACATGTGTACTATAGAGACCGTATAGAGACCGTATACTATAGATATATATAGAATCAGTCTGATTTTACAATCTCTATAATGTGTACTATACAATTCAGAGACAAGTATTCTTGACATCAATAGTTTTAGGGAACAGAACATTCGTATCATATAGTTCCTAACAGAAAAGCTCTCCTACGAAATTCATAGGTAATTTTCGATAGTGCTAACTTCAAATACATTCATCAGATAGTATTATACATTCATATAAGTAGTATATTATAATTAAATCCCTTACAGGAAATCTCTGCTTCAAACTTCAATGTGATTTTCGGTAGATTTATTCATAGGATAAATCTAATATGAAGATGTCACTTCTACATCATCATAAATAATTTATCCATGTTCCTATAAATAAAAAGCGTATAGTTCAATCTTAGTGAACACGAGCAGCCCTATACAACATGAGGTCGCGACAATCAATTGAATCACTCTCCTCCAGATTCAATTACTGAATGCATCCTGTTCGAGTAATAGCTGGAAAATATTACAGATGCTCTGTCAAACGAATCACCTTTACTAGCTCAAAAGAATTATTGAGTGGTAGCCGTGCTGTACACTTCAGCGAACACTCTATGAGACCACAAGAGCTGGCTGCATTCAACACAGTGAAATGAAAATGTTGGCTGCAATCAAACATACATCGTGCATTGGGAATTCGCGGAAACATGACACATGCTTCAACAACCATGCATCACTATCATTTACATAAAAGCCCTATAAAAAGTCGAACATGCTTTTTAGCGACGGTGATCAATGTTAATCAGCAGTCGAGAGAGATCAGTTTGACAGTGTTTCAATTTGATAGCTAATCGATTTCAAAGTATCGCGGTAGAACAAATTTGAATTTCCCGCCATCAGAGAAGTGTGACATTGACGCTTTACTGCATGTTGTTTCTTGCTACAAGTATTTCCGATGCAAAACTTTGTGGTCAAAGAGAGAAAAAGATGTGAAAGGGGAAACAGGTGAAAGTAGAAGGGGGACTGAGAGAGGGAAGAGAAAATTTTCAGGAATCAAAAGGAACGGGTGAAAGAAACAGAAGGAGGTAGAAGCAAGAGAAAATTGGTGGAGGAAGAGAGAGCCGAGACAAATGGACTGAGAAAGAGTGAAGAAGAAGACCGCTGCATGAAAAGATAAATAAAAGGACCTGGAAGGGGATGGGAGGAAGAGACGTATGTGTGTGAGAGAGTGAGTGATATACATGAATAGCTTTCATGTATTTATGGCTTTGATGGCTGGGAAAGAGAGGGAAAGAGAGAGAACAGGTGAAAGAAGAAGAAAAAGAGAGAACGTGAAAAAGGAAGTGGGAAGAGAATAGAAGGAAGACAATAATGAGGACAAGAAGAAAATAAAGAGATAGAAAAAGAGCAAATTAAAAGGCGATAAAAGAGAGGAAATATGAAAGAAAGCAGAGAGAGAAGAAAGAAGAGGAAGAAACAATGAGAGGAAGAGAATAAAAATTTGATAGGAAGAGGAATAATAAAAAAAGAGGTGGAGAATAACTTTTTGCAACTTATAACACAAGTTTGATGAGCGCCAGCTAGAAAATCACTCGACACTTGTGCCTGAGCTGTGCTTGGCCTGCTGCACCAATACAAAGCACCAGGGAAAACTGGATATATCGTCAAAACGTGTCGATAGCGTTTTTCACCTACTTTCACCTTTATTCTGGGAAATCCACCGGCAGAATAAAACGCGGCAGAAAAAACTCGCCAATAGGGGGTTAACTCACCCCCCCATGGAGTGCTGAAAACCATCATGATGATGATGCTGATGGAAGTGCCAGAGGCCATAAGCTTACTGCTAACCCCGTAAATTGGATTTCACAGGTGCATTAATTAGATGAAACCGATCCGTTCAGAGAGAAAACTCATCATTTGAGGAGTATAGTGCCAAATCATGCAATACACATCGATAATAATTATCATCACTAGTACTAGTCCAGTATGCGTAAGATATAATAACATGAGCGGTAATTTGACAAGAGAGTGTAGAATGAACCTAATTATAAGGAAATTTCATCAGAGCCACCTAAAAAAATGGACTATTACCGAACATTAAAGAAAACTGCTCAAAAAGAAAACATGTGAATCAAATTGATGCGTATAGTTACTCACAGAAATCATTATTTGTATTCTTCTCGGTTATGTTGATATCGAAATGCAAGCAGCAAAATGATCAACTGGAATCCTTCCTACCTGTGAACAAATTAAATCAGAGTTTATTAGTTGGTAATCACTTACTATGGTCAATTTCTTATTGAATATATATATCTTTTCAAACGGAAGAGTAGTTATACTAGCTGAGAAACTAAACATTTGATTCCCCAACTATATTGTTGAGTAAATGAATGCTCCATTTTTTTCTGACTCTGTGATAATTGTTGCTTTCCACACAATCTCACAAGTTCAATATTTTATTTTCAAGCTTCAGCTGCCTATTAAATTCATCAACGCCCAGGCCTCACTATATCCTTTTACTGGTGCGCTAATTAAACCCTTTCACAAGAGTACACAGTTAGCTTCTGTAATTTACAGCAGACTTTCATTGGAGCAACAAGAAGAGAAGGGTGGATGAATGCATGATGATAATTATAAGAGGCATTTTTGTCAGGCGCTGCTGATCAACGGCTACCATTATAATCTAGGTACTATAATAAGAAGAGAAGGTAGAACAGGAAGAGAATGTACGCTTTCCTCCACGTGGTCTTCATTTTAGACGGCATTGTTCCCGAGAAGAAAAGCAGTAGACACGGTGAAGAATCATAGGAGGATTATAGCTAGCAGCGTATGCTCTGGCTGCAAAGAATAATGCTGCATAACAATGGTATATGGGGTATTCTTCGGTATGAATAACAGCCAGTGCAGTCTGAGTAAATAATAGCTGAAGATACTCGTAACTGACATCTAATGGAATCTGCTTTGGCTTCACCGAAGAGGCTAATTCATAAGCTTTAATAATACGCTTCAGCAAAATTGCATGACCATCCTGCTCTGTGATCTCTTCCATACTAACTATCCCTCTAATAAACTTGGAAATGCCATGAATCTTCGGCTCCATTCTCATCCCGCGGGAGTTACCTTAATGGATTCAAAGTCTGTCGTAATGGCACAAAGCCTTCCAAGCACTTTCCACTAATAAAGTTGAAGCGAAAAAAGTACGAGAAATTCGCCAGCGCTGACGAGTTCTGGTTTACTGTTCTTAGAAGCGGGAATGATTTTCTAACATTTTCTGTTGAGCACTGAGATTTTATTCATTGTCTGCTAGATTGAGGTAATTGATAGAATTACAATTAATTGAGAAATAAACTTCCATTCTAGATATATTTAATTAAAGATAGTTCAACTTTTTCTATTAATCTTGACTTGATGAAATAACCTTTCATTCTTGATAAATTAAATTGAAGATACTGTAGTTCAACTTTTTCTATTATTCTTGATTTCTTGACAGTCAAGACCATCATCCAAACCCATGTTTCTATTGCATATTGGTCTTCGTTGTACAATCTTACTCATTACTCAATGTGGAAAAGTTTCTCTCATCCGTTTCTCTGAACGTGCTATCAATGGCATAAATTTCAGTGTTTTAGTAGATGGTGCATAGAATAGAGTGCATAGTTTTGGACTGACGAGATCATCCCCACATTTTTGTGATGGTAGGGGAAGTATAGAAAATTTTAATATTATAATGCAGTAAAATCCAACAGCATTAGACCACTCTTCAGCGAACAGAGTATCGACTTAATATGAATTATGGTAGAAATTGACATTCTGCAGGAGAAAGGTAGAAAATACTCTACTACCATATTTGCATAACCATAACTAAACACACAAGATAACTCACAATTACAATATTTCACAGAACGGATATCCTTTCCTTTGAAAGTTGAAATAAGCCGTAAGATAATTGTCAAAGCTATTGTGTTTTGTTGTCACAAGTGAACGAGTTCAGATTTACGGTTGAACTGGATATTTTTACGACCACTCAGAGCGAAATCGTCATAACTCTGCTCCAGTCCAGACACAATAGCCAACGACTGACTGACTGGTCCGACATTCTCCCATTCAAGGCCTGACTTCTGCAAGCCGAATGACCTTCGTCGCCGAATGATTGGGAAATGTATTTCTACAGTGATCTACAACATCTTTACTTGAAAGCTCGATTTAAATCAATGAATAGATATAAATTTTGGACCTTCTATACTATGAATTCGAGGCTTATTACAGTCAGTGATAAAGTGAGATTCTTGATCGAGGAGAAGATTTTGACCACAGTACCATCACATAGATACGGCCATCCCATCTTTCGAATAAAAGCGATATCTGAAGATTGTAGTGGAGTATTAGTCATTAGATGGGACAGATTTTCATTAAAGAGTGATCCAATTCACTAAACAAATACACCAACTTCTCAAAGAATTACCTATTTATGAGTTTCATTCACTGTGAATCTTCAGCTCCCAAATAATCATTTCCTCCAAAAAACTCACGATTTTGCTTGACCATGATCCAATGCTTGTTGATCAATAAAAGCAATGGGCGAACTGAGTGCTGTTCACGTGAAAAAGAGCACTCCTGAGTGAGGAAAAGGTCGTTCCTCTCCAAACCCAAACAGCTGTCTTGTTTGAGCAAATATTCAGCTGAAAAGAAAACAAACCAACCCTTTCGCCTTCCTTGCAGCTGCAAGCCCACTCCTCGTATGTAAATGGCTGAATGTTTGCTCACTTGTTGAATAGCTCACTTTTAACTGAGTATTTATGTTGCTAAATGCTGCTATAGGCGATTTCGCTTCATTCAACAGTATTGGCTTCATTTGTATCACCAATCACAGTGCAGCTTCACGAAATATAGGTAATTCGTTGATAAAATCACAATTCACAATCAGCATCAAGGTATTTTTATTCTCAGATCCTACAAATGGACAAGGACCGTTTCTAGTTCACTTTCAAGTTTTCTCTTCCCTTTTGGGACATAATGTTGTTTTTCAACGGTTTATTCCTAAACTTACTTGATCCAAAACAGTTTCCTCAAACTATATCATTCTGGAAAGTACACTACAATGAGGATAATAGCAGATTTATCAAAACGTTTTCAGATTTTCATGAATGTTGATTGGCTTCTCGGTGAGTATATTTCTATATTCTATTTAAAATAAATGTTCAAAGACTTTTCTTGAAGGAAGTTGTAAGTTCACTGTAACCAACAATAGCGGTGTGCACAGAGAAACTTGAAGCAAATAGAACATAGAACAACTTTGGCAACACCAACTTGAGTAGGTTGTTAGGGGCTTATCACTTGGAAAACGAAGACTAAAGAGGGAGATAGTAATAAGAGAGAGGATGAGAAGGAGGGTGATAAGGGTATAGAGGGTATGAGGGTATAGAGATTGAAAGGGAGACAGAGTGAGAGAAGGGTGGGTGAAAGACGAATGTTTTGTTAGACTTCTCGATGAATAGTTATGTTTACTTTTGGAACATAGCCTGAATATGAAACGTAATAAAATTTCTTTTCCGTGGCAAGTGTATACATGCAAATTGAAAATGCTCACACAAACTGGGGCATAAAGACTATTCAACGTCTCCAACAACTACTACCGTCTTACGTTTTGTTGACGCACCTTGAATACAAACTTTTAAAATTATAATTCTCCATCTTGTCGAGTTTTCACCAAGCTGAACTTTGTTTGGAGAGGGTAACAAAAACCAAGTTTCAATTTAGTTTTGTAGATAATGCAAACTGCAGAGACAAACTTATAGAATATCCAACTACTGGCATAGATGTATTGTATATATCAAAGGGTGAAATAAAACTTGAGAACAAATTCCATTATTTTGCTCATTAATTCATGGGTGTAATAGGATCAAATCAAAATAAGATCAAATAGGAATTCTATTTGTGAATATTTTTTAATAAAAATCTAGTAAATCAAGTCACTGCATTCATTTGATTGAATTCTAGGATGAAGAATGGAATAAAGCAGGTTATGTTGTAACCATAATAGATAACTTCACCTTTCCCATACTTGTTGACGTAGGAGGGATGATTGAATTGATATGATTTATTCAGTTGGACCCAATTATTAAAGAGGATAAATTTCGTTATCAATTATCATCCATCAATTCAATAATTGAGTAAGCTTCATCAGCTTTAATAAATTATTCCCATCATTATTACAGATGATAATCCATACTCGTATATATGGTTCAACCTTCATAATGTTGATGAAATTCGATATTGTCGATATGATTGAAATAAATGAATAATTCACGTGAAGATAGCTGTCACGATAGAATGTAGGACTCTCAAATATGAAATCAAAAGAGGAAAACAGAAGACAGACTTGAGACCAACTTGGCTTATCACTAATTATAGATTATTTTATTATATTAATTTGGTTTTGGTTATTATATATTGACTGATAATTAATCTACAATAGTCAATAGTGAATCTGTTGTTTCATTTATAACAATGAATTTGCTCTGGGATCAAAATACTTGTTTCTCATGATCCGTTTCTTAGCCAAACATGCAAACCGAATCTGATTAGGGTGAAAGGACTGCTTGCTGATTAAACAAATGAGTCGTTACGACATAGGTCACGAGAGTGATTATTCAATTAGTCCATATTTTCATAGCTTTCCAGAAAACTCGTTATCTAACAGACAGGCTTTTGTCAGATCATCATTCAATTTGAGTATGATTCATGGAAGCATGTAACGATTGAAGTGACCTTTTTCAATAATCAGTAGCCTATAGAAAGTTGGGTCAAATCAATTAAAACGTCATTATTAAAAAATTATACAAAAATTAAACACAATTAATTGAAAATCATAAACACGTAGTGCTGAACTGAGATGAAATCGGTTGATTATGATAGGACGCATCACCATCAATCAATATTTTCTGAAGTAAAAAACAAGCAATAACAAATGATATGAATGAATGTATTGAAACATTTCAATATCAAATGATATTGAAGTGGACAACTACAAAATTCAAATGACCTTCGCTATTAATAAGAAAGTGACGAAATTCAATGTTACCTGCTACTATAGTCACATAGAAGATTCGATTCCTAATATTAGAGATGAGGAAAGAACGGGTGATGAAGAGAAAAAATAAAAATTATAAAAGAAGAAGGAAGAGGATAAGTAGATAAGTTATGAAAAAAGTAAGTAGAAAAAGAAATCTTGTTTTTCATTATCTTTGTATTTCTGTTGAATTGAAATTTTATCCTCTCAATTGAAGTGATAAATTGTTTTCAACATGATCCCTTCAGTGAATTAAATAATGATGCCTTAATAAAACTGCAGTAGCTCTTATCACTCACTGATTCTATCGTGAATAATAACGAGCAATTCATTAAATTTAATGAATGTTGAGAGGCTATCTGACAACACAACAAACCATTTTCCAACGGAACCCTTCAGCATAATGGGGTACACATTCTGAGCACCATCACGCAACGTAAGCAGTGGAAAGGGGTGTTGAAGCTTTGCACGAATAAGAACGATATAAAGAATGAAAAAAGAGAGAGAAGGCGATCGTTCACGGGGAGTGGAAGGAGAATGAAGGAGAAGGAGAAAAAGAAGAAGGAGTTGGAGAAGGAAAAAAGCAGGTGTAATGACTCAATTACTCTGATTAGACGTGTTGAATGCCGTGTGCATTAGTCTAATGGACTTTGCTAATTTTATTGCGTGCTAAATGTGCGTGGGTGTGTGCGTGCTTGCGTGTATTTAACAAAAAGTTAGTCGCCACACAACGAACGAGTCGCATTGCAGACAATGAGTCTACAAACCACTCGAAAGTTATAACAATTGAAACTCAAGCGAAACAACCGAGAACCGAACGTTATATTCTACAAGAATTATATGTTCAATTTTATCGATGAACTCAGCTTGAACAATGAAATTATTTTCTTAATTATTTATTTATATTCTAAAGTGAATTTGAATAGCTTTTGAAACTAATAATAGTCTTTTATCTTCCGAAAATAGATTTAAATTCCAGTTTCTTCCGTACTCTATGTACACAATATATCCTACACCTACAGTATACATTTTTACTGAGTTAATTTGTTTATTGACTTTTTCAATTTGCCCATCCCATTTTCTTTCAAGATTATCTGATTATAAGTTCACGTAGGTTTCGGCATTCTTTTCTTTCATACTCATCTCATACACAATTCAGAAACATAAATTTGGTTGGGTTGAGGATGAGTGGATTTTAATTTTCGTTCAATTTTCATGTCCCTGACCTAGGACTTGCATTCTAAACAACTTTGCATCCTACTAGAAGAAAGTGTTCAAGTGTTGAAAATGATTTACTTGTGTATTCTCTCTGCCAGCTGACCCGATTCACCCAAACCTGCTCTCTATTCTTCCCCCTCTGTTACCTGCCTCTTATCTATGAACCTGTCATGAGTACAGTACTACTGTATTTATTTTAAATAAATAATCCTGCTGAAAAACTACTTCAATTCTATAAAACAAACAGTCTCTACCGACGGGCGACCTGGCCACATCCTGAATGCCACTCTGGGCCTACGTGATTCGAATGTCAGAATTTATAGTTTTGAACTTGCTACGGTGCTCTTCCTACACTACACTAGAACGCCCATTGCCGTATAATAACTAGCATCTGGTCACTGAGATAACTGTCTGACTATCAATAGCATTTATGCTCGGATCAGATGCCAAACTGCTCTTTCTCCTCTCAAGAACTTCCGTTCCATTCGCTCAGGAAAGATTCTATTTCCAAATAGGAACGTCATTATTATTAGAAACACTATAGAAAAAAACTAAAGACTGCATGCTCCACAAATTTCAATAATAGCATGTGTAGTGGAACTGACTCACAAAAAGGCCCACACACTGCCATGTTGATGATACACAGAACAGTCTTTCATAATAATGCATTCCCAGCTAAATAGGCTACAACTTGTAAAAGATGATCTATTCTTAGCCCAAGTAGTTCTTATGAGTGACTGTTCACATTCCTCACATTTTTGTAGGTGCCGTATCAGTAAAACACAAGCGATTGCACAAGCTTTGTAATTTATTACATGACATGAAATAATTGTGTCATTTCAGTGATTTCGTGTAAAAAATGTGCTTAAGATTATTGGAATTCCATTTTTAAAAAGCTAGGAAACTTCTGTTAAATACCACTTTGAAGAGAGGTGGAACGGCGAGCTTCATTGAAAGAATAAGTCATTCAAATCGGTTGATAATAGAAATTTAAGAGGAAATGGAATCTTTTAGTTATTTATTTATTTATAATTCGCAGATGTGATAATACCGACTTTTTAAGAGTACTTCCTTATAACGGAAGATAATAATAATTGATCGTTTATTCAAATTGATGTTATGCTTCCCTGAGGCCTCTGAGATTCAAAAGAACGTCATTTCTGAGTAGGAATAATCATTGTAGAACAAACACACTATGGTTTTCAAACGATTTTAATTTGATTTCAATATTAAATAATTCAACGTTTCAAGCGTTAAGGCTTGACAAGAAAAGCCTTTTTACAGCTACTAAAAAAGCCTATTTCAGCTACAACTACTGAAGTTTATCACAGTAATCACAGTTATCACAGTAACTAAAAAGCCTCTAAAAACGCGTTTCTACAGTAGTATTTTTTCAATCTATAATATAAAAAAGAAATGCACAAGGATTCAAATCACAAAGAAATGGAACCAGCAAAATCAACAGCAACTTCCTTTATTGTCCATTATGAATGTTAACATCATTATCATTAGTAAAGAAGTTCAAATATATATACAATAGATATTTTTATTAGTGCAATGAGGCAACTCATTTTCTAAACTTATATTCTGCTTGAACAAAATTAAAATTTCTTAAACATTCTTTACATTCTCTAAATGAATTCCCAACATCTACAATGAAAAATTTTCATGAATAGGCTTTAAAAATTGACAACAGGGAACTGGCTCAATGACTGACTGTGAGAGACCCAAATTCCTATTACAGGAGATTGAGAGCTGATCGCTGAACAATACAGCATTGTCTCTGGCGAGCAAAACGACAATCCAATTGACATGTTACGTGCATCTGCCAAACTTGCTCGTTTGGAAAAACAAATGCCCTTTTTCTGTAATGACGGCCGACAAAATATATTTCAAATATTCAGAACAAAATGAAGACCAAATATCTATATTTTGTAATACACAGTCATGTATTGGCCCTAAGCCCAGACATCTCACTCCTTCGCCATTGGTTGTTTGTCAGGATCACAAAAGATCTGTCCAAACTGCGAAATTTGCGAGGAGAAATGTCAACGTCCGTCTGCCAACTGTCTTTCAGCATGGACACCACACAACAAAAGACGCGTTTTGAACCAATTCACCGTTTATTTATTAGGTGAGCCGAGCCGAGTGCCAGCCAAAACAAGGCTGCGATTTCAAGTTTCGAGCACACCTGGCATCCAAACTGAACGAATTTCATCATGGGTTCTGGCAGTTTGGCTGAGTTTGGTGAAGCCTACTCCATTTCACATTGTGATCGGAGGGAAAGATGGGACATGGGATGACCCTATTTTTTCTTCAAAACTAATATTTTTTTAGTGAAAATTATTTAATTATAAAATTCTAATTATTATTAGAATTCATACTTTTGTAAAGAATTTGAACATTCCGGTTCCATTGAGGATCAAGATTGAACTAGGTTAGGGGTACGTTCCACAAGATCAGTAAGTTAACCTACTATTCCTAATAATCCGATGGTTTCAAGTACTGTATGGGAGCTCAAGACAGAAATAAATTCTAAATCATTTTATTATAATAAAGAGAAAGTCGCGTATGAAACTTGAGAAGTTTTTTTTTCAAATTTCCCCTTTTACAAGAAAAGCTCCTATCGTATACATTTAGAATAGAATGGAAGAACCAATGAGAAAGAAAATTAAAGACAGATGAAAATTAAAATGTACAGCAGTGATTCAGGAACAAAGAAGATTCACCAACACTAAAGTAAAATGAGTTTATGCTTCTCATTATTATACTACTTATTGTATTAGCTCATACAGAAAAAACCAATCGCATAATCTGGCTAGTGGAAAAAAGTTAACCGCCCAACAAAGTCAAGACATTTTCCAAAGTTCCAAATTCATTATTATTGTTAATGTAATGATTGTGATTATATGATGTTTAATGGATGTTTCTGAATGATTTTCACATTTTCCATAGTAACCGGAAGCAGGTCAACAGCCTGATAGCATAGCGGAAACTGCGGAATACTCCTTCATCTCATGCAATATACGTCGATAATAATAGTGGCCCTTCACAAGGTAGTGAAATATTGCTTGAATACGGTCATTGCACCGTCTCGAACCTTGTTATTTTGCAATTTATCGGCAATGGAGCCGAACCTGTTGGCCTGGAGCTTTTGAGGCAAAGTGTAGCCTGTCTTTCCCGCAAGCTACATGTGAGAGGAGCCTCACATGTCATAACAACCTGCAAATACTTTCAGTAACTTACATGCAGTGCGCGGGATTACTCAGGCTGGCAAGCAGCTCGCTTGTTCGTGAAATACTATAGCAATACAGCAGGCACTATAGCTCTATTTATTTCATTTTATTGTACCATGCAACTCCACTCCTTCCTCAACTCTTTCTCTAACCCTCTCTCATTTCTCCTCGCTATCAACTCTTTCTCTTACCCCTTCATCCCCAAAACCCCTTAAAAAAGCTGTTATCAGCTCAGTTCCACTCGATATACTGACAAATAAATTTCGCACTCCTCCACTCGCAACTCGCATTACATTTTATGGTTCAGGCACCAACGGACAACCATCTCTACAAGCATTCGTTCATGTTGTGGTCTCCAGATAGCGCTCTAGTCATGTTTTGTTTTATAGCACTCACACAAGCGCACATTCACTTTTTCACACTCTGGTTACCCTGCTGCTGCTGGTAAAGTGGCATCTGACATATTTTATTCAGGTGACTAGCACCGCCAGTGAAAAATAGTGTTTCCTATTTCTTTGTATACAGTCAACAAGGCTATTCCTGCTTCTGACACTGACAAGAACAATATTATACTAAAAAAGAAATAAATTCTATGTTGTCTAGATGAAGCTGCACTGTCCATTACCAAATTCAGTGCAAGGCCGAAGATGAGACATTTAAGACGTTCTGACTTCGTTTATTACTATTTTCACATGAAATCTGTTATGCCCGGTATTTCCAAGCACACTTAAATTGAGGGACCCTCAATTTCACTACACTTTACTACATTTCCTATACTTATTATAGAAAATGTCAGCTGTTCATCAGAATTTGAGGGTCCCTCAAATTTGAGTGTGCTTGGAAAAACCCGGCATTAGACTCTCCTTTTCTAGTCTCCTTAATATTAAATTTACAATAATAATATTTCATTTTCATGATCATGATTTCTACCCTTAAAAAATCATTTTAATTATCAATTTATTGGAATATAATTTAATAATTCAAGTTTATTGAACAATCGAAGAATTAAAACAGTTATAACATGTGAAAAAAGATATTAGGTGATCCTTACTCTTGGAATAAAGATGAGTGAATTTTTTGGATCAACACAGTTCCCTGACAAGTTTTATTTTAAGCCCTAACGCCTCACATCCATAAAAATACTGAAATATCGATTTCATGCTGCAAGCACATACTGTATTATTATACCTCCTTTTCAGAATATCAGGTAACCTGAGCTTGAAATCAAGCGTTGAGTATCAGACACACCTACAGACTAGTTATACCACAACAGCCGGTCTGTTGATCGCGGTCTGTCCGCGTATAATCTTTAAAAATTTACGAATTTTTTTATTTATGAATGCTAATTTTGTATCCGAGGTTGACACGCTCGGGCGCCGAAATTTTGAAAGCAAGGTCATAATAATAATATGAAAGAGCAAAAGACATTCACCCCGCTCCCAGCCTGATCTGACAGGACATAAAGCGTTTACCAAAAAACAATTTCTGACAGCGACAAGACAGGAACTCGTCTAAGTGAACGGGCCGACAGCCAGCAAAGTATTCTTGGTCGCCAAGTATTAATAGACCGATAAAAAGTGTTATGGAGATTAGTTCCTTGTTGCGTGGTTGAGAGCAACACATGAGCCAACCAGACCTGTCTACTAATCAAATTCAATACCTGCCAAACCACACACTTGGAAAATGTTCAGTTGAAACATATCCAGGGTATTGAATACTGGAAAACAATATCAATAGGGAACATAATATACTGTGATAATCACCGAAAAGAATAAGAATATTTTTTCCTATGGCAGAGGCGATGATTGTGGGGGATAAGCATAACGAAACTGAGAAGGATGCAAAATTGTTGGGGAGAGGGTAAGGGGCGGAGGAAAGAAGGGAGATCAATTATATCCACCATTCACAACTGAAAACCAATAGAAGGATATCTTTAGAATTAAAAGTAAATTAGAATAATGGAAAACAACATAAAAAATTATAAATATAATATTGTGAATGGAAAGTACTCGTATTGAGGAAATCTATGAAAAATTGATAGGGATTAGAGACACAACACATTCAATAGATAAATGAATATCATGATAGAGAAATAAAGGCACCAAGAACAAAACAAAAATCACAAGTAGAGAGAACACCAATACACTTATGAGAGAGAGACACAAGGACTGCTCATAATGAAACTAATGGACAGCCAATTTTCTTATTGCAAGAACGAATTTATGGTAATCATAAAACCTATCATCATCATAAATCAAACCAGCGGTTGTTATGAATATGGAAGTTAAACGTATGGCTTGTTACCTTACAGGCAACTCATATAAGATTAAGTTGAAATTTATGCGACAGAGCAGCCAGCTATTGCATTGTGCAGTGCAGCCACTCACCCTCTCACTCTCACTCCCTCACCTCTGCTTATCATTTATTGCTTCTTATTACGAAAGCCTTTTGTTGATAGCACGTTTATTACGCTGATAAAGATGATCCGCGAGGAATTTACAACCATTTAACAGCATCTACAAATAGCACATACTAACAATAAGTTACTCGAAAATAGATACAAGAAAGTTATTTCCTCGTGCATGTACGAAATGTAAGCTACGTTTGAGGAAAGTTGTTATGAAATATTAAAATCTGATGATATCATAATAGGTATAAATGGAAAATTTAATAAATAATAAAGATCATTACCAGAGATGGAAGATTATTAAACCGTTTTTACCTATACAGTATTGAACGTTGAGAAAAGGCTAAGCCAGACTGGATTTTTCCATGAACGCCCCCAATGTAGGAAATAATCATCATTATTATTATTATTATTATTATGGAGTGATGAATTCATCACACTGCCAATGGCACTCCTCATTGAATCTTCTTCAACAGTAGGTAAATTGTTACAATTTATTTTCGTACCAAAGAATGAAACTTATATTTTATTAGATAGGGAACATTGGGAATTTCTATTGAGATTGAAATAACTCAGGAGTAGCCAAAACACTGATCAACCAAAGAGTTGAACCATTGAGAAAAATGAATATTCATTCATAATATTTACTTTCATTACAGTATTTATGAATTGATGGTTTAGAAGCAGGACTTCAACACAGACTTTTCAGGCGAGTTCTGAATGAATCCTATCTCATCGAGCGGCCCTCTCTTCTCACAAGTTAATCAATAAAATTCACTTTCAAGGTTTCGTTACGTTTACAAATTGATTGATAGTTTTCTGGTGCATGTCGACGTCGTCTGGCTGTTAATAAATTAGTGCCGCACCCACAATAATAATGGATGACTGGCAACATAAATCTCGACAATAATAAGACCGTTCACTAATTAATCAACGCCTATCTATCACAGCTTTCCCCGTCCCTCTCACGGGATTATCACTCCTATTTATTCGTTATTTCCAGGCCACCGGCCAATCACTGAGAGGAGAAGAAATCTGGAGCAAGGTTTAGTTAGGGCAAAAGAAGCTTCGCAGTCTTTTAATTTTTCCCCTAGTATAAGGCCGTTGTACCTGACAGATATCGTTTCTCAAAGAAGTTTACGGTTATGGCCTGTGCCGACCAACCACAGCTACCCCTTGGGGGACCAAGAAAGTGGGGGAAAAAGTGCCTTGATGGATTTAGTTCCCCTTTAACTACTTCTTTACCCCCCTTCACCGGCATCGCACCTCTACGAAAATCCCCCAAAAGTGCTATCGCTCCGAAAGCCCGCATTCAGACAGTGAATCACCACTGTAGAAAGAATCTCGCCTTCTTTGGACACTCTTTTGACAATTTCTGAATGGCTTCTGAGATCCAAATTCTGTGATGATAACAGGATTCTTTAATTAATCATTGTTAGATGGTTCGGGCCTCACCACCCTTCAATAAAAGGTAATTATATGTTACAATGACATGATGCATCTACCGTTAGCACACATGGTGCAGGAATTACATTCCAATCAAGATAAACACATTCTACATTGCAAATATTACCAATCAGAGATCTAGAAATATTTAAAGAATACTTATATTTAGAGTACAGATAAGTTAAAATATTAGTATTACTAATCGTATAAATGGAGTTTAAACACTAGAACAAGGTGAATTATGGAATACTTGTGTTTGTATCATATGAAATTTTAAATTTGTGACAGTAACATACCAAATAAAACATAACTATATTGTTCTGTTGATATTTACATGTAGGCTACTAAATGTTGATACTGTCACTTCGCATCAACCATTATTCTCGGAATTCCCGATTGTAAATTAAGGCTTACATCTAGAATAATTGTCAGGAACCCTCTAGCTCTCAATTTATCAAAATTAAATGTTATTTTGCCTGTTAGCACTGTTTGGTTTGATGACATGACCTGCTAAACTCCATGTAACAACCTAGGTTGAACTTGTCAAAACCGTTCCTGTATCTTGATGATACATGATGACAGGTGTATGGATCGATAATTCAGAACAACGATAGTTGGAGAAATTCGTATGAAACAAACTGTACTGTTGTAACGTCGACTTATTGAAATGCATCCATTCAGATCATGAGATTGACAAATTAGATGAGTTGTTGGAATAAACAATTCAACATTTCATATAACACCTGAAATTTGGCTCTCGAAATCTTAATTCTAGAGCTAAAACTGAAATAATCGTACTCACATAATTTTGAGTAATGAAGAGTAAACCTCTCAGCAGTATCACCGACTAAAGCCAACACTCACCTGAAAAAGAAACAGATAGAATATTATATAACCCTTCAGATTTGATTCATAAAATTTCTTCTCGAGATTAACTACAAAATTATAATATTCAATAAACGACTATGTTAAATATTTTATCAATAAAGATTCACTTACGGAGAAAACAGTTAGCAAGGAAATTTTTCAAGAAAAGTTTCCCGATGTGGACTAACACTGGTTCACCCAGTTCAATAGAAATTTATTAAAAGTTCAGTTGCAATATGATGAATCATCCAAAAGAATTTTCTTCCAATGTCAGACAAAATCTGATTGCAGTAAGTGAAACTATGTACGTGTGGGCTCATCATTGCAACCTTATACTCTCCACACAGTGCACACATTTGGAAGCAAAAGGTAGCGAAAGTAGAGATATTTCATTCGAAAAAAACGGCATCTTCAAGTCGACTACCCTGATACACAGACAATTGAACAGCACTGCAATGAACACAATAGAGCTAATGAGAAATTCGAATCTAACAGACAGGAGGAAAGCCATTGACAGAAGAAATGAGGGAAGCTATATGAAAAAATGGGAAGAATGATACAGTATTTTAAAAGCAAGGAGAGCTCATTTTGGAGTTCCAGGAAGCGTCGGTGGTCGTAATAGGAGAAGAAGAGAATATAAAAACAAAGTATAAGAAATAGGGCACAGAAAAAAAGAAAAGGAGGAGAAGGAGAAGTAGATAAAAAAGAAAAGTGCTCGAGATTTCAACAACTGTTTCAATAGCGACAGCGGTTAAGACAAACGACACATAGTTGTAACTGCACTACAGCTCTTCTTCAATTAGTTCCTTCAACCACACTATTTCAAATTCTTCACTGGTGCCTTACATCCTTCTCCTTTCCACCCACCTTCATATTTCTCTTTTTTCTCCTGCACGCTCCCACTAGATAGCTATTCTATTGTTCTGGGTAAAAGAATGTGAAATACCAATACAAAAGCCATCACCTGAGTAAAATCACGATTGAAAACGAGACAAGAGACTCTTGTCTAGTGCTTCAGACAAGAAATTATTGTCAATGGGTTTGGGTGTGGAGAAGTAATGTACAGGAACAATGAACAGAAAAATAGTGTCATAATGATGCCTTTGATGCTTGAGAGTGCTTGTGCAAGTAATTGAAAATTTCATTTCAATTAAAAAAACTTTCGGCTGTTGTAAACAACAAATTGAGTTGAAGGAATGTTTGCTTCAATTATTCAAAGAGGAAATATTTATACAATAAGTGAATTTATCTAGGACTGAAGAGATATTAATTATTTACACATTGAGAAAGAGATTGAAGTTTCGGCTGAAACTTAAAAATCCAAAATAAATGATTATTCAAGCCAACGATAATTAGTTAGAAATTGAACATTAGAATAATTTGAAATTGAAATATGAAAATGTGAAATTTAATGAATGATTGATTGCAGAAAACCTAATAATTTTGTGCCGTTTCATGATAAATTAACATTATTTGGATGTTTATATTATTCTGCAAATAAACGAATTTCGAATTTTGAATTTTATAAAGGTTTTAGTCAAATCATTTGCATCATTCATTCAGAATTTGAGAGAATCACAAAACTATTGCACCGCATATAAGTGGTTAAGGAACAAAAACACGAATAAGATTGAAGTTATTAGGAGCGAGTTCAGTCCTAGGAAAAATAATACACAGTAGTCAGTCGGAGTTGGAAGATAAGAACAGTGCTCCTGAAATTTCTCATTTCCTCTCGACGGCTTATCCATTATATAATCTTCAATTTCATATTAAATCCGATTCTCTTATCTTCCCCTCAGCCCCCTAAAGATATTTCGTCCAGTTTTTGGAGAGTGGAGTTTCAGAGAAATTAAATTGTGTAAAAGAAAGAATTACATGAAAAGAAGACAAAGCAACACAAAGAAGAGGAACTAGGAGAAGAGGATGAAGAATGAAGAGAGAAAGAGTAAAGAAGCCGGAAGATTCATTAAGTAAGAGAAGAATGAATTTGATAACATATCGGGAGGGGTACAAAGTGTAGTAGAAATAGAAGAAAAAGAAGTAGAGGAAGCGAAAATCAAACAAAGAAGGAAAAGACAAAGAGGTTGAAAAATTTGCAAGACGATGAAAAGAGAAAGAATATGAGAAGTATAAAAGAAGGCTGAGAATGAGGACTAATGAGATAATAAAAAAGTGGGTAAAACTTGGAAAAGAGAAGAAAAATATCTAAAATTGGGGAGAGGGAAAATAGCAGATTAGAAAAGGTTGATGAAGTAACATTCGAAATTGACTGATTATTATTTCTGTAACCTCAAATCTACCCTATTACTAGAGAGAGAAGGGAGAGCAGACGAAAAGGACGTCATAAGAACAAGAAAACAAGAGAGGAGAAGAAAATTAATCAGAATAGGACTAAGTGAGACAGATTTAAGAAAACAAGATGAACGGAGACAGACAATACACATTAAGATCCTTCTTGAATGCAAATTTGCAGTTTACAGTGTCAGTCTACAAAATTGAATATTTACGAGTATGCAAATAAGTAAAGTAAATACTGTGTGTAGTTGAAGGGTAGGGAGGAAGTTGATAGAGATATGGAACGCACACCTAAATAAAAACGAAGAAACGACTTGGAATCCCCTCACCACCACCCACCACTACAAAAAAGAATACAACTGAATGTCAAGCATATTCGGAGACCTAGTTCATGTCATCTCTGTTTCCAATATCTAGCCAACTCCTACCCAGCTCGCACACAACGCTCAGAAATGAAGTCGCGAGTTTATTTCCGAAGGAAATGTTTCTCGTCCAAAATTTCTAGACAGCGTTTCCTGCCGTGTCGTGTATGCTGCCATTTCCCGAAAATGCTCATTTCATTTTCTTTTTCGGTGCGTTTGATACCAATTTTTCCCCCATCACCGCGAATGAAAGAACGCTAAATGGAAATATATCCTTCATCAATCAACCCAAAGTATAGACAAGTAGTTGAGAGCAAAACTTTGTCCTTATACTTGGCAATTACTGCAAATAAGAGGTAGAGTCGAGTATTCAAACTATGTAATCAGCTTGAACTCCAATTATGGAAATTTCGCGTTCGACGAAATATTTTTAATGGTAACAAAGTAGGTTACTCGTAAAATTGTAAGCAGTGATTTTTATAGAAGTGGGAACATATAAAAGGGGCAACTATGAAATATAGGATCAACTGAGCCCGGAGTCGAATCACCATTTTGTGGACATTGCAACGCTATAGACAACAGCTAATCAATGATTATCATCTAATAAATTACATCAAATTCATAACATAACAGATAATCGAACAATAGAAGGAAGTACGTGATAGAGTGAAGTATGCTGTTGAACGTGGTAAATGAAGTGAAGCTTATGAGGCCATTGCGAGTTAATTGTCATCGAATTGAAGAAGGAGACGTAGATAGGACAGTGGCCACACATGGGAAAACCAATACCCCAAAATTGCAGCTATAGTAGTTGGCAAATGGGAATGGAAAGTAATAGACCAAATACACACGGTTAATCTCAACGGTTGCTCCATTCAATCTCTTCAAATCGAACCGCTGTTGCATAGAACCATAGGTAGCACACACGTCTCATGTCTCTCTTCTCACACTCTCTCTCTCTCTCTCTCTCACACATACTCATGTGGGATCACAAAAGTCTCACTCTTTCTCTCACACGTGAGGTCACAAAAACGACCAAACAACTTTTAATGAGAGTGCGTTTGCAATACAACTCTCTCTCCCACCCTCACAAAAATCTCTACACTGGTATTCGACAGTTCCCTTAGCTTCCCAATGGATGAATTTACATGTAAATTGAAATTTTATGAAAGCTACTACGTCAGACATCCCGCTATTTCACGTATCGAACGTATAATAGACGCCGCCTGTTATACTCGAAATTATTCTCCCATATTAGATTGTATTGTTACCATGGTAGGGCACCGGAGATTTTCTTAGGATCCAATACGCGTTATAAAATCAAGTTACTCGCAATAGGGTTGCCAGCCGCCTAAGATTGGTATTACAACAATTCTCATTGTAGTCCCCCCCCTTCAATCCACCCTTGTCAAAGCTCCTAAATTCCCCTGGAAACAACGGAAGCCTTTGCTTATTGCGTTTACTCGTTTATATTCCGTTTTGCAGCCGAGCAACTAAATTGGGATGTCATCAGGATTCCAGTACACAATTTTACTTGACAATCTATTTTGGTGCACTCGAATTTGCTAATTCTAGAGGAAAAACACTTTCACAATGCTATTCAATGGAGATAATCAAATTTTTGAGTTTTTTATTAGTTCCTACAAATGAAGTTACCTGATTATGGATAATATTTCCCATTGTAGCGAGATATTCAAACATTGATTATTATCCTTGCCATAGTGATTATTCGTCTGGAGGTAGCAGTATTATAGATCATTGTCGTTCCATTCCATTCCATGTAGTAGAGTCTGGAAGCAAGTGACTGACTCTATAGGGCCCTATAGACCTTAAGACCTTTTATACCCTACCCTATAGGGCCTTATTTACTGCCCGTATATCAACAATCTACCCTATAGAGCCTTATTTACTACATTTATCAACAATAATGTGTTCACTTTCGAGATTGCTCAATTAAATTCAAAATTGAATAATAAAGAATATTATTTAATTCATAGTCAATTTTATAATAATTATGAAATGAATTACAACCAAAAAGTCAAAAGTGGACAGAAGATCATTTTCGTTATACTTTATTTCAAAAATAAAATAGTGGAGAATTATTGATTCAATAGATAAATCAATTCAGCAATTATAATGCTTGAATAAATTACTACCAAAGTAAACTATAAATTGTCTAGACATGATCACAAAATCATAAAACTGTCAGTTATAATGGAATATACCATGATTTATCTAATATTTGTTTGAGAATTACTGGGATTGTATGAATTTACATATAAACATTATTTAAATCATATAAGTGGATAAGAGCATAATTTTTCAACTGGGCATGATTGTGATTGAAAAAAAGCTAGTGCTAATTTCCAAATATAGCCATAATGGTAAATAATTCTTTGTGTACCACAAACATGATCTACGAACAAGTTCTTATTTGTTAATATGCATAAGTAGGCTAGTACTACTCTAGAAACAAATTGATGTCCATACTCCATAATGATTCAAACGAGGATGCCAATAACGGATACAAATTGATAAGAATAACTGATAAGAAGTTCAAATTCATAACAAAAAGAAACCATTAGCAATTTCAATTTAATTCCCTTAAATGGGATTGAGCCCAAGTTCCTCATAAAGCCTTTATTAATAACTTAGATCCATTATTAACAAATACAAAATTATAATTCAGTTCAAGACAAGTCCATAATCAAAGTAATCATTAACAATTTTTACGCTAACTTCCTTCTAATTTGGACTGAATCCAATTCTCCTATAAGGCAGTACATTATCACTTTCAGTGAGTTAATGAGTAAAATAATTATAAGTTGAAAACTTGGCGCCTGATTCTGTAGAAGCCTTGGGAATGAAGGAATAACATCAAATTCCACTTCAATAGAAACGTTATCAAGCCCTCACCCCATACCATTACATCAGCAACGTTGGCAAGTTATTTCGACATTATCTTCTAGAATGTGGAGCTGATACACATACAACACCAATGAATATGTATGAAGTTCAGCATGTTAACGCCTCCTAATGAAGACTATTTCAGGCTTCATGGGGAAATAATTTCAAGAGAGCTGGTGGCTCAAAACACCCATGTTGAGTGCAAATCCTCCTGAACGAGAATTGAATTACGGTTATTCTCATCAATAAGCGATCAATCAGCACTTCTTCACTAACAATGCACTGAAAGATTGAATACCGCAACAACGAATACTCATTGTTTCGCGGATTAACTATAGTTGAAAATCTAGTTTCAGAAAACAAAAACTCTTCAAACTACAACGCTAAAGTTAGATGTTGGAATAGTTTCTATCCCATCAACTTCTACAATACATCAGGACAAAGCCCCTTATTCCTATCCTAATTCCTTATTCCTAATCAAAGATTCTAGACAAGATTTTTAGACACATGTGTGATTCTGTGTCTAAGAATCTTAAGAAAAGCAACGTTCTCCTTATCGAGTGTCAAAGAGCGACCTTACCGGCTTACCCTCTCCATCAATTAATCAAATTTTGAATCCAAATATCCTACTCAGCAAGAATGTCAACAATCTTCAATTCAGAACCTGCTGAATTGTGAATGATTGATAACCGCTTGATTTGACACTTGTCTCATCACCGAATGACACTGAGATAAGAAATCTGATCAGTGCAGAATATCATTACAGAAATGTGGTGGCTTCATCATCAAAATTTCAAATCTCGTTCGGAAATCTAATTCAATTTTTGAATCTATTCTAGTATTATACAGGATTAGGAAATAGTTTTTAAGGAATGATTTGATGATGTGGTTGAAAGTAACTGACTTGAAAAGAGGAAGTGGAAAAGGAGGGGACAAAGCTCTGCTAAATATCGAATAGCAGGATTGAGAGAAGTAGAAAATAGACAGAGAAATTTGATTTAGGAAAATTATCTTTATATAATTACAAGTTTTCACTCAACCAAACAAATATAATTACTTTTCATTGGAAAAAATGGATTTAGTGTTACACGTAAAAAATAAATTCGAAATAGAAAAGTTTTAGATCAAGAATTACCGTATTCCAATAGCATCCATTACCATCTATTTTCGTTTAAAAAGCCAGAATGAATTAAAGGACATTAGAAGTGTAGAGCAAAAATTACATCAATTTCAGTTTTATTAAGCAATTTCTGAAATGACTCCTCCAGAAAAAAGGAGAAGATAGGCTTCTTTCTCAACAAAAACTGAAAATAAAGTACAGTAAAGAGGAATAAGTAAATTGCACTGAGTGATCACATTTTTTCGCAGCGATGCACTGTAGCAATAGCAAGTCTACCTGTGAAACGAAACCTTAAAGAATTCAGCAAACATTTCGGCTATTTGCGAAACGCTTTTGTTTGATTTTATAAGAATACAAAAGTGTTTATTTGCATCACACATGTGTTAACTAACAACAACTCCACCACCCACGGAGAGTAGAGGCAAAAGCCAGTTCCTGAGGTGGCCCAGGATCTTAAAACAAACGCCCACATCTAATCCACAGCAGTTGACTAATCAAATATCCGGGGAAAATTCGCAGTAATCTTCAAAAGAGAAGTATCGAAAAGATTCTCAGAACCTCTTCATGTAACGAGTGTAAAACTGTTGATATTATCATACAAGCGACAAGAAGTATGGTAAGTAGGTTGGTCTGTTAGTCATCCAAAGATATGAGTATGCTAAGTTATTCATCAGTTTCCAGGGATTGTGAGAAACCAAATTCTGTATAAAGGCCAGATCACGTGCCCTATCTGAAAACATATATTATGTGACGTATCTCAATCTAGTACACAGATGAAAATCATGTTAAGTAAGTTGATATGACTGAAGTAAGTTGATATGACTGAAGTAAACAGATATGCTCGAATATATTCTGATCTTGTTTGCGATATAGACCAAAATTATTTTAAATTTTTAAAGTAAGAAGCATGAGAATTCACAGATTCTTCTAATTTTGGAATTATTTTGAATAGAGTTGAAACAAATTAGTACATTTCATTTTAATCATCATTTGACGTCGGTTATTCAGTCAACATACAACAACGTCTTAAGGTAAGCATGTAATAAAAATTCTTATAAAAACAACTTGAATAAAAAAATCCTATTACAAGACAGAAAAATTCAAATTAAAAAAATGAATGAAAATGTTAACTAGTGAAAAAATAGTAATAATGAGATGTATGTAATTGAAAGTGATGAAGGTGAGGAAGGGGTATTTTGAGGAAGCAAGCAATTGAATAATAATCAGGCACACGATCCATAAATAAAGATAGATTTATAATCAGACAGCTTTATTCCATTCATTAACTGAAAAGTGACACGAATAAATAAATTAGGTATTCTGAAAAATCAATAAAACTTAGCCAAGTTGCCAAGAATATTCAAGAAACACCAACTTTGGGACATCTTATTATAATATTTTGAAACATACTAATGGACCGATTGAACACGATTAACCAATATTGAGCTCCAACCTAGTGAAAAAGTAGCAATACAGTTTAAAAAATTAAATAATCTTGTTCAAAAAATGAAAAATTAGAAATGATAGGACCACAAACCATTCAAAGTAAAAGACTAAGCCATATCAAGTAATAAAAAAAGGATTAGAATCACTGTGTAGACAAACATACTCGAGTTTAAAAGAGTGACTGGCGGCAATCAGTTTGTGCAGGAACTGAGAAGATTTGAGGATTCCATCATACATGTCAGCCTATAGGAGGCACAGGGACAGGCACTTGAGGTTATGCAGCCGAAAAAGGCCTGGCTGTCTCCTTTTTGAGAATTATTATAAGGGCACCTTCTATGCGTGTGGTACTTGAAGTGATGCCACAAACACAAGTAGTGGGCCTTCTTTCAAAGCAGTTTTTCAGCCGGGTGGTCCAAGAATATTATAAGGATGAAAGGAGTCAAGTAGTTTTCACACAAAATTATAATTAAGGAAGAAAATAATTGAAAGGAGGTTCTTAATTTTTTGATGCCAAGACTCTTGGCGGCTCGTACCCACGAAACAGGTGAAGTGGCAGTATCTTTTACTGTACAGCACTTCACCTATTTCGTGGGCACGAGCCGCCAGTGGCCAAGAGAAAAATTATCAATAACATCAAAATTATTCTGATTCCAAAGATACACAGGAATCAATCGTGACCAACTAGTACCTGATTATAATTAGGCTTACTTCTCAACGGTTTCAACTTTGAGATTTCAATTTAAAATACTGTATATAGTATAAATTTGCATTCAAATGAAGGGTTTTGGGAAGTGTTTCAATAGAAATTTTCATTGGGTGGTGCCTTTGAAAGCTCTATGAATGCACTATTATATGAATCGCTTACGTAAATATCAAAATTGATATTGATACTGTGTTAACACTCATTTCTAATCCATCAAAAATAGCATTATTCATTTTAACATTTATTTAAATTTCGATTATAACAGCAGTTGTATTTTCAGTAGAATCGTACCATCCATAATAATTCGAAGAGTGATTGGCTACATACATCAGAGAAGAAAGCATGTTAATTGATGATGCCAAGATTTAAATAGAGAGAGAACTAGAGATGGAAATGCATTACAGACTTTCAATCACAAATTCAACAGACACATCATCTAAATTAAAACCTTGTGCTTGCATTACTAACATGAACACAGATATTTTATTAAGATCAGACTACAACACTCTGACAATGCTCAACAACCTGCAAATCATTTGCTACATTTCTAATGGCCTCCTCTGCCTCCTCCTCCTCCTCCTCCTCCTGCAAGCCAGTTCTAGAACAACAACACGCGAATGAATTACGACTTTGGTTGTGGTCCAAATTTAGATTTCGCATACTGCAAGTATGTGACGCGGTGTGGCGCTGAAATATTTATCCGGCGTGTAACAACTATTGCAGAACACGGCCATACTCAGCCACACGAATCAAATTCACGAATATTCATGAAGCGTTTTCGGCCAGGATTTTGTGGTGTCTACATTAATATGCAAAGAGTAGCCTAGCCTGTTCTCTGCCGGGACAAGACGATATAATCCCCGTTGTAAAATCCCCTCGAACATAATCGAGATTCGATTCGGGCCCGGATCCCCAGCAAACATGGCCATGGCCTACCCTCGAGCGAAGCCCTTGACAAGCACCAACTAGTACCAGCTTGTACGCAACGATTTAAGTATTCGGCGACGTGGTGATCCATCAGAGGATTTATCAGCTAACAAGAACGCAAGGCACAGTAATTGAACCAACACTGACAAATATGCTAGATATTACTCAGTATCACTAGAGACATAAAAAGTAACATGAAGTGGAGTTGATTTTTCTATATTCATTTTCCGAACCCTCAATTTCATTTATGAGAAGAATCTATTCGAAAAGTTCTGTAATTATTGATTCAGCAATATTTTTAGAGATTTGTAGGAACTTGGAGAGTCCATTTTCAAAAGCTTGACGAACATTTTTGTTTGCAAATAATTCTTTACAAATCATATTTTAATCTGCATATGCAGTATGTAGTATCTACAGAACTACTAGCCCACTGTTGTTGTCACTTATGTTCGATATTTATTATCACAAAGCTTTGAAAAATATCAAATTATCATAAGAATTCACCTGTATTCCACCTGTATCATCAGTATGTACAATATATTATCAGTATATGTAGTATAATAATAATAATATATACGGTGCAATGTACAATGTAGAATTCTACCATACTAACACGGGAAATGAATACTGAGCTGAGTATCATTAATTAACTTAACACAATAATTTTTCTATTAGGGCCTACGTTGAGCTAGTCACCAATATATCCGATACAATACAAAATGTTACCATATAATATCACGAGGTATTTATACTTCACACTGAGTAAATAAGTAGAGATTGAAATTTCGAAGAAAATGAGGAAGATATCAGAAATAAAAAAGCTCACGAAACGTAACAGAATACGAGTTCTAAAACGCGATTGGACCTTGACAAAATCATAAAAATCTCATAATTCAACTCATCCATAGTATATGAATTCTTGACTATTCCACTGCATCCTTATCAGTGATGCATTCTGATACATTGACGTCATTTTTAAAGCAGCACTGGAGATCTGCAGACCTTCTAAATTAATAAATTGTTTACAATCAATTATCTCAGCTGTCAAGTCCAATCGAAGTGTTTGGGTAATAAAAATTGAAGCGGCAACCTATATTCAGAGAAGATGTGAGAAATGAAACTAAGCAGAAGAAGGAAAAGAAGAATGAAGGAATGATGGTGCAAGAAATGAAACTATGGAGGAGGACGAGGAGGAGGAGGAGGAGAAGAAGAAGAAGACGAGCTTATTGAACACAATATTTATGTATGAATTTCTGACGTCACAATCACGAATTACATAAACAAGCTAGCGAAACGCATATTGTCGTCGCTCGTTTCTGATTTAAAAAGTTCAGATGCATTCTCGACCTCTTTCCCAAGTTAGTAAAGTAGGCTAGTGCTGTTCTATTCACAGTAGTATGCATATATTATTGTACATAAAATTTGTATACAGTGCACTGAAATGTCTCTTCGATATCTACTTATTTCGAGAGACTGTGCTTTCCTCCTTATGGCAGCAGCTATTCAGTTTAGATTAGAAGACACTCTACATGCACTCTGCAACATTACAGCTGCACTATGACATGCGATAGTTTGCGCAAGAGAGTTTTCTGCACGACTCAATGAGTGACGTCACCATTTTCAGTCTCAAAAAGGAGCTGCAATTGCAGTTCTCATGCTAAGTTCTATTTCACGACTTTTGGCCGAATGTTATCGGGATTGGCGGAAAATGCAGCTTTCACATTTTACCGCAACCTTCCATTACAAAAATTTTGTTGTGAAATGTAGAGTTGACTATTATATTTCCTTTTCAATCTTCCATCGCCACATCAAGAACAATTGCAAATCATGGATGTAGTTCTGCCTTACAACCAAAATTGTATTATTGTCATAATCAGAATAATTTTGGCATCAGCACTCAGAATCTACTCAGTATACAGTACTTACGAGAGTCATGTGCGGACAACAAGGGTTCAGACTTACATGCTTTAAAAGGAACATTTGTTTGGAAATTCGGAAGTTTGAATTATTGCGAATGATAAATGAAAATTATTGGAATCAGTTATGCTTCGAGTTTTATCATTGAATATTGTCAATTGAAAACAACAAAATACACACATTTCCGGCTTAAAATTAAGTAATAAAAATAATTGTCATATATGTGGGAGGTTATCAACTAACATTGAATATTAAACAATTATTATAAACGTAAGAAATAATTTTTTAGTAAAAAACATGTTGCTCAATGAAAGATAAACAGAATTCCTGGTAAAATTATTGATAATCGTAACAAATATTCCATGGACTAATTACTGGAAGCAAATTGGAGACTGTAGGAAGATCAAAGTTTCCAAGCGCAAATAGTTCAATAGATGACGATAACCTTGGGATAAGCGGAGGGAGAGGTCAACAATGAAGTTCGAACAAAAACTTACAGTAATTATAAGGTTGAGATATTACATTGATACAATAAACGCACCGACTTGTTAAAAAGGGAGGACACGCACTGACAATTGCGTTGCATGCGTGAGATACATTGCGTGTCATGGACCACTGCATTTACTAATTGTTTCTTGTTCAATTCGGTCACTTCTTGTCTATTTGCTTTAGTTAAGCAACAGCGCTTCCCAGAACCCAGCTATCTATACACGTGTAGGAAGCCTGGAACACTACTTGCATTATGTATTTGAATATTCAACAGCTCATAATTCTTCTCAATACTGGTATTCTCGTGACTTTTCAAGTAAACATGGAACGAACGTTGAGCCAACTTCACATGATCGAAGTATTGGTTGTTAGTTTTTTACTTTTTGTCTACACAATAGAAAATTTTACCATTTTTTGTGAGAAATTTAATTTTTTCATATTTTATAGTGAAACCTCACTTTGAAATGATTTTTTTTTTAATTCAAGAAATAACATTATATTTGTATTTTATATCCAAAAAGCATGCATGCATATCCATATAATAAATTTAATTACCAACAACTAACAAGTAGAGTTCAGAATTTAAAATACAGCGTAGAATCAAATGATAATATTTAATATTGAAGGTATCACTTCAATTATCCCTTATCTATTACACCTTCAACTCATGAGCGACAACTCTTGAAAAAAGTTGTATCCAATAACTTACGGTATTTGCGATTCCTAGGCTAATTCGTAAGCTAATCTATATCACGTTATTTACTAACCAAGTTAATTCACGGACCAAACATTCAATCGGAAAACCCAACCCCAACAATGTTGAATTTACTTGTTAAATTTTTATCTAAATTGTATTGAACTGCAATCCAAAATTATTCAGCTTCCAAGAAACAAAACAGATATAAAACTGATAAATAACCTCATTGAATCATTCACCAATCGTTACTGTAACCTTTTTTATTCAAAACATATCGCATCAACCCTAACAACCAAAACTATTTTTGGAAGCTATTTTTGTTTATGCAAACCTGTTTTTTATGGGTGGTGGAATTGTTATCGGTGGCCAATAACAAACATTCGTGGGCTTGTTTAAGGGTGTTGCGGAGGGGGGAGGGTTGAGGAAGAGTGTTTCACGAGTCACACGTGCACTTTATGACAGAGCAGTCGAATTGGATCCGTGTGACCCTGGTCCTGTAATTTCGTGAGTCGAATTCCGCCGGTGTAGTGTTCACTTGCTGCTGCGATGCGGACAGAAATCCTTAATTTGAGCGAATACGTCCTCCCAAAAGACTCAAGTGGCTGAGCGACTCAACACCACACGCGCAAACTCATTTCGCTCCCCGTCCTCACTCTCTCTCTCTTTCATCATCCTTTTTTCTGTCATCTTTCTGCTAATCCTCATCTTCCTACTATTTTTTTATTGCTGATGATGCCCACATAATTATTCACTTTTACTTGTGCGTGAGTAATAAAAAGTGAGAGGGTGGATCATGAGGTGGTTAAACGACCATGCCTCTGGTGGGATTCGAACCCACGACCGGGTAGCGCTAGCTGACTGAAGGTTGTAACGCGCCAGTACACTAGGCAAACCCGGCCGGCCAACATTGAATTTTGTCGAATAAAACTAAATAAGGGTCCAATCAAACTTAATAAGAATCTATTCCTGATAATAAAATGGATTTCCATTAGATTTGATTGGAGAGAGAGAAATAGTGTTAAGGAATAGAGAAATAGTGGGTAAGAAGATGTGAAAGCCAACATTCTTAATTGTAAAGAGGGAGAAATACATTCAACATTCATATAAGTTATATCATTACTAGCCGAAGACAGTAAATCAATATCAACTTGTGAGTAGTCTTTTCAAATGCTGTTCTTCATTAATCTTTATAAATATTTGATAATATTTATAAAATACACAACAGCACATCCAGGCTACTAAATTGCAATCCTAATCCTTTATAACACACCCTAAATTGGTGGCTACTTCCTTACTTGCAATCAAACTTTACACACACAACGGATGAACATCACTAATATTTACATATTCACATGACTGCCACTTAATAATCAATTCATGGCCCACCAATTTACATACGCGTATGGCTACTTAATACCGTGCTCAATTCATAAACCATAAATACACATCGTTACAGCCGGCACATGTATTGCAACACAATTGCATTAAATACGACGAGAGAAGGAGAAAGCAAGAGACA
Source organism: Sogatella furcifera (assembly GCA_017141385.1). Classification (NCBI taxonomy): domain Eukaryota; kingdom Metazoa; phylum Arthropoda; class Insecta; order Hemiptera; family Delphacidae; genus Sogatella; species Sogatella furcifera. Next base: position 14,052,755 of record CM029547.1, on the reverse strand, counting down.
AGTAGAGATGATGAGTGGGAGAGAGAATGGGAGAAAATGAGACGAAGATGAGCACAGCACAGCAGGACATTTTAGGACCTAATAGCCGAGACAGCTACTGGCTGACAATGAACCAACCAGCACAATGCAGTCGAGGGTCAAAAGTAATGAACATATGTGTGTGAATGTGTTAGTAATAGGCCACACATGATTATATTGCAGTAGCAGGCGTGCATCACAGACCGAGCCTCCAATAAATGAGACGCCGACAACCAAGAATGCTTTCATTCAATTGTTAAACAGCCTTCATGAATTAAACATGATTTCGACTGCAGAGCAAGGCAGCAGTTGCAATTGCATGCTGTATAAAGGTCGCCGCAACAAACAAAATCCGACTAAACGGTCTGTGTGCATGCTTGCTGGCACTGAAAAGATTGGAGAAAATTACAAAACGCTTGTGACACCCGGGTGCAACTGAATGTCATGTTAACAAGCCAAGGCTTGAATAAATTTCAGCTTTAGAAAGAAGTAAAGTATTTTTAGAAGACAGGTTACAGGCGAAGTGAGCTAAAAATAAGATATGTAATTGAATACAGAGTCGATTATGAAAGTCTATAATAATTGATATTGATATCTGAATGATTAATTATGATTACATGATGGTTATCATAGATTGAAACATGATGCTATTGTTAAAAACTAAAAAAAAATATATACATAAATTTTATAATTTCAGTCTTGAAATGTATGTGAATACATACTAGATACTTACATGAGAGATGAAAAGCCAACATGTACAAACGAGTAGCTTATTTCAAACAATAGGATTCCTCACCTGCAAAGAAAGAAGTCTCAATTATACAATAGATCAGTAAAAAATCAATGGATGGGAAAATTTTAGAATTCATCTAATTAGAATTACACAACATTTTTCTGAATTCATTACCAGCAACAGTAAATAATTGAAAAGTGGCCATGTTTTTGATGCAGATATAAATAAATAGGAAAATATAATTTTGATTTTTCGAAATAACAATAATTGCATTTTTAAAAGGAAGATTAGGATTCTATCATTCTATGAAACAGTTCATAAATGAGATTTTTTCCAGCTTCAGTGAAATAAGTATGCATCTCTATAAGCAACATTCAAAAAAATTTTACCAAGAGGTGACAAATTTCCAATACACCTCACAATAAAATTATGCTTTTGGATGCACGTACCCACGTTTTTCAAGAACACTGCAGCAAAACGTATGACAAACAGTAACCACAATGTCGCCCTGGATGAATTTTATCTTCCAGGTGTTGTGCTAATAAAATGCTTTGTATACACACACACGTCAAGCTACTATATTTATGTAGGACATATGCACAGACAGCGCGAAAAACAGAATCATATCGTAATAAAGAGTGTCGAGGGGTGAACCACGACCCCGTCTACCCAAACCCTGCTCCTAAACTAATAATAAATAGACTGCGGTCACATCTCTCACTATGAACGAGACAAACAAACATTACCGTAACGTAGTGGTGTATATTTTCGGGGCAGTTAGGCCATTTTTTCTGTCAAATGCCCCCATGAACTACTATGAGAGTTTCATCCTTTTAGCCTGCATGGCTCCAATAAATTTCCTTGGCCTTTGGTGTACGAAATTTGGCTGTTCAAGATAAAAGGCGAGGACCTTAAACCGTCTCATCCCTAGACACTATATTTCAAGGCTAAACAAGAGGGGTCCAACCCTTGAAGTTTCTGTTTTCTTGTTTACTCTTTGCAACCCTTGACAAAGGAGGCGCTTTTTAGCAGATAAATAACAACGAACTGGGGAGGGTTCTTGACAAACAACGGAAAATATTAAATATAATACATGAAAATTATCTCAAAATAGAAAAAAGCGTGTTTTAAATCACATTCTTCACTTACCATCTTCTGCTAAAATTCACAACATAAACTTTCCTAAGAATCTATAAGCGTCTAGGAAAAGAGCTTTCTTGTCTCTATTTTTTCGATCTTCTCTTATGCATAGATATGTATAGATCATTATATATTATATAATGAAGATTGTTATTCACACGTTACATTCATATTCTTATGTTATCAGGCAAACAGTAATAAAAAAATATAATCATGGGTAAAGCTACTTTCATGAAAGATAAAACGTCTTTCAAGATTATAAAAAAATTAAAAACCTCAAGGATGATTTTGTTTTATGTCCACCACGATCTCGAATCATTCTTCTGAATGCTAATAACAAATTTATCTGATATCTGAACTAACTTCTTAATACAAACATTTGTCTCATCACCCAATACCTACTACAATCCCTCTACTGTAATTGAAAACATAATCCTCTAGTGCTTTACTTTTGAATCAAGTAGCCTCAAGAGTTTTAAGAACGCGATACTTTTGACAACTTCATCGCGTTGGAACCGTCAAGTTTAACCTGAGAGAGGAAGCACCTAAGCAGCATTTCCACTCGACACCAACTTATAACTCCGTGTCATTCAAAGGATAAAACGGAGCCAGTTGTTTCTGGCATAAGCCGGTCGTAATACTTTACAAACACAACCTGGACCAGAGCCTCACTTTCAACGAACGCATCCTTCATCATGACTGGGAGAGTCTTCTCTTTCTCCATCCTTCATATTCATCCTTCTGTTCCGCCATACTTTACTGTAGGCTAGTGGCTCTCCACCGAATCGTTTCCCAACTGAGATTGTGGTGTTAGCCTTGCACTGAGGTAAGACTGAACAAACTTTCACGGATTACCGGGGGATTTGCGAGGAGCGGCTCAACAGTTTCCATCGCGGCTCAGCCTAATTCGAAATTCGACGAACACCGACTAATCTGCCACCGAAGAAGGTGGTGACGCAAACCGGCACCGATTTACTTACACAACTGTCCCATCAAAAACACAATTAGATCGAATGCTTCCGCACAAACTTCGGTTGAAACCTAACAGGAAGCGTGAATCTCTTGGTAACAAGTTTGTCTTGCTTGACACTATCTAATTTGCTGGCCTCTTCGAATCTACAAATATTCTAAATATTTTGAGTAACATGATAGTAGAGTAGTAATATCTTGATATCTAGATCTGGTAATGTCTTGAGTAACGATGATAGAGTAGGCTATATTTAGAGACTTAAGACGCAATTCAAGAACTCTTGGAAGTAATCTTCTCAGATTTTATCAACTAAATAGTGGAATGAATATTTGAGTTAAAAACTTACTGATGAAAGTTTTAATTGGAAAATAAATTGCGAAAGAATTCCAATAATTAACGTGAAATACATCCAAATTGATTAACAAACTGAAACTCAGAAAGTTTCAAGTTTAGATTGGGAAAAATGACGATGATTGAATAAAAATATGAAAAACACACAGAGTTTCCAAGTTTCAAGAAGTTCTAGGGACTGGCGACTGTTACATTTTATACCCATTACAACTTACTGAGAAGGAAATTCAGAAACAGAATTCTATGCAGAAAATTAAGGAGATACAGGAGTATGTTGCAATGTACATTATAGTTCTGTCCAAGTCCAGTTTTACATCAACTCCTAAAGAATAACCTACATTCTTTAAATAGATAGATAAAATTCTCTCCAAACATCAACACTAAATACCACATTCCTAGCAGTTGACCCCAAGCAAGCAGTTCCTCACTGAAAGTTATGATCCATGATAAAACTAGATAACCTCTATATAAAAAATTAATTGCTCTTTTACAACTAATATTTTTTCTATTCAACAATGCTGCTTGTTATCAAACAATAAACAATTTTGAAATTTTTTTGATAATTAATTCCATTTTTTGGCATCAAATCTTCTCATTAGGTACAATATTACATGTTTCTATAGTTTTCAAATTTCAAACTAGGCTACAGTAGACTATTACATGTAGCTTATCAATTTGTTTTAACGTTGAAGTTAATATCTAATTGTTTCAGTGATATATTCCTGCCTAAAAATCTTAGAAACGAAATCTAAAAATCGGAAAAACGAAAGGTCATGCCGATAAAAACGTAAATAGATTTACTTGATGAATTTCACCTGTACTGTATGTGTACTGTTTGTAGTAGTATTACAGATTCATAATGACACAGTAGCAAACGGTCACGATCATAAGTTGATAATGGTCGAATCTCTCACTTGAGATGCGTCTGAAGTGTTCTCATTCATTTACAAGAGCAGTCAACTCACGTCTGGCGGCTATAGCTTCATACTTTATAGTAGTCGACTGAAGGTTAATCCAATTTAACAAATGAATCTTGCGGCTTTCAATCACGACGGTCGGCTATTCATTGAAAGCAGGCATCCAGTGGCAAGAAGTCATTTCAAATAAACCACAAGCAATCCACGGCGGAAAGGCAAGGCTCTCGTCGTATTTTAAAGTAGGCTCTGCTTTTTATAGCTCAGCGTAGTACGCTTTATGATTGATAACTACGTGATTGAGACTAGTTGGTATTCAGGTGGACACTCCTCTTCTGGTGCGACTGCGGAATTGAATTCGTTTTTAATTTCTTCACTGCCATTGTACTAAATGTAACAGGGTCGCACGCTGTAAATTCATTCCATCTGAATCATTCAACTACTTCCTACTGAATCTCTTTGAGATCGCGCCGTGGTAGACTTGGAAAACGTTTAAAGTGTTCCAGTTTCAACATTTATCCTATCAATTTTTCAAAGTCAAGCGATTGAGATAATAAATGAAAATGATTGAATAAACAGTTGAAGTAATACAGTATAATAATGTCAATTATAAAAATTTCAAATTAAATTCATTTTATGATTACTCTTCAATCATACACATTGGAAAATTGAATTTTGGGTTGGAATTAGATAGCAGTAGATTGAATCACGTGAGTTGAAAACTGAATTCTCGTCAACGATCTGTTGGCTTAATGATTGACTAATAGGCCTAAATGAAATTAATGTTTATTCCAATGTAAATCTTAAAACATTCGCTATTTCCTTTCAATAATTATTAAACTAGCCTATCTAGGTTACAGATAAGTTTGGATTGACTCATATCTAGCTTGGTTAAGCCTCATAAATTAAACCAGCGAAAAATGCAATAACCAACTCAAATTGAAATTAACATTTTCAATCGTTGATATGTTTCGGAAATAGCGACAGGAAATGAATTTTCATCGGATGATTATAACAATGCAGGATCAATTTTCAGAACACGAAATTGAAGTAGGTCTACAGAATTGAGAAAATACTGTATTTATTTATTATTTTCTATGACAGTTTTAAACTGAATGAGAGTAATTGGAATAATCAAATTAGGATTCTATGCGCTGCAAGTTAATATCTAGTATCCAAGTAAATACAATATTTTTTTTCATTTTCCATCCTTAATCTAGTCATTCCCATATCAAAATCTCATAGCCAGATCATGAAAAGATGGAAAGAATACGATCAGAGAGCAACCAAGAGAAACAATTCAACCAGGTGACTCTCCAAACTCCAATTACTGGAGTTACTCAATAACCGTTATTCAACAAATTATTGTCAAGTTCCATTTTCTGGAATTTTGTCCCGTGTCACGAAGTACGGGTTCAACTGCAATTGCCTAGTTAATTATTGATAAGGCTTGAGAATCAATCAACAGGATGCTATTACGACTGTTCTCTACTGAAAACCACCAGTTATTTATCAATTAATAAACACCAAATTTAATTCATGCAACATACTCAATAGGATAGGAGTAATAATGAAATTTTATAGAAGCTCTACAATTTGATTAAATATATTCAGTAGTAGTACTGAATTACTGAAGACTGATAATTCAGAAGCAAAATGGTAGCTTGTTTTTTAATTTTATTTCGACTAATGGACGGTGGTGTAACTTTATAATGCAGAGTTGAAAAATATTCCAATTTTAAACTTTGATTTATCATGGTGGATGATAGAAGAAACGGTGAACAACGATGCTCTACTCAATCATTATTACAATTATCATATAAAAATATCGGCCCCTCGATTTACCCTACAAATGATATTTTAAATCCCTAAATGAAAGATCTTTTCCTTCATAAAAACTGGCCTGTTGTGGAATTAAATGATATCTTCTAGTCTACATCCAGTCGACTACTACTTTGGTATAACCAGAAAAAGAATAATTGGTTTGCAATAGAAATAAGTAGACCAATAATGAGAATAAGATACATAAATCAATAGATTGAAGTGTTGATTGGAGGCACTCTTATAATTTCAAGTAAATTGAGAGCTAATTGAGCACAGTTTAAGTGAAACAGAAATTTTTTATTGAAAAAAGGAAGAAGGAATACTTATAAAAAGAATAAGACAACCGGTAAGCTGGTGATTGGGTGGGAAGACAGAAACAGCTAGATAAGCAGCAGCCGCCTTGAGAGAAGTGAGGACAGTTGTGGTAATTAGAATGGAGCAGATAACGGTGGAGTCCGCTTATTCAAATTAAGCTCTCAGTGTGTGAGTGTGAGTAGACCTCTCATGCAAGTACAGTCTTGGAGAATAGTGAAGGCATTAAAAACCGGCTCAAGTTCAACGTACTTGGACTGTACGTACGCGCTCACACGCACACTCGCACAGTTCTGCACCCCGAGTGAACAAAGCGGACTCATAAATTTATACACTGAACAAAAATCAAGTACGCCACAAATAATGACTATGTTGGACGAAAATACAATGAAGTGGGATTGACGGGTTTATGCCGCTATGGCTGCACGTAAATCAGCGAAAATTGATGACGCTTGTTGTCCTAGGACAGGTGAGAGTGTACTACCAAAGGGTACAGGAGGAGGTTTTAGTTATTTACTATGACCGATGCGGTGTCTCTCCTATAATTTGCATGCAGACGTTTGGCCTTTTGACCTCTGAGGCAAGGGACAAGCGTCGCCTGCGTGTCCTGGTCCTGGTCCTGTGGTCAGTTACATCTTGGCCGGCCAGACTAGCTTCGCGTGGCCAGCTCACCCTTTCCCCATCAGCTTGTGGGAGGGCCGTGATTCAGAAGATGATAAGCGGTTTCCTCCAGAGCCTTGTTTGATGAGCAACAATCTGGATTTTCTTGAGAAATACCAGAGCTTATAAAACACGCAATTTAGGAGTTCCGAATTTTTTATGTAAAGAAACCAAACAAAAAGTGAGAATAGGTCATCTGGTGAAGCTATAAATCGAAGAAGAGATCTATCTCATTGCTCTGATATTTAAAGATAAAAAAGTGATATTTTGTCAATTTATTCTAACTACCATTTATGTTCAAGTTCTCGCAAAATACTTAGTCATTGAGAACTCATTATCAATGAATTTTAAGTGATCCATGATAACCTTATAAGCGTTTCTTGTGATTTTCCACCTTGGAACTCAGAAACACGGCCTAAATTGGACTAAAAACGTAAGTTTTAATTATACAATGGAACACAAATATGTTACACTGATCCTAACAAACAGAACAAGAAAATGGACTCAGCGTTGATAAAGCTGTATTTAGGAACCTATTTTCAGATTCATTAAACCACATGTCATACATTATCTCGGTTCCTACACAAGTCCTAGAACACAAACGAATAGCCTTCAAAGTACAGTAAACCATTTTCTATATTGAAATTAATTTCATACATCTATACAACAGTACATGACAACACTTCATGTACAAAACATGACGTAAATTATTTTGAAGTTCCTACAAAAGTTCTACAACACACTCACAAACGGACAGCCATTAAAGTACAGTAATGCTGTTATTGGTGAAGGTACGTGAATACTACAATTTACATACGTCCGAATAAGGTGAGTTCTCTTGGTAAGATGTTGAGAAAAGGAAATAAGAGACAAGTAATGCCTTTCTTCTGTCTTTATTTTGTCAGTGACACCACACAGGAGGACAAGTTCATCAGGGAAGATTTCTACCTAGTGGTTTCAAATGGACCTGTTCACACGACACGACCTGTCCGCCGTGAGCACGACACGCTCCTCAGTCAAGTGTAACCTCTTCATCACCGACAACAAACCAACAAAAGAACAATTGTTCAGTAGACGGCGTCTTTACAGTCTACCAAGCCCAACGTCTTTACTGTCTGACACAAGAATGCCAAGGCGAGATGTAAAAAAAAGCAATTGCAGTTTGCGTTTTTTCACGAGCTGAATACGAGAAAACTAGGGGTACAAGGAAGAAGATGGAATTGTTGTTGAAGAAACGAGTGTAGCAGAATAGAGGATAGAAGATTGAGAGATGAAACAGGTAGGCTAATAAAAATGGACAAATTTAATGTAACAATGTTTCAACTATTGGTACATTAATTATTCAACTTAGCGGTACTTGGGCAATCAACTAGTTGATAACAGCTGTTATGATGATAGTTGATAATAAAATAGATTAAAATAAAGCAGATATTAAGCAACACTACTGATAAACGCCTGGAGAATTGAATTCTCTTTCCAATGACAAATGACATAAAGAAAGTGAAATTCTGTCCATAAATAGAGGCTCTATCTGCTCCAAGAGATTGATAAGAATTACATTGTTCTTATGGGACATAATTCTGCCGTTCGGCAGTTTGCCGACTACTACTGCCCACGCAAAGGATAGGTTGCGGTCAAAAATCTGACTCTTCAACTACGATCGAATCCTCGGAACTCGGAGCCTCATTAATATTGCACTACATTTATTACTATCACTCTTAAATTAACTATTCCAACACTTTAAATAACGTGAGAAATGAGGTAATAAATAGAACAAATTATTACTAACAATTATTATTTGAATCATTAAATCTAAAGAATAAATTAAATTCATCATAAAGTGATCCTCTTTCGATGATTGCGAGTTTGTGTGCTTTTCAGCCATAACAGATACGTTCCAGCTCCAAGATCTAATTAATTTATTCACATAGAAGGCTAACTAAACCAATGAGTCTAAATTTAAGCAGGTATTCTTTTATTACTCAATTCAAGTTAAAATAGAATAGGTTATTAGTCTCTCATTAGGTGCTATAATAATGGAGAAAAACCATAATTGTAGAATACTTAAAATATTTGCTTTCATTGATAAAAAACTATTTTGCACACTCGTAAGTTTGGTCGGAAATTGGTATTCAGGCTGGGGATTATTGAAGTGTTGGCCGGGGCTTGTTATCGGGGGCAATAAGCTGTCCTACACAAAGGCAAGGCAATCAATCCCTTAGGGAAATATTTTCAGGAGCCGATTGAGCGTAAACGAAATGGGTAAGAAAAAGGAATTAGGTGGAAAGAGTGCGCCATAAGCCTTTGGAGGAGCTCTTCCACCCCCCCCCCCTCCTCCCCTCAGACATCCTTTCTTTCAATCCAAATCACAAGAGATAAAGCGGAAAGCAGTGGGCCCTTCTTTGAAGTTTCCGAACAGAATGAGATTCGAATAATTGAGCTATTAAGGAATGAAAACAGCGCGCTCTGCCGGGAACCAGAAAAATGTCGCTGAAAATATTTTCACTTCCGGATTTTTTCCTCGACGAAGGAGTCTTTTGTTTGAAGAAGTGGATGGAATACGCGAAGGGGAGTGAGGAAGAGGAAGAGGAAGAGGAAGAGTGAGAGCCCGCGAGCGCATTGCCGAATGGAAGAACAGATGAAAGCAATCTTGGCCAACTTTTACTTTCTGAGTAAACTGGGAAAAAGCATCCTTCTTGCTTCAACAACAAACTTCACTTTTTCTGGCTTGTTTTCGTGGATTCTGGGTGCTTTCATTCAACGCAAGCTCAACAATCAAAATTAACAAGCCGCTTGCTAACTAATAAAATTATGTTCTCGCTCATAGCTTTATTCGGGCTCAAGTTATTGTCAGTGTTATAAGGTTCTGTTTTTCACTGATATAAAGCGTTTTTGATATGAAGTTCTGTGTTTTGTATTTCTTACTGCAGTACAGACCTATATTATTGAAGAGATATACTGATTATTAAATAAATTTTGAGTATGTTCAGAGGTGGATGGAACTATAAAAGTTAATAATTTGAATGAAATGTGATTTCTTTGCAATGCTTCTAACTTTATGTTTGATAGGTATCATTCTATCATTGGGTAGGGAAAGGGATTATATTCACTTGACACGAGAAAAAATAATAATACAATCAGGGTTATTGTATCTTTTGTTTCTTCGATCAGTCAATAGATCAGCAGAGACTTATCTTGTAGAATGTAATAAAAACCAATGACTAAAATATTGGAATTCATGTTGATCTCTGTATACTAAGTGTGTAACATGCTATTAGTAGAATTCAGCTACAGTGTAATACTGTATTATTGAAACCTAGCCTAAATGAACGTTTGTTTTTCATTCCTTATTGAATTTTTTTTTGTTGATGGTGATGCCTACATTTTTATCAAAAAGGTGAATTAATATGAATGAATATTTGCTATATCAAACAAAATTATAGTTTTATCAAAATCTATAGTAGGGTACGGTATACTGCTGGCTGCTGGTAAAGAATGTCATCACAAATATTCTATAACAGTGATAATTATGAATAAGCTCCACCTTCAGTATTCCAATATTCAAAGTAATGAAATATAGTTGGCCATAGCTGGGAAGACACGTCATTACAATAAACTTGCATTGTAACAGCGTGTCTTCTCAACTTCTCAGATTGAGCGAACTACACCATAGTGGAGATCTCTAGTGGATACGACGTTTTCATATAAAGCGCAAATAGCAAACATATTATTAATGAGAGCAAACAATATGGGGTGACATTCTTGGTAATCAGAGCTGAATATCCATGGCAGTAATATAGAGTGAATTACTCTATTGTTGCTGCAAATTCCGTAATATTTATTAGAGGAAATGAAATGATGGTACCTCGCATTCAGCATTGTTCCAAAAGACGCTGATTCATCGCAAATATTGACGCCAAACTAGAATTTCAAGGAAGTCATGCATTTACAGAGAATAGAATATAAAAACTCTTTATTAAAATAAAGATTGAGGTTGTTTTTCAACTGTTTTTTTAAGCAATGTTAGTTTATTTTCCATTTTTCAGCATTTCACTTCAGAAAGTTGGATATTTGATATTGTTGGGTAGTGAAGTAGTATAGGTTAGAGAGGATGAATTTTAAACGTAGATGAAATTCAGGTTCTTGAATTTGAAAAATATTGAACATGTGAGTGAAAAGGAATCTAGATCATTATCAATGATTTTGGATACTAGAAATGAGTCATTGTAATATGTCCTTATTTATAGAACTCCTCATTGAAATTTTCAAATATTAACCATTCAACCATATTCCTTCTTGATCAGCTTGGTAAACTATTAAAAAATTATAGGAGTGAATCGTGAATGTTGCTACGACACATATAGAAAAACCAAATCAAGTTGGAATAAGCGAGAAAGATAAAGATTAGGGGCTAGTATTGAATCCTTATACATATGATAGATTTATTAATAATAAATTCTGATTTCCTGGTTACGCAGACTTCAACTCTGTGGGTATAGCTCAGTTGGAAAAGGCAAAAACAATATCCCCATTGAATTACAAAAATACTTCAAAACAATAGAATATATTTTTCCTACAGATATCCGTAAAATTGCAGTTTTCGCACTGAAAATCGTGTGTAAAACGGTCCATTCTTGAACTAGTAATAATTAGCGTGCGTAAAATAAAAATTAGCGTGCCTAAAAATTTTTACGGACTCCAGATTTGCAACCTAACAACACGAAATAGTAAGTGTATCAAATGGATGTTCCGTATTTAGAATTCAAAATTGCAGCCCTGGCTGACGACCAAACGGGAGTCGATCAGCTGATAGCGGCAAGGTGGGGTCAGACCGAGCAAGACCGTCCGTCTAAATTTTTTAGGTTATTTAATTGTTTATATCAATACCGTGAGTAAGTTACGGGATAAAAGTTCTATTTATTTTCAGAGCTTTTATAATAATTATGAGATTAGGGATTTATGTTATGAATACCGTTCATTATTGTTGGTTATAAAACCTGGGCTTGAATTGTTTGAATACGGTAAGATGATTGTCATTTGTTGATCTTGAATTTGGTTCATTTCATACAGTAGTTGACTTAATTTAGGCTATCAGAATTCAGTGGCGAAATAAATTATTATGATTTTTCTAATGTGAAAGTAACTTAATACTTAAATACATACAACTTTGAAGAAGACTCTGGCACAATAATTACTGAGATTTTGAAAATACCGTAGGCTAAAATGAAATGAACTCAGATCACATTTACTTGATCTGACTACTTTAACTACCATATATGTAAGTTAATATACAGTATAATGAAAGTGGTTGAAGGCATGATATAGAATTCATAGTAAATGCGACATTCTAATTTAATACTATCATTAAATTACAGCTTCAGTTCAATTCTGTCTCATTGTTGGCTGGTTCAGCTTTGAACCTTGCACTTAATTCATAAAGTAGGATTCTGTTATCCAATGCAGGTGACAGCCGACGACTAAATAATTTTGCATAAAAGCATGATAAAGTCCTGAGAATCATAAGCAATACAATTGTAACCTTGCATAATTTTAACATAGAAGCAGTTAGCTTCTATGCTTAGCTTCTATCTATAATAATAATATAATAATATATTTATTTCGCCAAAAATTACATACAGTAGTTAATTACAAAATATGAATGATACATACAAAATGCATAATAAATTTTAATTAAAATATATCTAAATGATTTGGCACAGCCAGCAAAGAAAACTTGTGCGCTAGCTGCGAGTTCATAAAGCGAACAGCACAAAGTAAAGCAATACCCAAAAATGAAAAAAACAATACTTAAAATAAATGAAGATAATTGCAATAATAATGCTTATTATAATTAATACAATGATAAAATTTGAATAATTTCGTGTTGAGATCAATATACCGGTGATAACCAAAAACAAATCATGTTTATTCTCCCATATGAAAATTAATGAATAAAAATACAAAAATAATAAATTTTCAGTTATGGGCACATCCCAGTGCTTAATCAACTTTCAAAAGTAAATATAGAAGATAGAAAGACATTCAAAACTCAAATAAATCATGAACAGACTTATTAACATTTAGGTATTGTAGAATATATATTTTGCCCAACCCATAAATTTATTTCCCTGATTAGTGCTTTAGTAATTTTTGAATTAATGAATTTTATCGGAATTTTGTTTGAATATATATTGCAAAGATAGGTGAACTGGTGTCGACAAACTACTAGTTTTATTAGGTTGATATTGAAATTATTTAATGCTAATGATCGAGTCTGATAAGGTATATTCCTAATTTCTAAATTATTTCTATCCTTATTTAAGTGCAAAACAACCCTCGTTACATACATCTGTCTAAGTGTTGGTACGGTTTACCCAGTGCTGCCCTTATAAGATGCTTTTGTAATGTGAAGATTTTATTAAAGTGACAATCATTGCACCACCCCAAGCTTCAATCGCATATTGAAACAGCGAGTGGGCATACGCAAAATAAATTGATCTTTTCACATCAAGGTCTTTCAGTTGACTTATTTTGTAGAAGCTATAAACGAGAAATTTAAGTTTAGAAGATAGGTAATTCATATGAAAATCCCATTTCAAATATCTATCCACCACCACTCCCAAATATTTTATAGAATTAACTTTTTCAATTTGTTGGCACAAACAGTTCAACCCAGTATTCAAGCAGTGAGGATCAGTGTGCATTTTCAATTGCAATGAATCATCTGGTTGACCCGCTAGTGTCGGAGAAAAGGTGATATACTTTGTTTTTTCAAGTTAACAGTTAGAATATGATTATCCATCCAATTCTTCATAATTTTTAAACCCTAGTTTTCAGTTGAAGTTTTCATCTATCAATCTAGTCAGGAGGATAATTGCTTCAGTTGTAGACTTTCCGTGCTGGAAACCAAACTGGTTGCTAAACTATCTTATGCTATAGATAGCCTAATCACTCGCGGGTTGCATCAATCAAAAGCCTACCTGCTGGAACTGATGAGATATTTTGTCTCAAGTGATATGAAGCAATAAAATTTTTCCAGAAAAATAATATACAGTACTTTACATGAAAGTATGTTATTCATAGCACTATTAAGTTATATAGGCTATCATTTCAATGAAAATAAAACCATGAGTTAGATTAATTGTGAACTGGAAGATTCTAAATCCCTTCCAGTCACATTAAATAGTGTTTAAAAAGTCTAATTTGCGCTGAATTCTAGTAAATATAATTATTCAAAGTATGAAAGGGCGTTTTACACTTATCAGTTACCTGGAATATTTCAAGGTCTCAAAAGTAGTTTATACTGATTTTAGCTCATAACTTACTGGTAAATATTACAGTGAGCATGTATGTATGTCTGGCTCAACAGCCCATGAAGGGCCTAGGCCTACCAGCTGGTTGCCAATTTCAAATTCACTCTACTATACAGCCCGTCCAAGCAAGAAGACACCCCGCCATGACGGGAAAACAGCCCCAGCCCGTCCAATACCGGCCCAAAAGCCATTAAGTACAGTGAGTACAATAATTTATTATTCTATAGTCACTGTGATACATAGAATAGATGAAATGTTTGAATTATATTACTTCATATTACTCAAATAAAAGTAATTATTTGATAATATATGACATTGGACATTGTAGGCTTCTAAAATTGAAAGTTCCAACTCAAGGTTTCCGCCATCTTGGATTTGTAAAAATTGTGAGATGATGGTACTTTACATGATTCTTATATTGATTTCTAAGGCAAAATAAATTAAGGAGATTGCGATAAAAAATACTTGAAATTACACTAAACACATTTGAAACTTTACTCGCCTTCGGCTCGTGAAAGAAACTGTTTCACTCGTGCAGCAATCCTTCACTTTACGCACTAGTTACACCAATAACTATTTTAAAAGAATGAATAACAAACTTTAATAACTGTAATTTCCAAAGTTACAAATCTATCTATTAGATGTGACAATCTACAAAATTTGTAACTGATACGAGAGTATGATAATTCTAGCTACATGGGACACTGGATACAGCGAACCTATCTATCATATTCTGACGGCGCCAAATTCAGAGTCAAACTACGACGAGTTCCAGCGCTACGACGGCGCTAAGCCATTTACATGAAGTTTCAACCGACCTTGGACTTACACGACTAATGAATAGGATTCAAGTTCAACAAACACTTCTCAAGCTGAAGCTATTTATAGATATAGACATCTATCTATATAGCTATAGATATCTATGCAACCTTGGCTGAAAGGTGAAGTACGTAGCATCTCAACGACCCATTGTTCTCCTTCTCGGTTCTATTTAGTGAGAAATATTTCTCGTTGGTTGCATTCAACCGAATAATCAAGTAAAAACTCTTAAATTTAGTTTGGAACAAATTCCAAAACATAATACCTTCGAATTGATAATATTAGAAAAGATGATATGAGTACGTTTGAAAATTCAATTTTTGAATTTATGAAAGTTTTATTAAAGGAAGAATAGTTTTAAAATAAAAAGCCGATTAAAATTTTTTAAGGGTTGAATCCAATCTATAGGCTAAGGATAAAAATAATCAGTTATTGAGAACAATCTATAAAGTAGCATATTGATAATGACCTAAGATGAAGCCACATGGCATAAAACTCTAAATTAGTCGGAATTATCTACTTATAAAATACTGTAACTCTTTTTTTTTAATAGCCTATTTTTCACGAGAAATCGACGGGACAATCGACCCGTGGAATCATTCAATGAATAATTTTTGTCAATTGAAGACGTTCTCATTACAAACTAAGCATAGTACATACATATTCCAACACCTTTCAATATCAGTTTCATCTATTACTCTTATTAGATTATAATTCCGTCTATTTTATAATCTACCTTTTTTATTCCTTTCGATTGATCTACATTAGATTCACCTATTAATGTCACGCTAACTCTCTCCACTGAGGTAAAGTCAGAGAAGACAGGAGTCTGAATCAGCCATTCAATCCTAATTTGATATCCAAAAAAGTGGCATCTTTGATAGAATCTTTTACGCACGGTTTTTATGCAATGTCTTTATGGCGACATTTCACCCTGCCATATCGTTAGCCTCTTCCATTCCGCAACTCTGGCATCACTTGCCAAGACCTCTCTTCTCTTCCACTTTATCAATCTCTTCCCTTTTTCCCTGGAATATTCACCCTCCAAGAATCTCCCCCTCTCCCATGTAGGCTATGATCTCTCTCAGAATGATTCTTTCAGCTCCCTCAACATTCTCCAACTCTTTCTTCATAGATTTCCTCACTCTCCAATTATATCATAATTTGTATTCTCTTTTCATCCCTATAATTCTATACCCTTATATTTTCTGCCCCTCACTTCACCCCCCACCTCATCTTCATATATCCTATATTATTCTATCTTACTATCCTCTCTGTAATGTTCTATCCATCCATCCATTACAAATCTGTTCTTTGTCCATCGACCATCTATTTACCTTCTTCTACCTCCATTCATTTTTCATCATTATTCTAGTATGTACAGTAGTACACCTCACCATTTTCTTCAGCAGGGCGGTGTTTTCTTCCGATCTTGTCCCTTGGAAGAATATGTGCATAAGCGCTGAGCAGCATAATTCAAAAATGTTAACTTGAAACTCACTGTGGAGAGAAAAGCATCGAATTTCTAGTGTCTTCCTCCTCCTCTTAACTTTTTCTCCACCTCCTCCTCTTCCTCTTTCTCCTCCTCTTCCTCCTCCTACAATTCCTATGTCCTGCTCACATGGTCGATTATTATTGTGGGCTGCATAACATGCTAACAATGTAAAACACTTCAAGCACGCTTTGCAGCTTACAAAAATCGACCAAGGGAATCGAGCACTTGTTAGAACTTGTAACTGTCAGACAGAGGAGCGAAGGAGCATGTCCCAGACCGCCGCATTCTCAACTTATTCGACATGTTAGAAGTGTCCCGTTGTCCCACTCAGTATTCAACTAAATGGAACCCATATCCAGCGTCCAGCCTGATGTCATACGATATCTTCCTGAAATTTCATTTATTTCACTTGATAACTTGATACCCGGGCTCCGATGGGAGGTCCCGGAATCATTACCGATGAATCTGAGCTACAATTAACTTCCAGAAAATAAAGCCCCCAACGAAATGCTTACAAAACATGGAATACTCTTGAACACTTCCCATTATTATCTACACAGATCTAAATAGCAGCTAAAGGTATCAGTTTCTTCTTCAACAAATTATTCTAGGAAGAATATTGTGTCTATCTCTAGCTGAAATCTTTAAACTGCTGGTTACTTTCTACTACGGTTTGGACCTGCGCAGATAGGAGATCTTGTTAAAAGACTGGACGCAGTTTGATTCCAACTTTATTACACACTTTAAACAGAGATAATCTTTTATAAACAAATACTGTAGAGAGCAGAGCCAATGTGTAACTATTTCCTTCCCGAATTATTGAGTTATATAAATTGTTTCCTCAGATAATAGTACAGTAGATGATCATGGTCATGCTGATAATAATGATGTAAAAGATCTAGAATTATACATCTGAAATATAAAAATAAGCCAATTATAGTGATACAGAGAACATGATTATAGCTAACCTGGCCTCATATACACGAGAAATCTAACAGCCAAAATGAACTTTCAGTGAAGGTAAAATGTGTAGTGATAGAGGTAAATCAATTCATATCTCAGGAATCATATCATACGTTTATCACCGAGATAATATGCTTTTGTAATGGGTATTTTTGAAGTTCCAAGTTCCAAGTAATGGTAATTGAAGAAGATACATTTCAGATAGTTGCAACAACTGATAAAGATTTTAGTGTAAGAAAATTCATTATACAAATAATATAAATATTCTGTAACATCTGCTTCATTATTTGTGTACTAATGAAGCGAAAATTGACAGCAGCTCTGCTAATTTCATCACTACTTCTATTGTAGTAGCAAATCTCTCAAGTTCTCATCAACACTATCACTTCAATTTCATTCAATAAAAACGAAATATAAACAACAGTAAAACAAATCTGAACTTTACTTGACCCAGCGTTACGATCAATTGACTGACCCAGTAACTTAATTGAAATTTAGTAACAGCGAATCACATTGATTGCGAAACAATTATTAATGAAATAGGTCGTCGCTCGGCGTAGTCGAGATTTTTTACTAATAATCAATAATCGAACGACCTTAAAAGACGATTAATTTACACTGGTTGAGTTATTGCCAAGAAGATAGCTCTCATGATTTTTATTCAATCTTCTATTGAAAGTTGATCTGCAAAGCTATTTTAGGATCCTTGTTGGAGCTCGATGGTAATTAAGGTTACTTGTTTCTAATCAATTTTCTCTACCTTACATGCAAAATCTAAAATGTTTATCAGTTCCGTAATCACAAACGCTAATGGGAACATATCCAAGTAAATTAAGAACATGATAATTGCATTATGAAAACTAGTTCCAAATGTTCCTCCACTTGTTGCTGAAAAAACTCTTGATATCGATTTAAAATCTCCCACCCGGATTGCTATTAAGTATCGGAACACTCTATACTATCGCTCGATAACAAATCATATTTCAATTCCATTTTTGGTAATACAAAATCAAACAAGTTACGAATATAGCTTGGCGCTTGCGGTTTGGAAATAAACAGGTTCCGTTGCGATATTCAGATTTATTGTTAGTGGCATTAAAATGACAGTCATAAATGGAAGAAGTACAGTAAAGATGTAAACAGAATGATTTACCGAGACAATAAATGGTGATAGAGAGTAACAACTCGAGGAACTCAGCCAAGGCGAAAATGATCTTATTCATGTTACAAGTTATTCACGAAATGAGAAAAATTACTTGCTGCTAGCAGGTTTTGGATAAGAATATTTCATATCCTAATACGATACCTTCATTTTGAAGAAGTAAATCGCTTACAAAATAATCATGATGACTGAAAATTTGTATTGAATAAACTTGCTAATATGCTAAAGAAATATAAAATTCGTTAACATGATGAACAAGCAGCAGTGCCAAGGAAAATAACATACGTACTACTGTGAAATAATAATTATTTAAAGATTTGAATCATAATAAATAAAAGAAAATTCTTCTTCAGTAGGAGAAAACTGAACGTATTCTCATATTTCATTGGCTCTATTTACTGTAAATTATCACTATCTATAGGAATTTCCAAAGATTGATCACAGTTTCTTGCAGATAAGGATCTCTTACTAATGATAACTAGGCCTACTCACTACTGTTAAAAGAATGTTATTCTGTAAAAATAGAATTATTGAATTTAATTTATTTCATTCAACATATTATTCAGATTAAAAATTGGAATTCATTCTAGAATAAATATCAACATAGAACGGTAATGAAATTAATAGATTTTGAGAAGACGTATCCAGGAAATAGCCTATAACCCAGTTTTCAAATAATTGATTTCTAAAATAGATGACCCAATTAATAACTACGCCACAAGAAACAAGATTGAGAGTGATTTGATAGATTTACGCCCTAATAATTTAGGGCTTGTGAGGTTAGAGGGGGCTGAGGAGGGAGGCGGTCGGAAGGCTGTTTTCAACTGTCCAACACAGCTGGAGAATTGTTTGGCGACTTTTAATTACCGGAGAACAACAGGATTGCGAATTGCACTGGGGCAAAACATAGGCCGAAACCCAATTAACTGGTATCCAATTCATCGGAGCTCGGCTGAATGGAGTTGTAGCCGCTGTTGCTACAAATCAGTGTAATTTATTGTTCGGTTCGGATGCGAAATGTCACCAGAACTGCATATTGGACGACACTTAATATTATCGTGGCGGGGGCGGCATTGATGGCCTTGCAGATGTGTAATCGAATGCGTTTTGAAAACTGGTGCGCTTGAAAACATATGTCAGTCACTATGTCAACCGACGCTTGCCGGTGAATAATCGCTCAAAGTATTCAAATTCCCATACTTTAACCTAGATTTCTGGTGGTCTATAATTATTCTTCCAGCAATTTTTACAATTCATCTTCCATGTGCTTTTAAAAAATTATGAACTAGTAGAGGAGGTAGAGGAGGAAGAGGTGGGAGAGGAGGAATACGTGGGAGAGGGGAAATAGGCAGTGGAGAAGTGGTAAGGGAGATGGAGAAAGGAGAGAAGAAAGAGATTGAGGAGAGGAAAAATTGGGATAGGAAGAGAAAGGGAAGAGTAATAAGATACAGTAGAGAGGAAGAAGATGAAACATAACGAAGAAGATGTGGTCAGGGAGTAAGGAAGAAGATGAGAAAGAGGAGGAACAGGGTAAGGATTTGGAGGAAGGGAATGAGGAAGAGAAGAAAGAAGTATGGTGTTGGAAAAAGAGGATGAGAGTGAGCGAAATTATAAGGAAGAAGAGGAGGAGAGGAAGGAGAAAAGGAATAAAAAAGCAAATAATGGGAGATTAGAATATGATAATATGTAAAATTTTAAAATAATAGAATAAAATTGGAAAATTAGCAATAAGGTAAAAAATAACATTATGAGAAGCATTTAAAGAAGTTCACGAATCACTATATATGAGAATTTCAAACAAATTAGTGAAGAAAACAAGAAGCAGTACAATAATTAGTATCCCAGTTAGCAGGCAACATAATCATCGCAATTTGTCAACAGGGAGTTATTTCCTTTCGTAGCCGAGTGAACATCAGAGATTGAGATTGGATGCGATTAAACTTTGATAAAGTTTATCGTTAAACTACACCAAAGAGCAAGAGAGACAGATGATGAACAGATGAAGAGAAGAGGTAGAAGAGATGGGGAAAGGGTATACTTGGACATTAACAGCAGATGCTGTGGAGTGTATACTGGAAATATACTCGGTTCGAGTCGCACATCTTTATGGGCGATTAAAATACTGGCGGTGGCTGGTACAGTATTATGACTACTCCAAGGCAAACCTTGGTTCTGCGATCCAGGTTTAGGTGCTGGTTTCAGTTCATATTACGGTTTAATATTTGACTCATTCGAGTCGTCCTGATGGGATTAATATGATAGCGCCATTATTACTGGCAATTGAATTTAATGGAGTTCTGCAGTGGCTGGCTCTCAACCTAAACAGGCCAATGTATTTTGAAAATGTGTCGTGCAGGATTACAACAGTCCCGATTCCGAGCAGCTAATTCAATTCCCTGTGCGCTTCCGATGCGAGCAGTGTCGACTTTTATAAAGCGATACGTTTTTATTATCCACTAAGCTATGATCCGATGCTCAACCCTAAACGATTGGTAAGGACTCCAGCTGACCTCAAGATTGGCTTCTAGGATTAAGAGACCTTTGTGATCTCGTTTTCTTGGATTTCACTGTTGAGGAGACAACTGAGAGGGATTGAGATTCTGCTCTAGGCTACAAACAGATTATTACAAAACATCGGCTAACGATAACTAGATATTGAATATCATGAAGCGATGAAGTATATTGGATATGCAAAGGAAAATGGAGACACTATCACATGAGAGGAGTAATATCAATAAAAATGTAGTTGAAATTCAGTGTTGCAAATTCTACTGGAAATCGAGTAAAACTAGACAACAGAATCAAGACGGCTTGAATGATAAACCATGATTCGGATAAAAACCATTCCATATAGTCATAGACAACACAAGTGAAGTTATTCATTCTTGTTGACTTTGGAGAGTCCAAACTAAACTGATTCCAAATTGTAACAAAAATTTCAACTACATAAAAGTCATTCCAATGTAGAAATTATTTCGTTACTACGAGTCTATAACAGTAGGTCATACGGAAACATCCCTGTGATTTATCCAGTATATTTTTCACCTTTCCCAACCAAAACACTGTATCATTCGAATTAATTTTCTTAATACACATTATTCCGTATCAATCATCAAAACAACTCTATGATAACACGTTCTGGGTCTCCAGATCTGGAATGAGCAACGCACATTTCAAGGGGAATCAATCAAGTTACCCAAACAGTTGTTTGTCATTTCCTTGTACAGGGAAGGAGGAGCCTGGGAAGCATTAATATGAAGCCTTCCATTATTGTAACACAGGGTAGTGATGTTAAAGGGGTGGGTAGATGGTACAAGGGAGTTTAATGAACAAGTTCATGCGGTTGCAATGGTATCCGAGTGGATTGGCTGATAGCTGGCAAACAGCATCCTATAACAACTAACAGAGGAGAGGAAGACATGATAACAGAGGGTGAGAGAGGAAGAAGGAAGATAGAGGGAGAAAAGAGAGAGAAAGAGGTAAGAGACGGAAAGAGAGAGCGTGAATGAGGAATGATAAGGGCATGAGTTATCAGCAGTAAACCAAACACGAAGACATTGCTCAATGGCGAGAAGATACAAGACGAATGCATGGCAGTATTAATACGTGCACATATTTGGCGAAGATAGAGAATGTAGCGCATGATGACAACTGCTCATATGAGCAGTGAAGTGGTAGAAAGCGTGTCTGTCGGTACAAGGGTTTGAGGAGACGGTTGAAAACGGGTTCAACCCAAATCAAAATGGTAAAGAGTATAGTTGAAAATAGTAACCAGTTGAAATTTCTTATGTGTGGTAGAGTTTCTCTTTCAACTGCCGGTCAAAACATGTAATGGTTCAAATAACAGATTTAATTGGTTGACTATCTTCTAGTAGTTTCTCAAAAATATCTTGAGAACTTTAATGAAATCTCCATTTGCTAGAAAAGTAACAAATTAGGTTCAACACGGGCATGGCCTAGACTCGAAATTCGAATACCATCAGGAAGTTTTTGTATACTAACCCTCACTTTGTTTGCCACGTCATACTTTATTTCCATCATTAGATGATAATAGATCAACCACAATTAAATAAATTGTTAATTGTAATAAATGGATACAGTATTGTAGTACGGTATTAATACAGTTGATAATTGTTGATTAATTTCATGAGTGAGTTGGATGCAGTATTATAATTCCAAAATGAAAGAGCAGTCGTTTCCTATTAATTGAGGAAAATAGCTCTTCTTACTTCAGCAAAAT
Organism: Sogatella furcifera; assembly: GCA_017141385.1. Lineage (NCBI taxonomy): Eukaryota > Metazoa > Arthropoda > Insecta > Hemiptera > Delphacidae > Sogatella > Sogatella furcifera. The sequence goes on along the minus strand of CM029547.1, from coordinate 14,029,841 downwards.
AGAGCTGGTAACATTTGGGAAACTGATTTGAAAGGAAATTGATTTCATCAATGGAATGATTGATTATAATTATCTATGGTTAATATAAAACAGTGAAAAATGATTATAACAATAATTATAATTATTATTGAAGTTTTAAAAATTTATTTCACTAATGAAAAATGTTCTCAGTTTCTGAAGCAAACTTCCAGCTTTTCATGTTTAGTACTGTGGATGTATTTTTCAATAACAAATGACAAGTAACACGATAGTCTGTTGTTAGCAAAACAATGTGATGATCATATTTCTTTCATTGTTCTACTTCCTGGCCAGGTTGCTTTGCCATGTTTTGTACAGTGTTTTGGTATTTATTACACCGATACACATGAAATAGAGCAGTTTGAATTTGAAAAAGCTACATGAAATTTATTATTTTTACTCAAGATTAAAGTTTATTATTTTAACTCCAGATTAAAATTTATTATTTCCAAAGAAATTTGAAACAGTTTTATCTAGTCTCAGTTGACCCTCGTTTAGTTTAATCGCAGAGGAGGGGAATAAATTTTAAGATTTTCAATCTGAAAAAACTGATATTGTTAGTTAGACTTTGATTTATGCTTCATTTGATTTTATGAGCTTCAGAAAGCTTCTTTCATTAGATGTTTTCTGAGAAAAATGATATTTTTCACTTGATAATGTTAATATTGTCATTAAAATTTACACTCAACTTGAAATTATAAAGCCAAAAATGCAAAGAAAAATGTTTTCACAAATCACAATTATTGAGCTATACCATTTAACAACATATAACATTAACAGCTGTAATATTTCAACAATACATGAGCACTCAACCAATCAGAGCTGATCTTTTGTTTTGTCTGTGCATGAAAATGTAACCTCTCATTTGAAAACATCGGCAATGATTGAACCTACTCAGCAAGATCATAATGCTTCAAAAACCTGTTTCACTTCCTAATCATTTCGACGATAACAATAAATTGATTAAACTTTGGGAAGAAAAGTGCAGCCTACACAGAAAACAAGTGTTGGAACGCTACTAATCATCCATAATTATTATTGGACATGACGAGATGAAAAAAGGCATTAATGACCAATCAGCAGGACGGGATTTACGGTTGTATTCTATTGGAGAGGCCAACAAACGACTTCTAACAAGCGATAATTGCAGAAAATAACCGTTTCCGACACTTCTCGCAAAGACAGACTCAATTAGAACAAGCGCGGCCTGAATAGTCGCATAATTGGCAACAGCCTATTCATGTCCTATTAAAAGGATGTTGCTTTTAGAAAAACGAATATGAAAAATCTAATGATTGTGCGGAGGCAGAGTCTGATGCCGGCTAAAAATAGTGCACTGAACTTGACCGACAATCAAAACGATGGCAAGTTTAAACAGTCTGTTAAACAGTCAACACTGTTCTCCAATGAGATGTCCTTCATTTATCAACGAGCCTCGTTTAGATATTCTACAGTAATTGGTTCTATATGTGATGTCGCATGTCGGACTTGAAAATCAGAAAAATACTCTCAAATTTGACTGAGTTGACAAATTTCACAAAGATATAAAGTTTATAAAACGAAGAGAAACATTATTGATATGGATCGATAGAATAACCAATAACTCTAGAGTTATAGCTACAACTATAAATATAGAATTATAAAACTACAATTCATGTAATAATTACAAACTATGACACAGGCTTGATTTTCTAATTTATGTATGTTTTTCCATCTCGTAAAAGCATTATTAATGATAAATAGACAGGAATTTTAAACCAAAATAATAATGTCCACCAAGTAATACTGTATTTAACTCAGGAATAGTGTACTTTCTAATCTTCTAAACGAGTAAGATTGAGCGATGGTATTCCCAGACTGATTGGTTATGTGTCTTCCGAAACTGATTAGATTTTCAAGACAGAATTTCGAGAATCAATATTCACTAGGAAAATAAATTGTAAATAAAGCCAATTACAGCTCAGAAATTAATGTAGACTATTCCAGTGAATCTTACCAATATCAAGCGATGAAAAGGATGTGAGTCTGTTACCTGAAAGAAAAGAAAAAGTAAACAATTAAATCAATTGTATTATAGCAGAGACACAGACGACTTCATCAGAATCAATTGAGCCGACAAGACATGATTTTTTTTTATAAATGTTATTAAAACTTGTCTCAATAGACAAACCATTAATTTTTCAAACATTCCATTTAATTTTAGTCAACGAACATAGAAGCTTCAGTTCATCATCCATCGATTACTCAAGCAGTTCTGATGTTACTAGTATCAATATTTATGGATTTATTTATTTATTTAAAGACTGACGTGATGAATATCATTTAGACAAGACATGATGAGAAAAATTCGATGGAAACCTTTTTTCGAATGTTCCTTTAAAATATTCTTGAACAGTGAGTATACATACATACAGTATACTATACTCGTAAATAAAAATTAGTAATGAATGATAGTATACTATTTTTTGGAAATGTTTAGTTTAATACATGTATTGAACTATTAATTGAAAAATTCACTTTCCAGTTAGCCAGAATTAAGGCTACATTCGATTCAACCAAAAATGAACAAAACTGCATCTTGCAGTATAATCTCTAAATTCGTACCAGTCACTTAATCTTTCCTGACATAAGGAAAAAGGTCAGTAGATCCTATCTGGTAAAACGAAAATGAAATATAGGCTGCCTGTTTTCGACATGAAAGAATAATATTTTGCTGTCCACAATTCAATTTAGGGCCGGGTCTGCCTCGCCTTATGCGAATAAAGTGAATGTCCAAGAGTTAAGTTGTTCTATTTGGCCAGAGCTAGACGCCAATGCAGCATTTATCATAAATAATGCTACACGAAACATAATTCTCACCTGGCCGGGCATAACCGGATCGTGACCGGAATTTTAGCCACGGTCGCTGATATTTTGATTTTTCATTTCTTCCGGCCAGAAAGTTCTGATGACGAAGCCGATTACCCCACTGCTGTGTGAATATTGGCTTTGAAAGATCACACGATTTTTCATGCGTCAGATCTAAATGCACACTGAAATATGCATGGTAATGATGATAAACGATTTATGATGTGACTTGGTACACCAGAGAGCACTCACGACACTAATTTTAATAAATGGATTTTGTGACTTTAACAAGCCAATAGGGACAAAATCTTGATCCCTTAAACATAATGCGAATTTACAAGGAATGACAGATCCAACAATGTTCCAATTGTTGAAAGAATCGTGAACGTTTAATCATTGGTCTCATCTTTGATTAACCTATTTTTACACTGAATGGCATTATTCAGTGGTATTGTTAAATGTAACTATGAAGAACTAAATGCTATCTAGATAATATTAGGAGCCCCAAAATGATAGGATTAGAAGGAAGTTACGTTCTAGAAAGAATACAAATAGAGTGGAAAAAATTCAATCTCAGACCGATTTCAGTCTAAATTAATTATTTATTAATTTGTATTCAATTTTTCAAAGGCATTTTATTCTAATTTATTATACTTGGAAGATTCGACCTGGAAATGATATATTGTTGGCGTCAACAGCTCGATTCAAATTCGCACTAAGAATCCTCTTACTTGATCATTAATAAATTTCCGTTACAAGTTACAAGAGTAGTCTAGTAGATACAACGTTCTCCTATCAACTGTAGTATCCGCTAATAGTTTGCAGCCCTCCACTCCCAGTGGACTTCTACCTTTATCAACTTCAAATGAAAACTAAAAACAAACTTCTCAAAACACAATGAAGCCCGGTTTCTGGTTTTTATTTCCCCTAGCGACCAATCATGTTTTAAACCCACATAAAAACTCCAACCCTCCTTCTATTCATAACCTCCCCTGTTCCAGAATTGTCTTGATTCCGTAGTGAAACCGGTGTTGATTGGTCGATTGAAGCTCTCCCAATGGATGTTTTTGATCGATATCTGGTTCTCTATTCCGAATTTGTCTGGTATAACTAACTACAGATTTCAACAGTTGCTATATATATTTACTCAACATTCACTGCTTACTGCTAACCTGACGCTACAGTCGTAGTGAAATCAGTTGGTGCAAGCTCTCCCAACGGATGTAGTTCTGGTGGACTAACTTTTAATTCCAAACTCAAATAGAAAATCCATCTATAGATTCCGACTTCTGATTCCATATACAGAACTATCCACTACTAATTCTATACCTACTGAACTGCTATAGCTATGTATTTCTGCTCCTAATTTCCAAACTTACCAGCTTAACTATACATAGATTTCGAATCATGTTGGAGCTCAACATTCACCGTTCAATCTAGATTGAGCTCGTGACAGGGTTATGGCCAATATAACTGGTATTTTTAATAGAACGGTCAGTTTCAGGTCCCAGGTCGTGGTCGGAACATTCTCGTTGCTTCAATTAATCGTCAAATACAACAGCAAGCTAACCGATTTCGCGGCTCAGATTAACTAAACTCAACTGAAACGAGCCAGCAATGTTCATAATCTTTTTTCGATTTCACGGATGCTGTAATGACCGGTCGCTCGTTACTGCTCTGCCGCCGTCGATACTTCAATCTGTTATTCGTGTTTTCCATCACGCCTCAAAACTAAGAGGTTTTCGATTAACTACCGTGTCCGTGTATCAATCTGATCGATGTATGGTGAAGTTGTAGCAATATTTCATCGATGTGTGCCAGATCTGAGCACCAGAGATATTAATCACGGATTTGTTCGAATCAGCGTTACTTTTTTATTCGGCGTAAGATGTCTGATTGTAATATTTTTCGAAGTGGGAGGTGAGCTTTGAAATGTGGAACAGAATAATTATAAATGATCAAAAGCAACCTTTGTGAGCTGTGAAGATTGATCACTCAAAAAGCTATCTCTCTCATGTATTGAAAGACTGGGGTAGTCTCAATACTAGGCCTTCTAACCAAATATATTTATTGAATTTCAAAAAGAGGACGATTCAACAGAATCCAAAATAATTAACTATATAGATACTGGCTCAACAGTAGACTATTTTGTTCCTCGGAGAAATGCTTGTACAGGAAAAATCCGATTAAATAGATACGCTGAGTAAAACACTGAAAACATTTATACTGTTTAAACCACTTCCAATTCCACCAACATAGTTCATTAAAACTACAAGTGCAGTTTAATGAATGAACATAGAGGGATGATACGACTAAGAGAGTAAACAAGAGAGAACTGATTTTGTCAACAAGCGACCCCCACACTACTCAGCCTCTCACCCATTCCACTAATACTGTAATACACTACACACGGAGATACACACGAAAACAGTACGATGGAGTATTCTACAATGTATATGTTGCAGGAGTGTGTTTATATAGTATTGTAGAATGTAGATAGAGTGCACCGAAACCAAGTCTAATCAACAAGAAATAATTCAACAGAATTAAATTGGGCAAGGTAAGCCAGCTGCGCATACGCACGCACAGGGGCGTGGGCTGACTTATGTACGCTGTTTTCATTTCAGCCTCCGAAATTAGCCGAATGCGTGGCTAGCAGCAGCACTGTATAGTCTCTCCAAGCAAAGAAGACCCTCTGGCAAGATGAGAAAATGACTCCAGCTTGGTCAGTATTTGATCAAAAATTATCAATTTGGTTTCAAATTGTAGGAAACATTCTGATCTACAATTTTAGACCAAATCAATATTTTTCGAACGAATATTGACCGAGCTGGAGTCATTTTCTCATCTTGCGACAGGGTCTTCTTTGCTTGGACAGACTATATCAGCAGCATGCTCTTCAGCATGCAGCCGTCTCTTCCGCGGCTAAATTCTTCGTCGCTAATTAATTATGCGTGCACTGATAAACCGCACTCACGCACTCGCTTCATCACAGCTACTGATAAGGCTATCCCAACCCACTACTTACTACACCGGCAATATCAGCCCTCTGTCTCACTCTCATTCGAATACAGTAGGCTAGGCCTACATTACCATGCTGATACATCGTGCAGAGAGGGGTGGAGGGGTGGGGCACTATCTCATCCTACTACATATGAAGGAATATTAATTGAACACTATTAGTACTCTGATTCATACAGTAGGTCTACAATATAATAGTAATAAATCAAGCAACGCTGGTTGGAGATTGATTGGACTTTTACAAACCTATTTATGATCGATATTATATTTTTAAATTTTGTTGTGAGTGAGTAGTTGAGTCAATTGAAAATTAGGTGACAAATTGTGACGAACTATATCAATCACCATATGTGTTCAATTTCAATAAAATAATTAACTTTTATTTGATTTTTAGTTGTAATAATATTCACAGAAGTTCAAAACAGTATGTGACACGTCAAATAATTTTACAGGATATTTTATCCACAATATTCCATTTTCATGTATTGATTAACATTTGGACTAAAGAAACGCTAAATAGATAAGGATGATAGTCTTGAAAAGCCTAAAAGTATTGAATGAATATTACTCATTTTTTGTTGGTCAGAAGAAAACTCTTATGGGAGATTTATAATAGTAGTTATAACCTATAATTATTATCAATTCAGAGAGATATCACCATTACTTTTTATTATGAAGGATGAAGGCCTGGTTAATAGAATTTGAGTGGAGAACTTTGAGTTATCATGAGCTTTAAGTCAAGAACGGAAAATAGTATACCATTACTGAGAATAGTATACTACTTAAATAAACAACCTATTACCTAGCAATTCAACCTAGTAAAATTAAATGTGAAACTACTGAAATCAACATCAATATACATACATATGAGTGAAATATGAACAATATAAGAACAATTATTATAAATTAAATTATTGTAATCAATTTGTTTGTCAATGGCGCAACAGCCCTATGAAGGGCCAGCTGGTTGCCAGTTTCATATTCACCAAAGTATACAGTCCATCCAAGCAAAGAAGACACCCCGGCAAGACAGGAAAACGACTCCAGCCCGGCCAGTACCGGCCCAAAAGCCATAAATTCTCAAAAGAACCCACAGCCCCCGAACCAACACCGACCGAGCCGAAGCCACCCCCCACCACGACAGAATGCCCTCCCAGCCCGGATAGAGAATACAGCAGGCGAATAATCATCAACCAGGATAGAGGTAACGCGTGGTTAACACGTCGATCCTCTTCAACCATAAGCCAGTCTCCACAACCAAGTGAAGATGCAGAACACCTCTGAATAACATGCAGTTAATCAGTTAGAGAGTAATGCAACAATTGCTATTCCTCCAGAAATGAGAAACGACTGACTGTCTTTACTAACGGCAGCCAATCTCCCAAAGGAGGGAGTTGTAATCAATTAAGCAATCAATTCATTGAGAAATCTTCAGCGAAAATGTATGTATACAAAATACTACTGCTAAAGAGAATAGAATAGAATTCTAGAGCTAACAGAACTATAAAACTAATAGAACTGTAGAACTATATAGTTCTATTCCATTATCACTGGCCTAAACAACCAGTACACCTAGATAAACAGAATATAGAGCATAAACAGAGCATAGAAGAACTCTTGTAATACAGTATTGAAAAAAATAATAAATGAGTAGCCTACATTAAATTTGCCTATTCTCAACGCCAATACAATAAAAACAGAATAAATCTAGATGACTCGGCTGGAAAGCATGATTTGTTTGCAGCGCATTATTGTCTAGTTATGGCGTATAAATTTCTGAGAACGCAACATATTTCACTATAATAACTGCTGATGTCGACAAAATATAGGGAAAAATGTCGCCAGCAAACTACTGAACATTGTCATGTTCCTCGACAACGGCCACCGACTAACATTATTCAAGAAATTTTCTAGTAGGAATTTTTTCTATCTAAATTTTTACTCTGTTGCCAATTTTCTACGTCGTCTACCAGTCTCACTATATTGCATGCCAACGTTTTAGCACGGAAAATAATTGCATTTAGCGTTCAATTATGAACCAGTATAGTTGAACAGTTAACTTGTTTTTGTGTTCAAACTTGAGCAAAGTATACAATAGTTTTTCTTGCTTGAATATCTGAATATTTCACCCTATGAAAAAATCGTGAGTTTTCTCACGTTCTTCAGAATTTCTATTTGAATAGCGCAGTTACGGAGAATTATTTATAAACCATGAAAACAGATCACTAAATACGTATACTGTACTACTGTACTGTAGGATAGAAAATACAGTACTGACTCTCATCAGTTTAATTAATGGTAGTTCACATGATTGTTGAATAAGCAAATAAATTTAGCTCTTGGAATTGTTATCTTCCTTCCAAATTGAACCTGTAATCAAGCAATCTACTAGAAAGATTGATAATATTCATTGTGAAATAATCAAAAAGCCATCATATGCCTTTTATAGATTCCAATCATCATGAACATATTGAAATAATTTAAAAAGAATCATTCCTTCCAATATGGATACGATTTACAAGCCACTGTATTGAATTTCAAAATTTAGAAATTTAAGTATTTTAAACTATAGAAGCAAAACGATTTAACAATATCTTTTCAAATCTGACAATACAAAATTCTCTTGTTCAATCATGAGGATATTTAGGAGTGATTACTCATTATCCTATTCTCTCAGATCAATCTTTAGATCTCACTTTGAATTTGAATTCAGTTATACATAGAACAGATTCAACCAATATAGCTTGAAAAAATTCATGAAGTACTGTAAATAAAAATGATCAAGTCATGCAAATGAAATATGGTTCATTCAATAGACTTCGAGTGCTATTCAAATTTTATTTAAAATTGGAAACGTTCAGTAATTACCAGGATGTGGGTCTCAACACTGACTCTATTTTAGGAAAAACTACTATTCAAATACAATCCACTCGATAATGACAACATCAGCAATGCACTATTTCAATTGGTTTCAAGAGAAAGTTAATTAAAATCCGAAATAATCGCACACAAGGTGTTCTAGTCGAAGTACTTGGAATGCTTTTTACGAGCGATAAGAAATTGAGAGCAAATCAACTACAGGAAAAGCACGTACAAGCCACACACTCATAACTTATTAACTTGTCAGGCATTGGATGTGCAAATAATTGTCAATTGTTTCACTGAAACTTATCAATACGGAAGACGTTTGATTAGCACCTCAAGTGCAAAACATTTTTCACTCTACACCCATTTTCTAATCTTGAAACAGAATGCAACTGTTATTGAATCATCCATCACTCTATGACCATGACACATGCAGTAATAAGTTCCGTGGTACAAATGAGACAATTGTTCAATCTTTACTGCTTTAAAATTTGTAATTAGTATGTTGGAGTGATGCTCTTCCGAGCAGTTGTTGTTAGTACCGAGGTCATAGATGATGGAGAGTTCGTCATGATAATAGAATGTTCCTCACAGTTGAGAAGTGTACTTCAATGCATGTCAAGTTGCAATCGAGTGCACTTACAGTACGCTATCAATAACACATTGATAGTAAAGAGTAGCGGCAACAAAAACATAGTTGCTGAGTTCTGCACCATTCGGCTATATAGTCGCTGTGGCCCTGTGGCCCAAAAAGATTATAGATCTAATCCTACTCCTTAGGTACTAGTGTAGCAAAATATGTGTTTATTATTTTTGGTAAGATGAATATTGTTGAAAATAGAGGAACAGTTTCTGTATAAGAAATCTTTATAACAGGAAGATTATTTGACTGGATACAATAATAATATATCTATAATAATAATGATATATTTTATAATAATTAATAAAATAATAATTATATATTTTATAATAATTAATAAAATAATCACTAATATGAATAGGGAATTATTGAACGACCTAGCCTATTCCTTTTGAACGATAATTTTCAAGACATAAAAGTGCAAATCAAGTGGCTGAAAAGTCAAAATCATTGATTGAAAAGACTCGAGATTATGGTTCGATTCATGGCAACTTCCAGTCCTTCTATTCAGCTAAAATTATTTCCACAATATCATTACGAAACAAAAAACTATTATGTATAAAAATATCATTGCAAGCAACTCACTCACCAAAACCTAGCAAGCTATGATTGTTGGAAATTGAATATACCATTCCTCACCTGAAACAAATTAGAGTTTGGTTAAAATAAATCTTAGAGTTAGAAAAATAAATCTTCTATAATTATACAATAATATTTTTAGTTTTTTACGATAATATTTACATTTAAAATTCATATCACAAAACAAAACCTCCCTATCAAACACTTCCGCTTCTTGAAATCGTTTCCAAATGTTGTCAAAATATCCGAACTTAGAGAGACTTTATTGAAGTTTGAAGAAAGAAATTCCCACTAGAATAATTCACTTACAATCCTTGTTCAAAGACAAACAGCGTAATATTCCTAATTCGATTTCGATCTATTTTCACCATATCCTGCTACACGATGAGCATGCGTCATAGACAATTCATCACATCACACAACAGGATCCAAAGCAGGAGGATCCTTGAACTAGTGGAGTGGCAGTGGCAGCTATTTGGAGAAAGTTGGGCGCTCCATCATACTGTTCCAGGGGGGCGGGGGTGGAAGATCCAAGTCCCAAGCAGCGAATTAAGCGCGCCAACAAGTAATGAAGCGACATTAATTGCGGCTGCTCATTACACATGTGTTGTGTCACTGTTCTTTAATTTGGGCCCATCAATTTTCACCTCATCCCTGTTAACTAACAATTCCCCCCCCCCCATCATCAAACAACTCCTCTACCTTCCTTCTAACTTTTTTCTCTCGTTATCTTACCTATCCAATTTTACCAACTCATCCAAATTACCCACCTATTGATGATGAAAAAAGGTTGGGTGGTTTCGTCTGTCTCTCACGTGATGTAACCAGAGAGAATAGAATATAACAATTGTAATATATTGTTATATTCTATTTTCTCTGGATGTAACCTACTACTAACAGCTGATGTAGAGTATCTATTGTCTCTTTAGCTTTTAAAAACCTCATCTAGGCATAGCTAATGACAATTATTATTGACAACAGCTGTTCGAGCGTACAAGCAACAGAAGAAAATTCCCAACTTTTAGACGTCAGCTATACCTACGTTCTTTCCTAATCTCACTTTCCGATGGCTTAATTTACTTCTATCTCAATCCAAATGTTCCTTTCATTGAAGTTTCTTTCTAAACAATCCATTTTCAGAGCAATAACTGAGGCTAGATCATTTTAAATGGTTTTTCCCTCTCCAGTAGTGCAGTTGTTCATTCAATGCAGTTGTTTTTTGAACCCTCAATCTGAATTTCCAACAATTTTTTTCAAAACTCATTTTTAATATCTTAGTTATTCTTTCATCCTGAATCTCATTCATCAGTCTTTTACTTCTTTGCTTTTGCTTCTACTTGCATCTATTCTGCTTCCTACTTCTTTTCTTCTCCTTTCCATTCTTTTCTTCTCCTTTCCATTCTCTTCTTCTCTACCATACTATTTCCTCTTCATCCTTCTCTGCCTCTCATTTTCTCCCGCTTCCCAATTTTACATTACTTTCATTTTCTTTTCCACCTCTTTCCTTCTTATCCTTTCATTTCAACAATTCCTTCTTTAATTTTTCTTCTCTTTTTCCCTTGTTGTAATGTTCCCCTTATTATTCCCTTCTTCTCCTCCAGGTACTCTATTATTCATAATTTTCCACTCTATCTTCTCCTTCTCTTCACATTTTTTCTCCTTGTCCTCTTCTTGCATTATTATTTCTTTTTAATCTTATCCTCCTTCTCACATTCTCTCTCTTTGTCCTCTTCTTTCATATTTCTATTCCTTCTAACAACACGAAGCATACTAAAATAAACAACACAAGGAACATAACAGTAACCAACCACTTATTGCTCAGCCACCTTCAACTGATGTCATCTTCTCTATCAGGCCACCTTCACCTCTCCCGAGTACACCTTAGCGATGCGCTATCATTAGCTCGCCGCCATCCATTTCACTAGTTAGCTCATGCATGGCACTGGCTTCCATCCAACACTGCTGTTATTGCAGCTAGTAACTAACCTAAGACAACGCCACTCGACAAACGCAAGATATTCTTGGCATGATTTGATATCATCAATCCTATAATAATTATGACAAGGGCGTGTACACAGTTCATCACCTGAATGTACTGCAGGATAAGGAGAGGATTGCGAAGATAAAAATCACAATAACATTATTTTAGTAGAATTGAATAACATACGATAGTGGAATAGGTGGTGAAATTGGTATAGGTATTTCAGAACAGTGTAGTCAAGTTTGGACTACGAGGGTTTGGAATATTCAGTATAAGGTTTAATTTCCAGCTAAGGCTCTATAAAAGGTGTTTGTAAAGCCCTAGATTGGGACAATTCGCGATTTATTAGTAAATTATGTATTAGAATTGTTAGTTTTTATAAAGATAATTTCTGACATTCGTTCTCCAATTAGTTAATAATTGGAGATTAATTATTATAATATTTATTATAATAATTAATAATTATTTGATTCTATTCGACTACATGGGAGAAGCTAATAAAATACATCACTATTGATTTTTCAGATGAACTCTGTTTCTCAATTGAATAAATTGCACGGACAATGTTCAAATTCAATCAACTAAAACATTTTTCCCAGTTTGAAAGGGACAATAACAGGTATCCTCACAATGAATCTCTTTAAAACAAATCAATAGAGAAACAAGAAGTTTTCTCTACTAAATAAATTGGACAGACGAATAATTTAATAATGCTTGCTTCAGGCGGGAGGAACACTATTATAATTACGTTTCGAAACATACGATGAAAATTCATTCATAATTCATTGAAATAACGAACAGCCTATGAATTTTCAATGAGATTGCTTTATGTTTTAGATCCACAAAATAGATTGGCAGCAATATTTTTTATGTTAGAGTACCAATCTGTGAACAATTTTTATTTCAAAATTTACAGATTACTTACTACCAAAAATAGATTAATTCTACTTTGTATCACCTCGAATTCCATAAAATATCAATTATTATCAATTTCAACTTCAAAGCTTGAATTCGTAAACAATCCGGTGTTTCAACTTTTTATTGCCAACAACCAAATACAGATTATTCCAATACGATATACTATCTCAAATTCGATAAACGACTTTCCTTATTTAAACAACACCGACCTTTGGCGCTTACAATAACTTTATGAACATTTTAACGAGAAAACACCGGCTATTCTATTTCGATGCAAGGCAATCTATTTAAAAAGATAATGATTTATCACTCGATATTTCACAGGCTACCACTTCATGCATCACGTTCATCTTTTTTCAACAGCGATGAGTTCACAGAGGCAAAACTGCTAGAAATTTATGTTGACGTTTGCATTACAGGAGTGTAGCTGATTTATGGCTGATGGCATACATCATCCAGCATGGGGAGGAGAGGCGAAAGAGCAGAAAACAGCCGCTGACAGAGGAGTAGCGACGAATATTATTCAAAATGGAAAAGAAGAGTAGGTGATAATACACTCGCAAAACGAGCAGCAGATGAGAACGTGTGGCCCGAGCATTGGTTATGGACGTTTCGCGACCAAATAAGAACTCTCAAATTGGATTCACGTTCGCATTTTCTCGGCGAAAATAAACTTGCGGCGTCAGAATGAATCTGAATCAGATATGGAAATGAAATTACGACGTAAAACATTAACATTTGGATACACACTATACACACTTGGATACAAACTATACGCACACAGGGTGATACTATTCTTGTGAGTACTCTGAATGGGATTTATTGTTATTGAGCGATTGCACACAAAATCAAGCGGTTTTCCTTTTTACTCAACAATTCTATCACTATCATTTGCATACTTTCAAATTTTCTATCACCACTTCTTGCATGCATTTCAAAATTTTAATAACTTCAACCCTTCAAAATAATTTATTCATTAATACATGTCATTCATTTTCAACAGCAGTATCATTGGTTTTTTGTTTTTTACATGTTTTTTATTATTTTCTAATCATATTAATTTGTCCTTCATAAATTTTAAGTAATGAATTCATCCAAATTTGAAGTAAAAAGGTTTAGATATCTTGTGGAATCTATTTGTTAATTGATGTTTTTTTGTGTAACGTTTTTAATTATTTGTAATTGTTCAAACCCCAAATTCAAAATTTTCATACATCATTCTGGACTGGAAATTCCTGTTTTAAGAAACATAACCTCATTTTAGACTCTATTTTTAATCGAAATTTAGAAAGATACTGTAAGGACTAAGCCTGTTTTCTCTCTCTCCCAAACCATTATTTATGATTATGTGTTTGTGACTCATAAAATAAAGAAATGAATGATGAATTGATTTTTATTGCTGATTTCTTTCAAACTATATGAATTTTTAAAAGCGGAAGAACTTTTTTGCAAGACGTTTTTCAAGCTAGACTTGCTAACGCCGCCATTCAGAGCACAGTACACTGCTCTGAAAACGAAAGCACCGATAATAATGTAGCTTGCAGGCGGTATTAAGCACAAGCATTTTAGATGCGGCAATCCGATAGTGGTAAGAGGTATACACGGTGCTCTACCCTTATGCTTCACACACACCACCTCAGCATCAAGCAATTTACGCACGCCAATGCCGAGGCACGCGCACTTTCAGTACATGTCGACGACACTGGAACAGGAACCAACTGCAATTACGTCAGAATAATGGGACAACCACAGGGTGGATGGAGCGAGGAGAATCAAAGGAGAAGATCGAGGAAGAGGAGCAGAAGAAGGAGGAGGAGGAGGAGGAGGTACACAAGGAGTCAAGAAACTTCAAGTCGAGCAAAAGCAGCTTGTACCTGAAGAGTTTCTTCATGAGAGTCGCGGTATAATAAAAGAGTAGTTTTAAATTTGCTTTCTGGCTACACTTATCAAATTGAACGATTAACAATAATCATAATTATTTGCCATACAATTAAATTGAAATATGTGTACAGAGTTCGGACAAACCTTGAATTTAAATATTGTAATTAGGTGTAGTTTGAGATTTACCTACGACCCAGCAGCGACCACAAAGTGAAATCTATTCTGTGTGGTCATTGTTATCCAGTGAACCAACAACGTTTTCCATTACATTATGTACGGGATTTAAAAGATAGAAAACGTTTATTGAAATTCAAGAAGAACTTAATAGATGTCAGTAATAAATCAAACGGGAAACGTGTGTGGAATAACATGAACTATCATACAAGTGATCACTGAATATCATTACAATCGATAATATGTGATTGAGAATGTGTTCTTCATAGAATACACAATCTAGTGCCATTCAATAGGTGTGTTGTCTTCTGACAAGAGTCTCAACAATTTGCATTTCCTCACTGTGCTAATTTTATTGTTCTCAAAGTAGGCTACACTAATAAATTAATTACTGATTACATATGCATCACAAGACATATAACACGTCCTTGGCATTTTGTTGCACTATGGTTAAGCAGAAGTCATAAATTCTGAGCGAAGTATGCGAACAGCTATGGATCTAAATGCATAAAAAACGGTGCTATTAGGTTGGTTTATATGGCTGCTAGCGTTCCACTCGAAACGACGTAAGTGACGTATATTAAAATTCACTACATACACTATTTGAATAAAAAGTGTGGTGTCACTATGTAAAAAAGCTATTTCAATGTTGAGAGTCATCGCGGTAGCACACAGAGAAAAGCTAACTGGAAATATGTCTACGCATATTAATTTTGCATTTAATAATGCGACCGCTACTAGCCGAGCTGGATGCGTATTTCATTTTTAAATAAGTAATGTACTGAATTCGGCCAGCTTCACGCATCAAGAGCTCCTCTCGCCGGATTTGGAGCTTTGCCAAACCAAACGCGACCGGTACATGGTACACCGGAATGGTACTTCACTGCACGGTACACCAAGCAGAATCAGGTATACCACCGTCACAGCTTTAATTCATTAGGGGAGAAGCACCCACCGCTGAGAAACGCCAAACTGCAATGTATAGTGTCAGCATCCAACAAACTAAAATACCTACACTCGTTCCCCACAAACAAACAAATGCTAGAAAATTTATTCTATGTGATTGTGGAGATTGCAACTTTGTATTCAGCACATACAGATGCAAACTGTAATTGGATTATCTTTTGAAAAAGCAGCTTCTAATCTAGTCCCCATTCTTCAACACACGACTCTTGAGAATCGTGTAGAATTGGATTTGCATTTTTTCACCAGCAGCAGCAGCAGTTTGCTGCATGTCGTCATCTGTTTATTCTCCTCGATAGATACAATTCGTAATACATATTCTTTGCATTTAAATGGGGATTCAGAGAGAAATATCGATTTTGGTGTAATAAGATATCCTCAAATACATATTTTGCTACTATATGTTCAATTCAAATTCGTTTTGAAGAAATAGGATTGAAATGTGTCTGGTGGGGTAGTGAATGATATGTAATGGGATGATTTTCTAGTTCAAGAACTTATTTTTTATTATACTGTACATGAATAATTCGTGATGGAATTAGTTCAAACATCAACTAAACAATCCAGGACGGATGGAGATAAAATTCAGAAAATGAATAATTTTTATTCATTCATAAAAGGTGAATGCACAAAACTTGATAGGTAAAGATGAATAAAATTATACTGATATTGTGATTGAAGTTCAATTGAAATAATGTTACGAGAGCCTACAATCTTCCAAATTTTCACAAGAAAGAGACAGCTTCCATCGATTTTTGTAGAAAAAATCCCAATGAAAACATCTCATAAAAAATCACTTTTTGTGATCCAAAAGTACTTATTCAATAGCCTGATCTCGTTAGAATTCAATTTCTCTGAAGTCTGATTGAAACCACCAAAAATTAAGATTAGAGAACCTTATTTTCGTGTACTACTTTGTTTGTTGTGGCACGCCAAAATATCACCTCAAAATGGAAAACTTGAAAGTAAAGGGAGTAAGGCAAGCATCACTGTTACATACACCTCTGGGAATAGAATTCAAGTAACTCAGTCAAAAACGCCGGCAAGATACACAGCCAATTTCCCTACATCAATATCGATAAGGATCACACGTCTCAGGAACACATATGCTCCCACTAACTTTTGGCGTAGTTCTGCTAGGAAGAAAGTAAAACTGTCCCATCACGAGCAGTTTATTGCTAACCGAATAACGTTGGAACGACCTCAAGTACAGATATTTGTAGCAGACATCAATAACGTCACTTTATTCACAAACAGGGACAGGTGAATTGAGAGTACTGTACGTTACAATACATTCTCAAGCTTTTATTTCGAGATAGTCACAAGAGAGCTGTGATTCAATATTCTTGATTCCAATCTGATAAAGCATAATTTTTTTCTCCAATACACATTATCATAAAGTACCAGAAGTTGTGATCACTGAATTAAATCTACTTTTTCAGTTAATTAGTTTCAATGGAATCTGTTGATAACAATCATTGAGCAGAAACATTTTAAACAAGTTTTGATCTGGAAGAGGAACAACCAATTCAATCACAATTGGAGCTAGAATAAAAAATATCAAACAGTACTTGAGTTATGGTTCACATCAACGGGTAAGTCACAAACATGGGACACTAAATGGAGCCAATCGTTCTGTATCCAATCAAACTACGATGATACGCGTTTTCGATTCTTCAAACTCATAATCAGGAAATGGAATGTATCGAGTGCATATAGAAATGCATTGAGTGGATGAATGGATGAAATATTATATTTATCATTTCTTTATCAGTTGTACCATTAGCCAGGAATTCAATTAAAACCTAGAATTTCAATTAAAATTCTTAGGAATTTAACTTTTCAGGAATTAATCAGGAATCTTATTACTCCCAGGGAAGGACTCCGTTGAAATAGTTCACGACGCTTGAATTGAATATCTCATTCTCTGCTACTGTATTTCAAAAGAGAATTTCTCTCTAGAGGAAAATATACAACTAGTTCGACAAGACCATACCTCAGTAACTAAAAACCTGATACACTCCGTGACTGGTCCAGCATGCTACTAATTTCTAATCCACCTTAAATTGAGAGAAACAAAATAATGAGAGGGAAGCCTGTCTGTACCTCCAACAAAGAGAATTAAAATGAGAACAAAGATGTCAACAACGATTTTTGAGACTAAGACGAAGGCAACCTTGAAAGCAACAAAATAATTATTCGATACGCGCAAGCACAGGGGTGCGCGCTCGCTTGTAAATTAAAAACGCCGGCACTGACTGCTCGCAGGTCACGCTCAGCTACCCTTTCTTCATTACCAGCAAACTAATTTGGCAAGTTGCCTCGACAACCGCCCCAGCCGTCCCACCCTTCTCAATAGTTCGAAAATCAGAAAACAAGGTGAGGCACAATTGCAAGTATTCAGCTGCTATCAACATCAACAAGCTGAAATAATTATACAACCATGTACAGTAATACAGTAATATTAAGTACACTGCATCCACACCCTGTGCATGCTGCTGTGGAAATCATGGTGGCGTAAAAAGAGTTGGTGAGGTCATGCACAAGTACACGTTCACTTTATTCCAGAATATTATCCGACGTGACTCATGTGCTTTCTTATTCCCTTGTCATCAAGTGAAACTATCAAAATTTTTACTGATTGTTGATGTATTTTATACAGTATATTCAATGTATTTTATATGATATGGCGATTTTTTTCCTATATCAAGCAAAACAACTAGTTCACTCACATTGGTCGCGAAATTAATTACTAATCTATGAAGCGCAATCTTCACTTCAAATTGATTTGAATCATTTACTCTATTGTTTAGCTCTTAGTATAGAATGAGAAATTTTACAGTAGAATGCAAGTATATGAGAGAGAGTGGAATCGATGAGGTATATCTTAATTTGAGGATCATCCTGGCTTTATCTTCTATAGTCTGTCCAAGCAAAGAAGACCCTCTGGCAAGATAAGAGAATGACTCCAGCTCGGTCAATATTGGTTCAAAAATTATAAATTTGGTCTCAAATCGTAGGAAACATTCTGATCTACAATTTGTGACAAAATTTATAATTTTTGAACCAATATTGACCGAGCTGGAGTCATTCTCTCATCTTGCCAGAGCTCTTCTTTGCTTGGACAGACTATACTACACAATAATTAACTTATTGCATTCAAGAAGTCTAGATCAGCTGAGAAATGATTTTTCACAAACATTTGAACTTGAAAACTGACCTTCATGTGCCAATATGATGAAGCATTCATGGTTCAATGGAAATTTTCAAGGCTTATGTGAATACCCATTCATTAGTGGCGTTCACATCGAGTATTACATAAAGTGACGTTCAAGTCTGCTAAGTGCGACTGACACCACTGATAGCAAGCTACATTGCTACAACGTCTCTTTAGCCTATTATTATTTTTATCGGTTGGTTACATTATAAATGGGTTCAGTGCCTACTTGATGACAAAAGAACAACAATCACTGAAGCGTTTTGACAACAAATTGTCGCAGCGAATTTTGCTATCTTATCACCAGTGATAGCCTGTTTCAACACCTTACTGCTTACCATACACAGATATACCGGAACTATTATCATGGAAGTGCGGTGTATATAAATATAATCTTGAGCCACGACCAGCACAATGGATTCTAGCGTGCAGTGCAGTTCATTCAACCGAATTCAAAAAGACCAATCAGCTAGAAAGTCAAGTTCCCATTACAATATTTCATTTTTTACTGCTGAAAATGCTCAATTTTCAAACACTTTTCTTATATGGGTAACGAAGAAACAATGCAATTTAGAATAATTTTTCTTCGTTGTATGAGGAAAATGAAATCGCGAATGTAGAAAGATATTGAGTTTGTTCAAGTGACGGGAAAATAGAAACAAGAAAACAGCAAACATTTGTGCGCTTTCCAAGTTGTTAGTATCATTTTCTGTATGTTAATTTCATAAAAATTGAGAAGAGTGGGAATGAATGAATAAATTTAACTTGGTCAAAAGTCATAGCAAATCAATTTAGTTAAAACAAGAATAATAAAATTATATCTACTCGGTTTTGATCAAAAACGCCCTACTTATTGTGTTTTTTTCAACGTGCCACTGAGTGCCAAGGGTGCCGATTAGATTCAACTATAGAGACTGTATGATTATACAGTCTCTAAAGATTCAAGCAATATTGAGAAGGAAATGGAAGGACCCACGAAAAAGCAGTCTAATGACGTACAGCTGAATCCTACCAAATTGATCTTTAAAACCGGAATAATGGAGAAATAAAACCTATAACTCAAAGGCTTGTAAATGAGAATTTCCCTTGAAACAAGTGGAATCCGAGCGAAGGGCAAATACCGTTCTACTTTCTGGTTTGCTAGGAGCATTCAAACATTTCTTGGCAAAATTCCAAAATCCTATTTGGAGAGCACTTATACGTTGATTGATAAGCATCCAGCTTGACAATCCCATCTTGTCTAGTTCGACAAACTAAAAATTAATAAAATGCTATTTTCAACCATTATAAACCAGCATTCCTTTAAAAAATATTCTCAAAATGTGTTCAATGTTTGTAAAACACCGGAGATGAAATATTCCATCTGAAAGAGTGTTTTCAACAGAAATATCTTGGTAGGATTAAAATAGCTTGGTTCTATTCATCTTAATACGTCAAAATACGTATACAAAACTCTTTCTAACTGAATTAAGTTTGAGAAAATAGTTCTTTCAAACGCCTTGACCTTTATTTTCATCATCAAATAAGGATTGCCAAAAATAAGAAATAGGCAGCCGAAGGTCAAACGAATGTGTAGTGTAGGTAATAATTAAATGATGAAAAAATAAAATAGTTATAAAAATTAGCTTATTAATGATTATCGAACACTATCGGCTATAATTTGGTGAGTAGTTGAACACTTGCTTGATTTAAATTGGCAAGTGATTATGAGAAACAAGGGCATATGTTTGGAAAATCAATTCTACAAACAAAAAAATAAATAAGTTGAGTTTAATTTAGGAAATTATCAGGGATTTATCCAGTAGCAATAATGGATGTCATAAAAATTCAGGAGTTCACAAGGAAATTAAATCTATATATTCTTCATCAGGAGTTTTATAAACTGGAACCTAGAACGTTATGCATGATAATGAGTATTGAAAAGTTTCTTCAGAAACTCATTGTAATTAAATAATTTTTCTTCAATTATTCCACATGATTCTCCATATTTTCTTCAATAATCACCATTGAGTAGGATAAACAAGTTTTCGATTATCTAGGGTTAACAAATATATTTATTGATCCAATTTTTATTATTTCTTTTTACTTTCACAGCTACATTTAGATGGCTAGATGTACTATTCCAATTGAATAATAGTTTGTTTTATCCACACAAGAACCAATATGAAAAGCATAATTCAAAGCCAAAATCACCATAGAATAACTGAAGAGGCTCAAAAAGAAATGTTTTTATTAGAAATTATAACAATTGTCTTAGGAATTGATAACACCAATAAATTAATAAGAAAAATGGGAAGGAGGAATAGATTTTTCATTAGTTGGTAGTTATGGCAGATGAGTAGACAATCATTATCAGTTTATCATCAGTATCAATTATTATTTCATTATCAATTATCATCAGTTATCGCTCAGCCGTTGAAGAAGACAGTCGATTTTGTTGTGCTCGTTTATTATCTCTTGTTCGGTTGATTCCTGCGATGAACTGACATTTACATTGATTTTCAGCCGCGCCAAATCGATTAGCTGAACTTAATTTCCGAAATTTGATATTCTATAAGATCCTAAAGTTCTGAATCAGGAAGTCTTGTTTGACGTGAGTGCTGCTCTATATTATTATAGTCAAGTATGAGCTCGTGCAACGTATGTAAGCTGCCCGTGAGTGGGAGTACTGAGGATACGGTTGCTTGTGGACGGTGTAACTCATGTTTCCATGGAAAGTGTGTGCAACTAGGTGAGACTGAAATAAAGGAGCTGTCTGGTAGGCCTGGTGGTTGGACTTGTAATAAGTGTACCAATAAGCTTAGAGCTGAGCGTGCTAGGAACGACTCAACGCCTGTGCGTGCGAATAGTGCGACAAATATCAGTACTAGTTCTATAGTTACTTTAGAATCATTGAACAATTCGTTGGAAGAGCTAAAGACTATTTTCAACTCTAGTCAAGAAAAGTTGAAAAATGAGCTTTATAAGTTGATAAAATGAATGAGAACTTTGCAACATTATCCGGGCAGGCGAGGCTTATAGAGGAGCAGCAGGTTACTATAAATAGACTTTCGAGTGAAAATGTAATTCTTAAGAAAAGACTTGATGAGGTTTCGTCGCAAGTTGATAACCTTGAGCAGTATTCAAAGAGAAATACTTTGGAGGTTTATGGTATTCCCTCCATTCCAAACGAGGACGTAGAGGGAACAATTCTAAATGTGTGCAAAAGTGTGGGCTTGGATATCAACAGACAATCCATAGTTGCCTGTCATAGACTGAAAAAAAGGAACAATCGTCCCTCAGCCGGTATAGTCGTGAAGTTTTTGCGCCGAAATGATGTAGAAGATTTGCTTCAAAAGCGCAAAGTTAAGCGCAACCTCAACACGGAGCATATTGGCATTGAGGGACAGGCGGCGCCGATCTACATCAATCGATCACTGACTGAAAAGCGGAGGGTGTTGTTTGCCAAGGCCAAGAAGCTGCAGCGTGATAAAGGTCTTAGTTACGTTTGGACTGATAACACCGGAAGATTGAAGATAAGGCCGACTGTAGGAGGCAAAATATTCATCGTCAATTCGGAGGAGGATTTGCAATACTTTCAGACTGATGACACTGCTGATAACGGCGGGGGCTCTGATGGGTGCACTGACAATTGCTCTGATAAAGCTACCTAGCTTATCTCGGATTCGGTCTTTTATTTGAAAGAGAAAATGATCAAAAATTATTATCTTATCTTGCAGTCGGTATTTGATTTCTTAAACCTTAATTTCAATGAATTCACGTTTATTTTCTTCCTATTGTGATTTGTTTGTTTTGTTTTTAGATCGATAGTTGAATGAATGAGTGAATGATGACCCACGTCTTGATAAATAGGTTGAACATAATGATATTAATACGTCCTATTTTGTTCATTTACGCTTAGGTCTCTATTGAAATGTAATTATGTCTTATTAGGCTTCATTATGTACCAAGTGAGTTTCTAGTTGAGGTTTTTTTTTCGAAGCAATTGAATTTAAAAAAAAAAAATTTATTTTTAATTTCTCTGTATTTTTGACCATTCCGGGGCGTGATCATTGATTCATTCATTGATAGTGGCTATTCATTGCATGGCTTGGATTCTATGTGACTTGTGATATAGTTAAGGTATGGGTTTAATAATAATTTGAATTTATCTACTTTTATTTTATTTTGAGTTACTGTACAGGTTCGATAGTTTAAATATGTGTAAGTTGCTTTCATTTTATTTTGAGTTGAATTTTCAGACTTTCTTTGATAAATTCTTAAAATTTAAATATGAATACAATTATTACTGGTAGGATTATTGTTATTTTGGGAAGCTTGAGAGTCTGCTTATTGTTCATCATATCTCAATCATTAGCAACAGCGAGTGTATATTGTTATAGGTTGGTGGACTCTTATTAACTTGGCTCTTAAGGGACTAATCACTATTAATTAGGTCTATATATATTTCTTTTCTCTCTTATGGTTTTTCATTCATTTATTGATATTTCTCATAAGCATTCTTACATTTAAATTTATGCAGCAAGTATCAATTTATTTACTTCGTATATGTTCGTATATATTGAGTATTGTTTTCATGATGGATTTTAGAATATTATTTTCGTTTCTTGTATATAAGACTCAAATTTTTAAAAGGCGCGGCTATCAGTTCGATAGTTATCTTTATAATTATCTATTTATTTTCATTTTTTTTTTACACATTTAGTGTTTTTTTCTGGATAGATTTTCATTTTCACGACATTTCATACATCATTCCATCTCATCTACTGCATGGTTTCTAAACTTAACATATATTATCAAAATGTAAGGGGATTGCGTACAAAAGCCAAAGATTTCTATGTTTCGTTGTGTGAGTGTGATTTTGATGTTATTGCTCTCACGGAGACTTGGCTTTGCAGTGACATCAATAACTCAGAGCTATTTGACTCACGATACCAGATATTTCGCCGTGACCGATCGGGAGAATTGAGTAGAGGGGGAGGGGTGTTAATTGCCATCAAAAAGGAGTTTCCAGCAGACTTATGTTCTCCTCTTATTAATTCCGAATTTGAGAGTGTATGGGTTAAAGTGCATGTTGGTAAGTCAGACTATTTCTTTAATGTATTATATATTCCACCAGCTTCCACCATACAGAAATATGTGACCTATTTTGAGTTTATTGAATCTTCCCATTGTTTATTTGAATCAAATAGGTGTATATTATTGGGAGACTATAATATAAGAGAAATTAATGATAAAGATTATTGCTTGGAGTCGGGGACGGGGGTTGCAAGGTCGTTGGCTTCTTTCATGAATTTCTTCGACTTAGTCTCATATAACTCTGTTAAGAATCATAACGGCAGAACCCTAGATCTTGTGTTGGCAAATACACCCTTTCCGTTGAAAGTTGTGAGGGACGAATTCCCATTTGTCAATGAGGATGCTCATCACCCTGCCCTCTCTGTCTTGCTTCCTCTGCCAGAAATTGTGAGGGAGAGTCGACGAGCTGAGACTGGTGCATCTAGTTACAATTTCAGGCGGGCCAGCTTCCTTGATCTCTACTATCAGTTGAGTTCTATGTCTTGGAACACTGTCTACAATAGTCAAGATGTGGATGAAGCTGTCAATGAGTTTTACATGATTCTCTATTCATGCTTGGATGATAATGTGCCAATGGTTCACCAGAGCAGACCCTCAAAGTACCCTCCCTGGTTTTCTCAGGACATAGTGTGGGATTTGAAACTTAAGAACAGATTGAGTAGAAAACGGAGCTTCTCTAGGTACCATGATGAGCAATTTAAAATTGTAAGATCTAGAGTTAAAATAAAAATTGCTACTGCCCATTCAAATTATTTAAGGTCCATTGAGGAAAAGGTAAATTGTAATACAAAGGAATTTTGGAAATACGTTAATAACAAGCGTTCTTCTCATCTCAATGAAGAATTCATCAAGCATGGTGACAGAGTGTACAGGGGTCCTGAGATTCCTGATGTCTTTGCTGGTCTATTTATGTCTACTGCACCAGCTATTGCAACTGAGCCTGTGGAGGGTCTTGGGTGTGATGCCGGGTGGTCTTCTGCCAATTCATTTGAGTTTGGTTGCATATCTATGGAGGATGTTGCCAGTGCAATAAGATTGCTCAGCTCTGGTGCTTCTGGTGGCCCTGACAGTATACCTGCCTTTGTAGTCAAGGGTTGTTGGGAAATATTGAGTGGTCCTTTGCACTTTATTTTTAACTTATGCATACAAACATCTAAATTTCCCAAAGTTTGGAAGTGCTCACGAGTGACACCAGTCTTCAAGTCTGGTAATAGGTCTCTTGCAATTAATTACAGACCAATCTCAATTTTGAATGTATTTGCAAAAATATTTGAGAAAATATTATATAAGCAGATATTTTCCTTTGCACGCCCCAAGATTGTTGCCTCACAACATGGCTTCCTGCCTGGTCGTTCAACAGTGACAAATCTCTTAGAATTTGTTGATGGAGTATCGGAGGTTTTGGATGTTGGAGGCCGTGTGGATGTGATATACACCGACTTCTCCAAGGCCTTTGATACCTTGGATCATAATGTCCTGCTTACAAGAGTGGAGAGGCTAGGTTTTGGGGTTAATGCAGTCAATCTCTTGAGGAGTTACCTCACTGAAAGACTACAATTTGTTAATTTTGGTAACTGCAGGTCCAAGCCATTCTGTAGTGAGGCAGGAGTTCCTCAGGGGTCTAACCTGGGCCCTCTGTTGTTCTTGCTGTATGTCAATGACCTGCCTGATGTACTGAGATCTTCAAAGTGCCTGATGTTTGCAGATGATGCCAAGATTTTCAGACAAATTGGGTCCTTGAATGACTGTCAAATGTTGCAAAGGGATCTGAATGCCTTGTGTAAGTGGAGCTCTGACTCTGGACTGAGGCTGAATGTGGCTAAATGCAGGGTTATGTCATTCACCAGACAAAGGAATCCTTTTCACTTTGACTATAGAATAGGTGAAAAATCCCTAGAACATTCTTTAGTCTACAAGGATCTGGGAGTGATGATGGATGTCCATCTTGATTTTGATCAGCATATTTCACACCTGGCATCAAGGTGCAATCAACTGATGGGTTTTGTCTTCAGAACGTGCTCAGGTTTTCAGAGATGGGAGCCCATAATGCATTTATTCAAGGCTTTAATACGAAGTCTACTTGAGTATGCAGCACCAGTCTGGAGCCCCTATCAAGTCACATACATAGCAAGATTGGAGAGATTGCAGAATAAATTTCTCAGGTATCTCTTTTATAAAAGGTTTGGTCAGTCCTGTGAGTATGACTTTCCTACTCAGCAGTTGAGGACGCTGTTTGGGGTTGAGAGTCTTAAGCTTAGGCGTGAAATCGCATCATTGATTATTTTTTATAAGCTTCTAAGAAATGATGTGGACTCTCCCTATCTGCTTGGAAGGATTGGATTTGCTGTACCCACTCTTGGCCGAAGGTGGCATCCCTTGTTCAATGTCCAAAGGGCAAGAACGGTCAGCAGGTATTTCACTCCATTCAACCATATGCCTCGGCTACTGAATGGTCTGGGTGGTGAGGTGGACGTTTGGTCTGATTGTCCATTTGCATTTAGGTCAAAAATAAGCAAACTTCTGATACAGCGTGGGGATACCTGAGGTTTTCTTTTTAGGCTGATGAGTGGGATACTCCTTGGTCTTGTCTTGAATGTCTCACATTATTTTGAAAGTTTAATTGAATAATCACTCACAACATTCGTATTTCCAATTTTTATTTATTTATATTTTTTGCTATTATGTCCTTTTATTGAATTTCTCTCTTAGTATCTTCTCTGTAATCTTCCCTATTTTTATGATTTCTTATCATCATCATCATCATCATCATCATCATCATCATCATCATCATCATCATCATCATCATCATCACCATCACCATTACCATCATCACCAATCTATCATTAGCCATTAGCAGCCTCTTTGTCACATGTGAGTTACTGTATCTTTTATTTTCTTACATTCTAAGTTACTCTGTTTTCTATTTTTATTTTCGATTGTAAAGTGCTTAAATCATTGATTTTATATTATATTTGAGTTAAGGAAACATATCTGGGCATGTCCTGTTGTTTCCATATTGTTTGATGAATAAATAAATAAAATAAATAAATTATCAAACAATCGGAAGCCAAATCCACAAATGTCATTTTTAATCTCTATCAGATGTGAATTCGTTCCGAATTTCATTTATCGAAGATCTCCATTTTTTCTACTTTTCAATCATCAACATCACATCTTTCGTTCCGCATTCCATTTTTTACTTCTATTTTCTCTCTATTCCGTTTTTTTATTCATCCTGGATGTAACACATTTGTTGCCCACGCCACAGAAACGATTGGAGAAATATCCTTCTTTCACAGTAGGCTAATTCTTCTTTTTCTTTTCGCAAAAACGTGGGCGGCAATTCCAAAAAGAAAACTTTGTTTTTTTGTTCGTTTCATTTTTGAATAACATCAGCAAATTTCCATACGTGGAAAATAAGTTATCGCAGCTGCTATCAAAAAGGAAAAGTTCCCAGAGTAACAGTAAACGAAATGTATGAGATTCTAGTCTGAATCAATAATACCTCTATTCGTTCATGAACAAATTTATTCACAAATCTTACGCATACTGTTAGCGAATTTGATTCCCAAATCAATTCTAGAAAGAGTCACTCGTCTTGAAATGTCGTGTGAAGAAAAACAAAAAACACATGTTTACAAAGGAGGAGTTTTGGATGTGAGCCTCAAAAAACTAAAGAAGGGGAACTTTAAGTTGGGGAGCGATTAAATGAGACAATTCTCGGAAATGAAAAAATCCGTAATAGCATTTGAACAGATGGAAGATTTGCAATCTGAAAATGACGCATAATTTGTTGTAAATGCACTGAATGATGAGGGAAGTCTTCTTTACTACATTTCTGTGGGTGGCCAACAGTCAGTACCGAACAGCAAATAATTTTTTTGGGGAAGAGAGAGTTCCTAGTTTTTTAATTATTAGGAACTCTTACTCAAACATCAACTCTTAGAACATAAGAAATTTTACATCATATGATATAACTCAAACCAAGAGGTGGAGGTGGTTTTCCATGAGTTCCTGATGCAATTATATAATTAGGCCTAAATCAAATAGTGAAATACAGTAGCTGTTGTTAACATTAATTACTTTCAAATATTAAGGAAATTAAGAAACGCTCATAATATTGACTAATACTCGTACAGTAATATATAATTTCTCAATTCTCTCTTTTCTTCATAAATTCCATTACAAAGCTCTCATCAGAAAAACGAATTAATTTTTTTATTGAAAAAAACAGGAAAAAGTACCAACAGAAATAGAAGGGTGATTGCTAATTTTGTTGATGTTTAACATTGTTTTATAGCTGTCAGCTTAAAATAGCAAAGATCGCCGATTCAGGCGGGCGGGCGGTCGGGGTAAAAATGTAATACGTCATTCATCTTTGAAATGCCATATTTTTGAGCGATGATCAGGATCTAAATATAAAGTCAACTCATTTCCGATCGTCCAGCACGGCAAGCACAACAGAATATCGTTTATTGACCATAGAGTGATAATTATAGTTTCCAATAGGAGTTGAATTTCTGGACTGAAAGATCTCTGTATTTCTTCATTTCGTTTTTTATAGCCTACTTTTTAATGAGTAATGGTGATAATCATTATTACCCTAGTTAATTATTATATTTGAAAGATTTATTTTAATTTTTCTGTCTATGAGCACATAGAAAATGAAGAAGAGTCGTTGGTATAATCAAGTGTATAGTATAAGACAAAGTAAATGTCTACTATTATGTACGGTATAATTTTGAAATATTCCACTCAAATTATTCCTTGTTAAAATTTCAAATGCTGAATGCTGACTTCACATTCGATTTAAGTTATGAAGATTGATAAAATGTCAATGACCGTCGGTTATTTTTACAAATTCCTCAGAATCAGTCATTACTCTAGAACAAATCCAATACACTGTATTGTTCCAACTACGGCACTAGTTTACTTTTTGAAGGTGACGACATCACTTGAAATTATTGTGAAATAGCTAGCAATTACAATTTATTGATGCCCTATAAAAACATAAAAGTCAGCTCAGTTCAACGATCATTTATTTGGGTTAACTATTAGCTTCTTACAATGTTCACTAATCATCAACGATGGATTAATAATTTCATTTCAGATTCTACATTTCACTGTCAGCTTTGAAATAGGCCTAATCTTCACAAATTGAATTACGTTATACTTGAACATATCAATTCAGTCCACAGGAAAATTTGAGCTTATTCATTCCATAATTAGTTTTCATAATCTCACCGTTAACGTGAAAATCAAGAAAATATCACTGTACAATTGGGAACAATTAAAATATCAGAATATATAAATTAGGAAAAAACCATCAGCAATTGTTGAAAAAATGTAAACCAAAGCTACAGACCTGATATTTTTGAGCCGAATGTGATAACAGCAATCAGGAACAACAGCGAGTTGAAGGAAGACATGTTTATTAAAGAAGAAACAGTGGTAATATGATGAACGACTTGTGTCTGACGATGATCACTCATTTATAACAGCATTCTTTCATTAGTGTCGTTCCTGGACACACGTAACAGACCGTAACTTATCAACGTGAACAGACATGTAAAACTAAGCACTCCTATTGTAAACACTGAGCTAACGTATTGATAAACTCGGAAATTAATTTCAACTCTAAAGTTCAACAAAATGCAATGAAATTATGGCTTCCAACTTCCAACTATAACAAAGTTATTTTGAAATTTATTGTAATAATCACAACAAAATCTGTGCTATTGATAACGTTATCAGATTTCAAATTATAGATCAAGTGCGAAAATAAGACAGAATTTTCACCGTTGATAAAGCATTAGATAGTATTTTTTTTAATATATAGCAACAAGTTTTGCAATAAAAAATTTCTCGAATACAGAATGAGACGTTATGATGTAAACACAAAATCACATGTGATAATCATGAAGTTCACCGGTATCAACTGGTTCAACGGATGACGTCTATCCACTACTGACAGGTAAACACCGGTTGTTATAGGTTATGTTCGTTACACTACCATGGCAACGGATTGAATCGCGGTAGATCGCAACAGAAATTTGCAATGAAGTAAACCGATTCGCAGCTAACAAATCGAGCACTTTGAGTGTATTTTGTAGACAATATTATGTACTGATCGTGATCACAACGTAACGAATATTTTTACGCGAAATACGTCGCGACAGCCGACAACTGACTGATAACAACTGCCAACAAACACGTTCGGGTCTCAACTGGCTTGTTGCGAGCTTGCGAGTGGAGACTGGCTTGTTTGGCTCGCTGCTCGCCCGCACGCACAAGTTCGCGCCTAGTGATGATCAGCTGGCTCTCCTCAGCTGGCACCCGAGCGCCCTCACTCGAGCCATCTTGACACTACAACTATGTCAAGTTCAAAGGCAAGAGCAGCATCAACGGTGGCAGCAGCAGCCGAGAAAGAGAGCGCCGACGAGAAAGCAGAACGAATTGGAGCAGAGAGCGGCTAGACCGGTTGCTCGGTTCCTAGATACAGCACGAATTAGGAGAAAAAAATAGGCATACTTTAAATTATAATTGAATTATTTTATATATTTGAAATTGGTTGATGAATGTATTATATATGTTATCTGCTACATCATTAGTTTGATTTAAAGAATCATGCTTATGACTCTATTAATAGTGAGGTGGCTCTCGGAAGCCTGTAAGTTTAATAGAAGTTGATAATCCATGAAAAGAATTTTTTAAAAACATTAATATTCTGTCTCCACCAAGATTTTCACATCAATAGTTGCTCTTATATTGTCAACAATATTTTTAGTTTTCAATACATTTATTATTATCTTCATTTTGTAACTACAATTCTACAATAATTACCGACATTGTAATTATTGGAACTATTTTCTACTAATTGAATTTTTTTAGAAAATATCGTTTTGAAAGTTCATTTTCAATTTACCACGAAACATGAATTGGAGCCAGGGTAAAATAATTCTTGAGTTTCTTAGTCACAAAATTGTTTTCATTGGCTTGGGATTTCTGTTTAGATTATAATAATTTTTATTCCTTGTTGCAATAAATTTAGAAATAAGAAAATTTTAGTTTCAATCCCAAACTCATATAGAGAAAATAGTAGAGTAAATTTACTCAATATGAAATTTAATTCTTTAATCGAATTTCAACTTATTCTGTTTAGAGGTCGATTCTTCAGATACAAGCAATTTTCTGTACCTGTATTTGAATTAAATGTAAAGTATATGTGCATTACAATGAATAATAAAAAATTTCAAGTGATTAAAGGTGATTACACTTGTTACCCACTTCAAATTCAGAGACAACACTCCTTGACTGCAAAATAAAAGACATGAAAAAGTATTATGCATCTGTGCATAATAATGAAGAATGATATTATTGTATTGAAAATCACAGAGATGCAAGGTGATAACAGTGATAACACCCGTTGCCCATTTCAAATTCAGAGCACTGGCACAGAGCCCACGAACCAGGTGAAGTGCTGTACAGTAAAAGATGCGGGCACTTCACCTTTTCCGTGGGCACGAGCCGCCAGTGATTCAGAGACAACACTCATTCAATGTAAAAAAGAACAAAACCACCGTGTACTCTCAAAAACACACAGCTATTTTCACAACATTAATTACCGCAGACAATACGCTATCCAAATCGCATCAACAACAAATAACGCGGTCCACTTAAAATTGAAAACACAGCTCCAAAGTGTCGCATCAGTTTAGCCGGCGATAAATCAGGCAGCAAACGAGATGCGACGACAATACAGTGCACAGCACAAGGTGAGTTCACATTGGACAGCCAAACCAGTGTCCAATTCACACACACATGCTCTGGATACTTGCCATTATTTGCACCGACCCCGGCTTTGACACTGATCTAATTAATTGCTCCATACTCCTGAAAAGAGCGCGGCGTGTACTCATTAAGCGCTCAACAATGGAGGCATTATGGCGGCAGATAGACATTGACATTGGAGTCCACGGTGGCAGACAAGAAAAGCCTGTCAGTGTGGAGTGTGCCCTGAGCCCTGCCACTGCATGCCTTCTATTCATTGCCAAAGCACACACAATTCGCGCGCGCTGATTATCATTCTTGCCATTCGACTAGTGTGAACACATGAGACACGTGTGATAAGCTACCATCCAGACAATGCTAACATTCAATATCCAACAGAACTACAATACAGTACCAATAACGGGTGCGGTAGTGAGGACAGATGGTTTTCGAAAAAATGTAAAATGGTTGTTTTTATTGAAAAACAAATTCATTGACGCCATAATGTTCGCATTGGAATACTATTTGAGACAGCCACATGTGATAAATCACTTTTTTGAATTTTTACAACATTGCTATCGCTCGTCAGCCGTCAGCTTGGGCGACTTTCACGCGAATTTCGTCCTTCAATTCCTCCTAAGTTTGAAGCTTGTTCTTGTCACAGAGAAGAAACTTATTCTCTGTGTTCTCGTCTAGGATAGTGTTTCGGGAGGGAACTGCTCTATTCCGATAAATGTTCAAGTGGGGTTGATGGAACTCAAGCTGTAAGCTATCACAGTAACTGACTCATTATTTCGGACAAAACAATCATAGGTGAAAACGTGGTGCTCTACCAACCGCCATGACGTGCTCTACCAACAGGGCCGGATCTACCAATTTTTCTAGGGGGGGCAAGCTTTAATTTTTGCGCCCCCAGGCAAGTTTCAATTTCTGCGCCCCTCCCCCTACATAAGATTTATTGAATTCGACCGCTTACAAGAAAGGCATATGAGACTTATACATGGTTGAACAAATACAAGGTTTAAATCAAACTCAGGTCAAGTTGAATTACACGACATTAATTTATAATTGCTATTGAAAATTTTCATCCTTTGCAAACATACATATGGAGTTTCCGAAGAAGAGAAAGACCGTCAAACTTAGTCACGTTGGAATGATGAAGGAAAAAGTTTCAATAAACATGAGATGAAAAATTATTTGTTCCAAGATAATGATGGCGGGTAAATTTCTTCAAAATTTCAATTCTATGATTCTTTTGCGAACTAATGAGAGTAAGTTAATTGAGTGATCAATGCCTATGAAAATCATCTAAGAAATTAAATGAACCAGCTAAAAGTTTGTAACTTTTATTATTATTGAGATAATGATACAATTTGCTAAAAAATATATTTTTCCAACTTTAGAGGGATGAACAGAGTATTTTGAATCACGCAATATTGTAGAGATTTTTATTTTGAATAGAAAATATTTGGTGATTTTTTCGTATAAAATGCACTTAAACCTCACAAAGCAGCATTTGAAGGTGACAGACAGAACAGCAATCTTTCCAAAACGTTTTTGTCTCTATTATAACTTGATTTGTTGGGTTTGGATGCGTTTTAGACGAGAAAGTTACTGAATATTTTTTGTTCAGAATCAAATTCCCTCCAGTTTGAAATTTAAAATTTGAGGTAGTTAGAAATACGGGTCAACTTGAAAAATAAAATGAAAATCGAATACCCTTTTAAAAACATTAAAATTATTAATACACATATATGTGTTTAAAAACTTTAAAACTATTAATACACAAATATGTGTGTATTAATAATTTTAAAGTTTTTAAAAGGGTATTCGATTTTCATTTTATTATTAAATTATTTCAAATAGCCCTATGTTTTAAAGTTTAATTTTCAAATAACGGGTCAACTTGTATAGTCTAGTCCAAGCAAAGAAGACATTCTGTCAAGATGGGAAAATAAGTCTAGCTCGGTCAATGCTGGTTCAAAAATTATAAATATAATCTCAGAATGTAGGAAACATTCTGCTCTACAATTTAAGACCAAATTAATAAGTTTTGAATCAATATTGCCGTGCTGGAGTTTTCCCATTTTCCCATCTTGCCAGCATGTATTCTTTGCTTGAGGTATCCTATTTCTATCCCTTTGAAGTTAACAAATTGAGATTATTAAGCATATTTTTCCTATTATTTCAATAACCATCAAAGTTACAAACCTCTCTTCACTTTTGATTCCATTTGGTTTTCAGCTAATTTTCATGAGAATTGATAACTCGGGGGTCGCCACAAATTATGAAGTAGAAATTTAAAGAGAAATGTGATATCATACATTACCATTTTCGGTACCATTATCATCTCGGTAACGAAGCATTTTAGGGGGCATGACTACTGAAATGTCTTTCTCTACTTCGATGTAAGGAAATTTCTCACAAAGTTTTTCGGTTTATTTCAGAAAAGTTTTTCGGTTTATTTCAGAAAAGTTCAGTTTAATTAAGGATAAAATGATAAAATCTGAATCGTGGATAATTCCTCAAGAGCAAAGATCACTTGTCCATGTGTTTATATTTTTTTAATTTCCACCAGGGGCGGCTCGAATGAGAATATTTCGGTCAGTGCAAGTGGCCATTAGACGCCCTTCTGCATGGATTTCTCTAATAAATTTTTCAATTTGAAATTGAGGGGGTTGCAAAAGTAATTCAATCATACATCGTGATGGGTAACGTCCCATACTCAGAGAGAGAAATAAGTTTAATAAAGTTTTAACATTTTGAATAGTTACTGAATTCATTAAAATCTAATGAGTGGATTATTTTTCTCCAATGCAGTAATCAATTACAAAGCAAAGTTGAAAAACACTTGGAAATTCAGTGATACACAGTCTTTGAATACTTCGTTTCTTTCAGGGCTACTGTATTTTTTGAAACATTAAAAAATGTTTACAATCAGAGTACAATCAAGTGTAAATAAACACTTGAAAATGGCAAATTAGCCGAACATGTTGTGGGAAATTAAAAAATATTTTAAAAGGGTACTCTGATTGTAATAATTTTTTAAAGTTGAAAAAAATAAAGTCTTTGAAGTATGTGATGAATGTGTATGAGTTAATTTTTCAATTTATTTAATAACTTCTTATTCATTGAAAAAGGGAACTGTCACTCTCATTATGAACTTTTTCAATTTTTTCTCCCCAAGGTATTATTTATATAATACACACCTTTGTTTCTCCCCAAAGCGAGTTGTATAAAAATGTATCCACTGAAAAAAGCCCTTTCATTCAATTATACAATTGGAGGCTATAAATATAGCGTCTTGATTAGAGTAGATGTCGATAGACAAGTGATTGGAAAATTAAAAAGGATTATTACAAAATACAATTTACAAGTGAAATCTATGTTCTATAAGCCCCATAGTAATAGCATATATCTCAAGATACAACTTATTCAAATTTAGAGATTGAAGCAGCAACAATATTTTCACAAGATAATTATTAAAAAACTCACACAGAAGTACTTTCGAATGTTTGTATAGTTGTAAAATGAATATTATAAATTCAAATTATAAAGGCGCCGGGAAGTTGGGATACCTGTACCAGAAGACAGGGGAAAAAATTAATAGAGACCAAAGTTCTTGAAGATAATCAAAGATATACAAAAGATAGTCTACAAAATTTGTAATAAAGTTACTCGT
Source organism: Sogatella furcifera (assembly GCA_017141385.1). Classification (NCBI taxonomy): domain Eukaryota; kingdom Metazoa; phylum Arthropoda; class Insecta; order Hemiptera; family Delphacidae; genus Sogatella; species Sogatella furcifera. The sequence continues at coordinate 13,994,206 of CM029547.1, read as the reverse complement.
GTAATATTATTTTCTGAAGATGTACCATAATTTGTCAGAATATTATATTTTATAATTTTCCATAAGTCCCAAAATATTTTTATTAAAAAAGGCGACTTCAGCTCACGATTTTACGCCCCCTAAACTCGACGCCCGGGGCACGTGCCCCCTGATAACGACATGCTCGCATACCTACTGTGACGTCACTGCTCACGTATTCCCCTCCTCACCGCACAGTTCGTCTCCTCCACGCACAATTCGACCCCTCCCACCTAATCTGCTTACCACCGGTGCGACAACATCCTCCTCACGGCTGACCGACACCAGTAAACCATCCACCACCCATCCGTTCTGTTTTTTCGCGCTTTTCTTATCAGACGATACAATAGCATCTCTCTTTTTCGTGAGGTGTAATGTTAGTTCGCCTCCTCGCGGTGCACCCTGGATAACGCTAAATGAGCTAACGCTAACTGGCGGTCAGACAAACGATTGTTCTCCTGACCACACACGACACAACTCTACGTTTTCGGAATTTGCAAATGAATAATAATAAACCCAACAGTCCTTCTAAGGACTACCCGACTAGAAATCTTGGGCCTTCTGTCCGAATTTGTCATTTAAATGTAGAGAGTATAAGTTATTCTAAGAGCCAGTTTTTATCAAAAATTTTAAAACAAGACAACATTGATCTGGTCGCAATCCAGGAAACACACTGTGACAGTGAAGAAAAACTGAAGAAAAGAGGAAGGATACCTGGCTATGATTTGCTCGGTGCCACATACCATCATGTATATGGTGTTGCCACTTATGTGAGATGCAATGTGGATAATGCTACCCTGATTTCCACCTCATCAGACAACGATATTCATTCTGTTGTAGTCAAAATAGGAAGCTTCACAGTGACAAACATCTACAAACCACCAGGCATTGTATGGCCACCTGCAGTGATACCAATACAACCACATCCTGCAGTCCACGTGGGTGACTTCAATAGCCACCATGAACAGTGGAGATATAAGTCATCTGACGGAAATGGTGAAGCGGTGGTGGAATGGGCTGAGGATGGGAATCTGAATTTAGTATTTGATGCTAAAGATAGGTTCACTTTCAGGTCAGCAGCATGGCAGCGGGAGTACAATCCAGATCTATGTTTTACTTCAAGCAATAGCAAAGGCCAACCACTGCCAGCCACCCGGAAGGTTCTCTTTGACTTCCCCACAGCCAACATCGTCCGGCTCTCATAGAGATAGGCACCCAAATCCCACTTGTGACATCTACACCCCAACCAAGATGGAATTTCAAAAAAGCGGATTGGAAGAGATTCTCAACAGAGCTGGATAAATGCCTGGGTTGGATACCGCCAACAAGCAAAAACTATGGTAGATTCATTGGAGCTGTTAAAAGCACTGCTAAAAAGTGCATCCCAAGAGGGTACCATCGGGAATACATTCCAGGATGGTCTCAAAACAGCAATGAATTGTATCAAGCATTTTTGGAGACTGGTGACCAAATTGTGGCTGATGAGCTACTCCACAGCCTTGATGAAGCAAGGAAAGAGAAATGGGTGGAGACGGTTGAGAGTATGAACTTTCAAACCTCAAGCCGTCAGGCATAGACTTTGCTGAGGAAACTGGGGAGTGGAGCACCCATGAAGAGACAAAAAACAGATGTTTCAGCAAATACCATAGCGTCTCACTTGGTGGCAACATCCAAAGCAAGAATAGACAAGGCACATACAATTGAAATAAAATGAAAACTGAGATGCCTGAAAAAAGAGGCAACAGAGAGTGAATATAGCCAGCCTTTCACTTCACAGGAAATAGGATTGGCACTCAAGTCTGTAGCCTCCAGAAAAGCACCAGGGTTTGACAGTATCAACCCAGAATTCCTAATAAATTGTGGAAAGTATGCAAGGGTTTGGTTGGCTGGATTCTTCACTGATATAATGCAAACTGGTATCATACCCAAAGAGCTCAGGCAATCAAAGATCATAGCAATCTTGAAGCCAGGAAAACCTGCAAACTCACCCAAGAGCTACAGACCAATTGCATTATTATCAGTAATATACAAATTATTAGAGCGGCTGATTTATAACAGGATTAGCCAGAAAGTATTTGAAAGTATCCCAATCAAACAAGCTGGATTCAGACCTCACCAAAGCTGTGTTGACCAGGTTCTCTCACTCACAACAGGCATTGAAGCCGGATTTCAGAAAAAGCTGAAAACCTCTGCTGCATTTATTGATTTATCAGCAGCATATGATACTGTGTGGAGAGAGGGCATGATATACAAGCTCCTCAAAGTGATAAACTGCAAAGTGACAGCTTGACTCCTGAACAATATGCTGAGTGACAGAGCTTTCAAAGTCATCCTGGGCTCTGATATAAGTACACAAAGAAAACTCAGGAACGGCCTGCCTCAAGGCTCTGTGCTTGCCCCACTCTTGTTTAGTCTGTACATCGCAGACATGCCAGAGACAACATCAAGGAAATATGGCTATGCTGATGATTGGGTGTTGACAAATCAGAGTGGGTCGTTTGAGGAGATGGAGAAGACTCTCACAGCTGACTTGGGGAAACTGGGAAAATACTTTTGTACATGGCATCTCCAACCAAATGCCAGTAAAACCGAGGTGTCATGCTTCCATCTGAGTAACAAAGATGCTAACAGGGAGCTTCGCATACAATTTGAAGACAAGTGGCTCACTCATTGCAAAACACCTAGATACTTGGGCGTAGTACTTGACAGGATGCTTTCTTTCAAGGAGCATCTTACAAAAACGGTGGAGAAGTTGAAGTCCAGAAACAATATCATCCAGAAGCTCTGTGGAACTTCTTGGGGAGCTTCAGCATCTACATTGCGCACATCAGCCCTGAGTCTTGTGTTTTCAACTGCTGAGTATTGTGCACCTGTGTGGCTGAATAGCTCGCATGTGCATAGGGTTGATGTTCAGTTGAATTACTCAATGAGGATAGTTGCTGATGTCATAAAATCAACGCCTACAGAATGGCTCCCGGTACTGAGTCATATTCCACCCCCCAACCTCCGACGCATGAATGCTCTAACAAGAGAGTTCAACAAGATCCTACAAAATCAAAACTTGCCAATACATGAGGATATAGAACATGCCAATCAAATCCGCCTGGTGTCTCGGAAGCCTCCCACCAGAACGGCATTAAATGCTCTTGATGGTGGATTCAGTTTGACAGACGCCTGGCAACAAGAGTGGCATGCAAGGCAAATCAATCTTGTCCCATGTATCACCCAAAGGCCACCAGGTTTTGATTTGTCACGCAAACTGTGGTCGACTCTTAACAGGATCAGAACTCAGCATGGAAGATGTGCTTATGCGTTGCATAAGTGGGGAAAGGCTCCATCGCCCTTTTGTGAGTGTGGCGCAGTCCAAACCATAAGACACATTGTAGAAGAGTGCACAAGAACTGCTTATGAGGGCAGGTTGGATGACTTCCTGGTAGCGACGCCAGATGCAGTGGCTTATTTAAATAGTTTAGAAATATGTATATAACTTTTTTTAAATAACCCTTTTTATTTGTGTTCCACCTATTTAAGCTTCTGACTAAGATGACTTCATTGTTGATATGTGTGACTTATGTTAGATAACATAAAGATTTGTGTCGTGGCGCCATACGCTAAATAAATCTCTTTTTCGTGCGTTTCTTTAAAAAGGTTCAACCGCACTTGCCATTTATGAGTGCTATTTCGGTTTCATGGAACAGATAGATTGATTGACAATGGCGCAACACACGCAACCCGCGATGCATCTACAAATCTAGAAATTCTAAAAATTCCACTGTACGTTCTCCGCACAGTGAACAATCTGTGCATACTACACCAGCCTCGTCTACCAAGGATCCATGACGACACGGAGGACAACTGGAACTGAAACACAAAATCGTGAGAACTCATGATTCAAACACTAGTCTACCATTCTCACCACTCTCAGTACTCAGTGGAAGAGTACTACGTCTCACGTCCGTCCTCTCTGCCGCACCTGTTATAATGAATATACCATTGGATTTAGGATATAATATGGATATGAGTCCGTTCATGACTGATGGATATTGTTTGTTTAAAAATAATGTTATTATCACATAGGAGTATATTGTAAACACAGAAAGATGAGAGACTGTCATATATGCTTATTTCTGCATAGTGAATCATGAGTGTTGTTATATTTAGATATAAAATGCAGTGTACTATTATATGTTTTTCTGTGATCAGGAAGGTCACACGTGTTGGAATAGATGGCAATAGATTGCTCGATTATTCATTCATTTATTATATATTTCTTTCTATTTTGAGTTCTCAGTCCTAGACTTTTAAAATGTGATAAATTCAATATGCAAGACTAAACAATAATTCTATTATATTATTCAATACTATATTTCTTTTAATGTAATCGAATAAATGTGGAAAGCATTGAATGCGAAAATGCTTGAAAAGAATCAGAGATGTATTTCTGCGAACAACAAACTACAATTAGAATTCTTGAATGTGAAAATTATACGAATTGGTGTTGAATACTTTTAATTCTTTATGGAAATTGATTTTCTGTGTTCATACCTCACCATTGTTCAACCACAATTGCCTGCTGATGTCTTTCCTTCAAATCGGATCAAAAGCCTCAACCTGGGCACTGGTAGCCACTATGGTCAACCGCGCATAATACCACTTTGTCAATTCGATTAACCGCAATCAATTAACGTCATAATCCGCTGCATACATTACTAAACAACCGTAACCATTTTTGCATTCACATTTCACATTTCCCCTGCCATCTATCACAACAAAGACAAGCCGCCAGCAGCAAAAGAGCGAACGGTGCATGACTGTGAAATGGTCGCGTATTCCATTCCAATGCATAGGGAGTCCTACAACTGTCATATTTATGCGAGCGCGTTATTGACCACACGACCTGCAGTCGTCATGAATGAATTCACTGGCCGGATGAATCGTTCACCATTTGCACAATGGGTGAATCCAACAGATGTTTGGACTCATGCCACTGCCGAATCAGTCCTACTAATTAATTGTTAAAATAGAACGCGAACCCAGCCACCAGTCGCCTCCAACTTTTGTGTTTGGTGTGATTGTGTTTGCCAGCCCCCCCCCCCTACGCACACTCGACTCCACAATTTTCTTGTTTTTCAGCCGAGCTGCATGCCAAGAGAAAAGTTGAAGTATTGTGTAATTATAACTCTGAAAACATTCCACAGTGAAATTGAATGTACAGTCCAGTTTATTTCAACGCCAGAGGAAATAAAATTTTGGCACTTCGGTTCTTTCGATTCTTCAGCTAAAAATGGAATGCTTTATAAATAAAACACAACAGTACAGTTGTGTTTGGAGCAAAATGGTATTAACATAGAATTAAGCGGTACCGTAAATAAAATATTCTATTGTAATTATTGTAGTAATGAGTAATAATACAACTCTGGTTGTTTCTTATGAGCAGTTTCGACTAGTTATGGGACAGATTTAATTTTAAAATTATAGCGAGCTTTTATGAAGGTTAATTAATCCATTTATTGGAATTGAATTGTGCTTCAGTAAGTATTGACATCATTTTGTATCTAGTATTAAGAAATATATTCAACTTCTGAATTAATTCCACACTTCAATGACCAAGATTTTCAATATAGTACGCACCCTATCTAGTACTGTATTAAGAAATATATTCAACTTATGAATTAATCCCTTACTTCGATGACCAAGATTTTCAATACAGTACGTAGTCTAGAAGAATTATCTGCAGATGAACAATAGAGACCTATACTCTTGTATGTTGGGAAACACCTACAATATTTCCTACTTCAAAAATTCTACACTTGATTATCTCTTTTCTACTAGGAAAGAAGTGGCTGATTTTCTACAAAATTCTAGGCTAGTCCTTGTTTACACAATTTAGATACAAGCAGAAAGTAACTGGTAATTAGAGAGTGATGAGAAGTTGGGACTGGGAAGTCTCTCAGAAGACTAGATATCCACTCCTATCTAATGAATTAAACATTTTTCTCTGAGCACCTCTTACAACTCAAATAAGATTACCACGAATCCAAAACTTTTTCTGATGTGACATTCGAAACACTTTGATGTTATTTATAATGTATGTCTCAAGTAATTAATGGTACGTGAGAATAACCTGTATTTATATCGATATTACTTAGAAATTCTGCAACTGACAACCAAAATATGATGCAGTATTAACTGCATGCATGTAACAAGCAATTCAAAAAACACGAAATAAATTGTCTCTACCGTGGTGAAATTACTTTCAAAAAAGATTAATGGAGTAGGTTTAGTGCCAAAATGTCGACTTTAATTTTCAAGCAGATCGCTCGGAACTGCTTTTGAAGTAGAAAGGTGGGGAATGGGGATGAACACTAAATAATCGTTAACTAGCTGTTATGAAGATGAGATGAAAGATGTAGACGGGATGTGACAAAGTAAGAGGAGACTACAAAGAAGCAGGGGAGTCAAAGTAGTAGGGGTAGGATATGTATAATGCAGATGCGACAAAATGGTCAACCCGGCTCTTCTGGTTGATTAAATTGTGATGGACCCATTTAAAGCTGACCAAAGTCGTAAACTGATGTAGTTGAGGGGTGATGAATTTTTAACGACGCCACAAATCAAAGATGAGATGCGTTTTCTGTTTGTTTTGACGCCTAATCGATTCCTAAAAGCTTGATGTATGCCGTCAGACATTGTCGTCCTGTTCCGTCCCCACAGAATTGTTAGCCTGCTTGTTTAGGTTGAGTTAACCTTTGGGTGAGGTTCGGTTTAGACCAGTCACGTGCTATTCGGGATCGGATTAGGCGACGCTAGGTGTTATAACTCGATTTGAATTGCAAATTATTTCAATCGCCCCCGAAATCCGAAAAGCCCCAGGTCTGATCCCCAATCCTCCACGCCTTGGGACCTCCTGCCTGTAATTAAATTTGTGACCTGCACAAATAAATAAACCGATCTCGAAGCAAAAGGGTTGGAGCCTTTGATTTGAATGGTATTGTTACAAAGGATTATCGTAATAATTGTATGACAAGGCAACTTATAGTAATTCAAATAGGGAATCTGAGAAAGGGTTATTATTCAATATTTGCTTCTTCATCTCCTTGAAGTCTGTTTATTATTGAACTTTGAGTTATTAACTTGAAACATATTTTTAAAATAGTAAATCGAATTATTTGATAGCAAGCTGAATAATCCCGATAAAAGATGAAAAAGCTCTTTGATGAAGTCGATATTCATTATACATAAGTTAAAAATTTCAAGCAGATAAAACAATATGATAAGGCGTGAGTTACTGTTTGAACGAGTTTTGAAATGAAATGTTTTTCTGCATATTTCGAACTCAACATTCATTTTCTTCAACGAATACAAAATTATGAAATCATATTTTATTTGATCATTCAATGGAAGTATTAAACATGTAAAATGTAATAACAAGTGAAAATCCGTCTCTACTCAAGCTAAACGAAGTCCTAGCAAAGTAAGATGCAATGTGAGCACGCGTTCGGTCGATAAGGACCGAATGGCTCCAGCAATAAATTATGAAGTTTTAAATTGCTCAAACAACTCCAAACTTTCTCAAAAATTGTTTCATAAATTATGAAAATCCAAGGAAAACTCCATCGGCAAACATATCGCTGATGAATGCAAATTTAATTATCATTGAAATAGAATTGAAATTGTTGTGAGCTGTCATGGTTCATGTACAATGTAGAGGAATGGAGGGAAAACTTTTGAAACTGTTTTGAACTTGATAGCAAACAGCCTGTTGTTCTAAAGTTGCAGTGATTTATTTGTCTGACTGTGACAGATCATAAAAGCGCATAACTCTAGATAATTGATCCAGATCTAATGAGCGGAAAGATCAAGACAACATATTAGGCTACATTACTAATAATACAGATTTGTCACTCTATTTGGAAGAAAGCGATAAATTGGAGAAGTAAACATTCAAAGTATTTCCTTTTCAAGATAATCTTATTGAATTTTCGTACTCGTTCAACAACGTTCTCGAATGCCATGGCTTTAATCCAGTTATTTTTATAACAAAAATTGATTTCTTCATCAGCTGCTGATGAGATATCTCGTTCTTTTACTAGGCCTGAAAAATTAAAATGAGAAACAATGATAAGAATGCCAAATAAATGAAATGTGAAAGTAGGCGTGAAATGTTCTTGAAAACTCGTAAATTTTTATCGATAATTAGAATTGAATAATGATAACAGTATGTTTCCAATCATCATATCCCACGTGAGAATGTGACTCACTATCTCGGATTGGAAGGAAGCCTGGATGCCGCAGAGCCCACTTTGATTATTGTTGATTAAATTTTCATACTTCCTATTCCAATCACACTAACAAATTCCAATAAAAAGCAATAGGAAACCAATTTTCTATTTCAATTAGATAGCGCATCACCCTTCCTCAATAAACCAGGATCAAATCAGAAGACTCGCGGAACGCTCGATTCAGAAATGGGAAACGAGTATCGGGGCAGTCGAATAAAAATTGCAATAGAATGTGGAAGACGTAAGTCCCCGTACAGAACCTGTTGCAGATTCCACCCTCCTCCCTCGGTACAAGACATTTTCATATTGAATACATAGACTATTTTCCAAAGAAGAAATATTTCGCATTCAATGCAAGACGTGGTGGATGGTACAGTACGGCTCAGCGCAGCACAACATTGGCCCAGTTACTTTTGAATTACTTTTCTCATTTTGCACAGAATACATTTCTCCATGTCGTTATATTCCTCCTCCATACCTACTTACTTCTCCAATCCATACACAAATTCACCATTCATACATCACTCGTCTGACATCCATTTTATAGATAGTACTTGTGCGAACTATGTATGTTCAACGCAAGTTGAATACTGCTCTGCATTTCAAAAGCCATGTTATCTCATACTCTGGAATATACTTCAACAGCAATATTTATTGAGGATTTGATTGGAAAGTTGAATTGGGGAAATTAAACTATAAATCACTAGGCTATTGCTGTAGTATATTCGCTACAGGTAATACAGTGTTTTTTATAAATTTTTCATGCTAGTAATACCTTTCCTTGCTTATCTAGTCTACACTATTATTTCTAATTAATTCATCTCTATGGATTGATACAACACATAATCATAAAAAGACCTGAGAGAGAATAATAAGAGTTAATCGTTAGTACTTCTCTTCCGCATCTTACCTTATTCAGATTTAGCTTACCTATTACTGAAATTATAAGGCAGCATTATATTAGATCGTCTCTAAAATTTGTAAGATCTTCTAGATTAGCAGTGGAATTTGTGAAATGTCTGAATGTATTTGATCAATAGGCCTATTATGATTTAGTTTAAACTTTTAAAACTGGATTTCAGAATACGTTTTCCTACGTTTTGTATATCTTGGAGCAATACAATTCATACAACTAACTGCATGTTTCAAGTTCACTGATTTATTATAGTAATAAAGATTAGCTTAATCCTACATCAGTCAAATGTACATTTAAGAAGAACACGTGAAAACGTGCAGTTGATTAAATAAAAAGAAAAGCAGTTAAAAATGAAATATGACACATATGAAACAAAATCGATGATGTGGTAATAATGAATTGAGAACAATACCAAGGTTATTGGAAAATAACCTTGTCTTTAATAACTTTGGAACAATACTATACTAGTAGTTCTGTGAACAGTAGACCTCACGAAGTCATCCATGTTCCCTGCATCATAGAAGCACTGTCTGTCTTTACGGTACGTTCTAATTTATTGTGCGTCGATTCCGAAAGTCGGCGCGAGGAAGTCAGCAATTCAGTGGCCACAGTCACGCTTTAGTTTTTTACGGCATCAGTCCGTCACTATGGCCAAAGCTGGTGCTACATACAGACAATTTCATAAAAATTGAATATATGCAAATAAATAGTGCATGCCACATCAATCCTATATTTCAACTTGAAAAGCTCAGCTGCATCCAAGGTCATAATAAATCACCTCAACCCACATATTTCCTCCAAATTTTTCCCCAATTTCTTTCACATTATAGGTATAGAGATTGTAGGCTATGCCCGGTTTTTCCAAGCACCCTCAGACTTGAGGGACCCTAGACCTTGGACGAATCGTCAATGGAACACTATAGAATTTTTAAAATTGCTGTAGGCTAGTATTGAAATTCATTTTTCTGGAACGTATCTGCATTCTCATTGGTTACATACGGTACTCAAACAAAATAATGATATTATCATCAGTTCAAAGCGAGAACATATAAGCAGGACCTCCTAAATAATAATTCAGTAGCTGTAATTCAGTAGCCTACTTCGAGTGTTCGCATGCGATTTTGTATTTTTTGAAATGACTGAGGACAAAATAAATCATATTATAAATTTCAATTTAGAGGAGTAACAATTGCTCTTGAGATTGATCGCTGGAAAGTCTTATAATAGAAAATAAAAGAACGGATGAAGTAACTTTGAAAGAAAAGGGCCTATATTCTCCAGATAATCCATCAATGACATCTGGATCATCCATTGAATAATTTTTTATATATTTATTTATGAAGATATGAAGATACTTCATTTATTTGCTCATTTGACTATTGGATGAATGCATAACCTCACAACGTACCGACGAGTAGATGCATAGCTTCCTTTAATAGAAGGCCATGCCCTAATAATATGGCAACGTCGCACTGGAGGTACAGATTTCATAGTATAAGTAGTACAGACCAGCTGAAAGCATTGAATCTATTGCAAAGCTGGTGTGTTAATTTTGTTTTCTTAACTTTGATTTCAGTTTTATTAGATAATAATCTTTTTGAAAAACCTTTCGAATATAATTCAATGAGATGTCGTATTTCTGTTCCATTCTCGGTATTGACAGCAATAATCTACGAAAAAGAAATGAATTTATTCAAATTCTTACAATGTCATTTGATGTTGAGCAGCAAAACCAGTGGCTACGTGCAATCCCAAGAAAGGAGTTGATTCCTTCAGAAAAATTGAATGTGTGTTAAAAATTTTCTAACAAGGATGTATTGAGTTTTGTGAAGCGAATATCAGGACAAATATGGAAATTGGATGTAATGGTAGAGATAGATAAGCCTAATTTATGAGAAGAAGCGCTGCCCCATTCTCAAATGTTCATGATGATGGACTTCGGTTCGATAAGTAAGGGGACGGATCAGCAACCAATGTTTCAACCAAAGAATACGAAGATGTATTCCTGACTACTAAATGTCGAAAAGCTGTTCTGTGTGCTTATTAACGATAAAGTTAGATAGTATCGGTTTAAATGTATAATGGGATGAAGAATGAGAGTGTAATCACTGCTAAAACAGAAGACTATTGCATTCAAAATAATTCTAACATTGGCTAATATTGCTCTGAACAATTATTCAAAACAGAAGAAAGATTCATTGATCAAAATCTAAATAAAACACAATATTTTTTATTGATAAACGTGATGCACATTCAAATATACTTTGATTTTTATTATATTTATTCCAATAAAAATTATTTCTGTTTCTTATACCTATAAGTATCTATTCAAATTGTAATACAATCTTCATTGAAATAGGTTGACAAGCATTTTTATTGGAGAAAAGTGAATCAGAATCATACAAGGTAGACCTACGCTGCAGTGGTGTTACAGCGTTGTCAGATTTTAGGCCACGGCCTTCTATTAAAGGAAGCTATGGTAGATGTGAACGAAATAACCTTAAAGAAAATGTCAGCTGTTCTGTTGACGATTCGTCAAACTTTGAGAGTGCTTGGAAAACCGGGCATCAGTCTCTGTGATGTTATCCATCATGCGAAACGGTCCGATGGTTGGCTGCAGTCGAACAGCTGTAGCCAATCACAGCTCTTGTTGTTAGTCTGTGGTCGACCGTCAGACCGCATAAAGGAAAACTTACCTTAATAATATTCATCTGAATTATCTCAGCTGACTTCAATGAAAAAATATCATCTGAAGTAGAATTTTTTGAAATGCCATAATATCACATGTTCTTGTTCACTTGTGTATCAACAAAAATAATTGAATATATCATCAATAATCATGTATGGAGTATACCTATATCAGAGAATAGTTGAATCCTTTTTTCCTTAATATGAAAATTATTGAAAAACCTTACATATACATCGACGCGCAATTTCAAGAGGAGCATCCCTATCCAATTTCATTGGACTGTTATTGCCGCGTTCTGTCGTAAATGCGGTACATACATACAAACATACAAACAAAATGCGACTTGAATCTTAGACCTCACTTACGTTCGGTCAATTATGCTAGAAGGAATGTAAGAGATACTAGTAGTTCTGTGAACGGTAGACCTCACGAAGTAACCCGTGTTCCCTGCATCATAAAAGCACTGTCTGTATCCACGGTACGTTCAGATTGTGCGTCGATTCCGAAATTCGGCGCGAGGAAGTCAGCAGTGGCCACAGTCTCGCTCTATGTCGGCATCGAGGGTGCTTGGAAAACCGGGCATCAGTCTCTATAATTATTTTAATAATGTTTCCGTCATGCGAAACGGTCCGACGTTTGGCTGCAGTCGAACAGCTGTAGCCAATCACAGCTCATGTTGTTAGCCTGCGGTCGACCGTCGGACCGTTTCGCATAAAGAAAAACTTACCTTAAAACCTATCTGAAATATCTCAGCTGACTTCAATGAAAGTATATCATCCGAAGTGGAAAATTTTGATTTTTTTTTATTATGAATGTCATAATATCACATGTTTTAGTAATATCAACATAAATATACTATCAAATCATTTATGGAGTATACCTATATCAGAGAATAGTTCAATCCTTTTTTCCTTTTTTCGTCCTTATTATGGCAATTGTCGAAAAACCTTACATATACATCGACGCGCGATTTCAAGAGGAACATCCCTGTCAAATTTCATTAGAATGTATTGCCGCGTTCAGTCGTAAATGCGGAACATACATACAAACAAACATACATACAAACATACAAACAAATGCAAAATCGTCGACTTGAATCTTAGACCTCACTTAAGTTCGATCAATTAATATCGATGATATGGATAAATGTTGAAATTCAACGTAATTTCACTATTGAAAATTAATTAAAAATTAGATGAATTATTAGAATTACTAAATAACATAAAAAATAAACTAATTTTATCAAATAAACAATTTGATTTTTCTAATACATGAACAACTTTCTTTAGACTTCTTGTACATTCTCCCCTTGCCTTCTTGAAAAGGGATTTATAGCATTGGAGTAATAATAAGATGCGTTAAATACCTTGTCTTTACATCTGCAATACTCTGCTTTACTGTCAGCAGCAAGTTGGATGAAAACTCTTCAATTACCCAACAAGCAAATTGCTTTCAGTGATTTTAATCACTTTGTCAAACTCCTTGGTGCTATAAAACTCAGTTCTGTGAAAGTTTAGATTTGAAAAAATAAATAATGTATGGCCCATAAACTTATTCAATTAACAAGTTTTTCTGCTTTGGTCTACCGCACCAATGTAGGCAAACGAATTATTTGATTACATTGAAGCTAGATCCACTATTTTCAAAGGAAACGTTCTAGTATTTATGTAATCAGATTATTAAACTGTGAAAAGAATACTTCTTGAACCAGTAATAATAATTCATGAACCGGTTCAATAGAGCTTTAAATAACGAAAATTCAATTCTATTGAATTTCCATCACATATTCATTTTTAATATGGAACTTAACATTCTCATTCTCATATACATTGTCTCATTCTACAATTATAACAAAAACAATAAATATTAAAAATTGAGTAAGAATAATTTCTTTTTGAAATAAATCACCTATCAGGATTATGCGAGTTTATCGATACATTAATTGTTAATATCAGGGTCGTCATAGTCATAGGGCTGTAGTATTATTAATTTAATACTGTACTAACTACAGAAAAAGCTACCCTGAATAATTCCTATATTATCTCAAATTCTACTGAACAACAAATCTATTATTCAATTAATAAAATACAAATACATTATTTTCAATTTCAATTTCTTTATTTGCCATATATACAATTTGTACAGAAATTACAATCTCATATTAGGTATTTTAATCTGTAATTCATGATTAATGTAATAATTCAATAAATAATAGAAAAAAGTGAAAAAAAACATAAAATTAAAATAAAATTTCTAGATTGTGATATTTTTAAATGGCATTGCTAGCAAAGACACATGTCTGATCGCTAGCAATGAGTTGAGTAACAAACTAAATTATTGTATTTTTTGACAGAAAACTGAAGAAATAATTCACAAAAAACAAGATTTTCTTATTCATTCTAGGTATTTCTAGTTATCATTATCAATTACAACCACATATGAGCAGGTGGTGGTAGGCCTGGTCTGCCTGTGATGTTCAAAGTGTTATCGGTACCGAATTATTTTGCAATTTAAAGTATTACTTACGTTCTAGGGTCAAATCCAGTGATTATAAGGCTGAAGTAAAGTGTTGTTTGCCTATTGAAGTACTAAGATATTTAGATTCTATATCGGGTTCGTATTTTGGAAGGTTTACCGGATCAACGTGTTGTTTAACCTCACTTTGGGATGCCGACTGGCAAGGTCTTGAACAGTGCAACAGTGTTATCAGACTCTGCGTCTAGCCCAGTCAATAAAGCATGCCACTAGTTGCAAATAACTGCTGTTTTGAGTGCGGGTGAGTTTTTGACTGTTATAACGGCTTCAAGTACACAGCTGATCTATTATCTCCTGACAATAGTAAACAATTATCAATGAATCGTTATCAGCAATATTCATAGATCAACTGTTGCGTTTTCGAGTGCTAAACCTGTTGATTCCACGTGTCGTTTCATCAGCATTGTCTATATAGTGAAACTTACGTACAATCTGAATGAATTTCTAGTTTTGGTTTCGTTATACATTGTGTTTAGTTCATAGGATTATACAAAACTGAGAACAATCTTTTATAAGAATGGAAAAAATTCAGCCTTTTCTGACCTTAAAAAATAAACCCGGGATTCTATATAAAGGACATAAGTATAGGAAATCGTTCTCATCTGCTGTCAGCAATGTTATTACGTGGCGCTGCCTCGATAAGGAATGTTCGGCTTCCTTGAAGACGAATATGACTTGTGATAAGGTTATTGATTTATCTGGTACACACAAAGAACTCATTGACTTTTCTACGCTTCCTGAATCCCCAATTTTGTCACCACCTACTATTTCCGTTGGACTTACTACTCAAGTGGGGAATCAAAATGTCAATTATAATAATTCATCAAATTTTCTCGATAAATCAGTCTCTCAGTCAAATCCTTTGAATGATGAACTCTCTCATTTGAAAGTTGAAAATGAACTGCTGAAATCTCGGCTCGAGGAATTAGAAAACCAGCGTAATGCGGCTTTGAATAGATCGATTGAACTGGATATTCAACTAATGCAACGCTTGGACGCAGCTACAGACAATACAACGCAGACAGTTCCAGCTCCAGCCAGAGGCAGTAAAACTACAGGAACTCTAATTGACAGATTAAATTCATTCATTGGTGATGAGTTACTCACAGACAATGACATCAATGTGTATTGTAAAAAAATGTTTTCTAGATGTAAGGATTTGATTGTTGTTGATACGGCTGTAGTTTCACTCATCATCAACGATAAAAACTATGACCTCTCCTTCATAAGCTCTGATTCGTCTGTTAACAAAAATATTGCTTTTATTCTTAATGACAATTCTACCAATGGATCTGTAAATGGATGGAGTGGCTCACACTGGAGCCTTGTCGTTTTTGATTATATTGATTGCACTTTTTACAATTTTGATTCAATGCGACAATATAACAACAGATCTTTGAATAATTTGGTGGAAAGGCTGAAACTAGTATTCAATTCGGATAGAGTAGTTCATGTCGACTGTTTACAACAGAAAAACTCATTTGACTGTGGTATTTTTGCGCTCTTTCACCTGGAAAGCTACCTTAAGATAAGAACTAAGATTAAAAGGTCCATTAGCGATAGTTTTAAATTTAGCAAATTTGATGCAAAAAAATATAGACTACAGGTACTGAGTACTATCGTCAATTATTTGAAATATCAGGTTGATGATATTGATAATACTGTGTTGTCTTGTGCTGTCTCATCTAATCCAAATAAAAAATCTCCTGTTGTCAAGTCAAAAAGTGATGAGCCTGTTAGAAAAATTAAGCTATTCATGAGCAGCCAGGGTCGTACTGTTGTTGATAAATTAATTCGTAAAACAGATGAAAACTGTAAAGTTACAGGTACACTTAAGCCTGGAGCTTGTTTCGGGGATGTGACAGGGGAGAGTGTTGGTGACTGCTCAGATTTGGGGCCTCTAGATGCGGCAGTGTTGATTGGAGGGGGTAATGACGTTGCCAGAAATGATGCCAAGGGATTTTTATCAGTTATGCGTAGGAGACTGGCTGATTTAACACATACCAAAGTTTTATTATTTAATATTCCACATAGGTACGATCTCCCGCAATGGTCCTGTGTGAATAAAACAATTCAATGGACTAATGCTGAAATACATAAAACTTGTAAGCATTTTGGAAACGTCACTGTCTTGGATCTCAATAAACTTGGTAAACGTTTTCATACAAATCACGGGCATCATTTGAATGATCTAGGGAAGCGGTACATTACCTCACAAATTTTAAAAGAATTTAATAGAGAGACAAGTAATTCAACCAATACACCCATCCCTCTAAAAAACTATTAAGGCCCTCAGCCGATATTAGTAACAATCGTAATCGGTTGAATTATAGGGACGATTATGCCGTATCCTTTCAAGGTAAAAAATACAATAATTTGGTAAACTCTACAAATAATACACATGACTGTTCTGAATTTCCAGCTCATAGTACATCAATGAATCCCAAAATAGGTGTGAGGAATCAGACTAATGAGAAGAATCTCGTGTCGTTAAATATTAGTTTCATGCATCAAAATGTAAACTCAATTTTGAATAAGATTGATAGAATTGATAATCTAATTGAAGACGAAGAACCAGATATCATAGCACTTAGTGAATTTGGAATAAGGATAGAAGTTAAGGATCTAATAAATTTAAAGAATATGAAGCTTGTTGATTGTTTCTGTAGAAAAAAGATTAATAAAGGAGGAGTAGCTCTGTTTGCAAGTACAAGATTGATAAATAACGATAAAGTAAAATGCCTTCCTATCAACACAGAAAAATATAATTTAGAAGGACATATAGAGATTACAGCTATTAAATTGATTATTCAAAATGGAACGATTATTGTGATTGGTATTTATAGACCTCCTAATGGAGATTTTGACATTTTTATAGAAAATATCTCTCTCATGATAGATTGTCAATTATCAAATTTAAAACATAAAATTGTCATCTTGGGTGATTTTAATGTAGATTTTCTATCGAATGTTTCTCATACTAGACGTTTCAAAAATGTGTTAAATCAATTTGGTATACATGATTCTATCAAACAGGCTACCCGGCAGGCAAGCAATACTTGTATAGACAACATAATTACTAATATATCTCCAAACGAATATAAGGCTGAAGTCATCCATACGTTTATCTCAGATCATACTGCTCAAAGTTTGAAGTTTAAGCTTATTCATCAAAATTTTGGTAATGGTTTTGGTAATAATACAGAAATAAAGAATAAAATACGATTCCACAATTGTAGTCAGACTAATATGACAAAATTAAATAACGCATTGAAAAATGTAAACTGGTCTAATTTATTATCAGGAGAAAACGATGCTAATGATCAATTTAACATATTTTTTGGTACTTTAAGAGAAAACTTCAATAAATACTGCCCCATAACGAATTCAAGAGCCAAATCTGATAAACCTGAAAAAGGTCCAACTGGGACAGTGAAGAACTAAAACAGATTAGATTGATGATTAGGCTGGCAACAATTAGATGTAAAAACGGACTGGATGTAAACTATGATTTAATTAACAGGGTTAAGAGATTGTATGATACTAAGGTGATAGAAGCAAAAAGAAATATTTTGGAAATTTAGTTTCTAAATCCAGTAATAAATCAAAAACCAGTTGGAAAATAATTAATAATTTTAGAGGTAAAGGCAACAACGGTATTACTGAAAATATTAATAAATTAAATTACAATAATAAATTAACTGAGAATGATTACGAAACAGCTTGTGCTTTTAATGAATTTTTGCTCAGGCAGGATCCAAAAATGGAAAAATAAAACAAATAAACACGAATAATAATTGCATAAGTCTATTTCAAGAAAAAAGCCTCTTCCTCTTACCCACTGATCCATCTGAGGTTACTACCGTTATCAAAGCACTAAAAATGAAATCATGTATTGGTTATGATGAAATTCCTATTAAAGTACTGAAGCACTGCTCTGAGGTAATTGCCGAGCCGATTTCTCAAATTATTAACTCTTGCTTTCAACAGGGCATCTTCCCAGATGCTCTAAAAATAGCGAAGGTCATACCCATATTTAAAAAAGGAGATAAATTGGATGCTAACAATTATCGTCCCATATCAATTTTGCCGGCCATTTCCAAAATATTTGAAAAGATTTTATTTACTAGGATAATGAAATATCTAAGAAGTAACAAACTTTTAGTCCCTTTTCAAAACGGCTTTATTCCTGGTAAATCGACGGCAACCGCTTTGATAGATATTTTTGAGCAACTGATATCCGATATTGAAGATGGGAAATTTGCTTGTGGTGTGCTGATAGACCTCTCCAAAGCATTCGATTGCGTAGATAAGATAATTCTTCTTGATAAGCTATATCGATTAGGAATTAGGGGTAATTGCTACAAACTACTCAACTCATATCTGACAAACAGGTTTCAATATGTACAGCTTGTCAATACTGGTAAAAGCAGTAGGAATAGATCCAATAATTTAAAACTTAGTACAGGAGTGCCTCAAGGCTCAATATTAGGACCTCTTTTGTTTATAATATATATTAATGATATTCAATATCATTACCAAGACAAGTCACACATTACCTTATATGCTGATGATACGACGTTGATGTTTAGTGATGAATGTATTCAAAATTTGGAGATGAGCATGAATTTAAAAAGTAACGAGTTAATTCAGTATTTCAATGAGATTAACCTCAGAGTGAATGCAAGGAAATCAAATATGATTACATTCGAAAATAGACCTTTGTCATTCCAGCCAATGCTAGTACTTGACTCTCTACCAGTTGACAATTCTCATGTTGTAAAGCTACTTGGCATACTTGTAGACAGCAAACTCACTTTTGTACAGCACATAGATGATTTAATTAGTAAAATTTCAAGAAACATATTTATATTACGCAGCATGATGAAAATCACACCAAACGGCACAGGAAAAACCATCTACTTTTCTCTGATATACTCCCACTTAGTGTATGGTATTGAACTATGGGGCAGCTCATCAAAGACAAATTTGGATAAAATTTTCATTGAACAAAAGAGAGCTGTCAGATATCTAGCACGACTTCAGTACACCCAAACTTGCAGAGAAGCATTCATAAGTAACAAACTTCTAACAGTCCCTTGCATTTATATATATAAACTCCTAATTTACACACATAGGTGCATGGAGAAGTTTTCAACTAACTCGAAGGTCCACCATTATTTTACAAGGGGTAAGGATAAATTGAGAGTGGTCCAACATAGATTGAAATTCTTTGAAAAAAAGCCAAGTTATATGGGGGTCAAGCTCTACAATCACCTACCACCAGAAATTAGAAATAAAAATGATAGTTACTCTTTTAAAAAAAGTGTATTTTCGCTACTTGTGAAAAAAGGATATTATAATTTAGACGAGTATTTTAATGATAATTTTTAGTTTTAATACAGCTTTGTAACATTTTATGACGATACACTATTGTTCATTTACTTGTACAGTTTGTGTAAATAAAGAATTTGAATTTTTGAATTTTTGAAAAGAGAGAAAAATATAAGTATATGAAAAATTGGAAATTACGAATTAATATATGATTCAGCTGAAAATTAGAACATTTTAAGAAGTAAAGGGTGTACCGGTAATGACATCCAACGATTAAGTTATAGCTAATCAAATTGTATTATATTGTTAAGTTTTGTCTTCAGGTTATAAAATATCGACATGATTCAATACAATAAACTTCAATACAAAGTTCTCCAATACAAATAAACTTGTGTAGTAAAGTCATAAAATATAGTTTTTAATCTACAAATAGATTTCAAAGAATATTTTAATTTTTACCCAATCATCAATACCGTTTATAAGTTTTTTGTTTATCTTATAGGTGAGTAAGTTTCTAGGAATCTTATTAATAACGATATTAACATTGTGTCAAACTGCCTTCTACTTACTGAAAGTCTGGAGAATCTGACCACATTTATTACATCAATGATTTGAAGAATAAGTAATCATACCATTCTTAAAATTTTTTAGATACAATAATAACATTTTGTCGAATAACACATGTTAGGTACCCAGAGTTTATAGTATAATACTATTCAATAAGTGAAGAGGAAAAAAATGTAGTTCTATTCTCTCTTGTGGTACCCAGGAAATGAAAAATTGTCCCCACTTTTTCAGACTATCAAAGAGTGAGAGAGCTTTAATGTTCTAGTGCTTTAAAAATTTGTAACAATCAACAATCGCACTGCTGTGCAGCAATAATAGTCATAATTGAGTTATAAATCCACTTTATTGTTCTCTTGATTGAAGCTCATTGTCTAAAATGTCTCCATAGATGTTTTTGTCTCCCACTCGGCAATATAGAAGAACAAATTAGGTTGCGACGATTGCGTTTGCTAGAACAATAGGCCCATAGAGAGAGATAGATCTTTATTTTCTATCTGCCTTGAAAAGACTAATGGATTGCCAGTGCAATTCATGTTCATGCTTAAATTAGCATTGTCTCTACAAACTGCATCTAGTTGCATTACATGTACTGATTAACAACGGTTCTGAAGCTGTTTATTAGATTAAAAGGATGTATTATGAATGCTAATAACTGAAAAATTCTGAAGTTAACGAATGAATCAGGAAGGAGAATCCTATTCTTTTTCTGAGTTCATTAACAAAATTAATTAATCAATTTCTTCTTATTATCAATTTTATAATATTAGTTCAATAATTAATTATTATTATTATCGATAATTAATTTCTATAGAAATTCGATTTCTCTTCTATTTTTCTCTGGAATGAACAATAAAGACAACCGAAAAATTTAATTATGATGAATTCGCATATTAACTAATTGTTCTATCAATGAGAAGAAGTGATCTTGTTGTACGAGTAATGAATTAATTGCGTTTCCATCTAAAACAATTGAAGATTCTTAAATAAACAAATTGAGAATCTGAAATTATGTGAACTTACAAACTGGTAAGCAATTAAAATTCTGTCTACTGCCAACATTTCTCAATTCTATTTGTCGAGAACCTCATTGAGAGCGCGATAGCTCCAACACCTTATGTATGAGGATTATCAAGATCCAAGTGTTGTAATTTTCCCAGCCGACAGCAATTATTCATATCGCTTGAGGAGTAGAAGCGAAGAAAGATGGATAAGAGGGAAGCAAGGTGAAGTTGAGAGAAGCAAGGTGAAGTTAGGAGAAGCAGGTTGCCTTCTGAATGACGACAGTTCCCAGCGCAATGCACAAGCAGAAGAGTGAAAAGCCCTGCTGATGCATGCACGCCGCTTCTGATAGATAAGGATGAGCAGTTTTCCATAAGAAGGGATGAACAATGGAATATATAAAAGCTTTGTGCACCGTGAAGTCTGCTCGGCTTCTGTTCATCAGTTAAGTGTTTGTTCACCTGACGATAGTACCAGGCAAGTCTGCAAAATGTTTCTTGTTCCGCACTTCATCAAACTTCCGGATAAGCTGCGGTCAATACGCTGCAGCATCAAACTACAGTTTGCAAGATAGCTGGGTTATTACCCTCAATGCATTTATTTTCTCCTAAAATTAATTATTATTCCTCAATTTCCAATATAAAGAGGAGGTGGAGCTATTGTAATCGCAGAGTAAATATGGTCATTTAGATGGAACGCTTATAATTTTTTAAATCTCGGGTCTGCTCTTCAACAAAGTATGCTCAATTATCATCATTAAAATTCATCAATGATCTTTGAATTTGACAAAAGAAAATGAATTTTCTTTAATGATGAGAAAATGTCAATTTCATGGCATGATACGTATTCAAATACAAAAGTATACGCCATTTAGCCATATAACATCATAATATGCTCTTCAATGGAGTAGCATATGCTCCATTATTATAACCTTGAAATTTATCGAACTAATTATAAAAAATGTCAATTTTATGGCATTGTAGTCAAATACAGAGGTAAGTTACGTAATATTACACTGTATTTCTAGAAGAATTCATCGACTAGAAATCTTCACTTGAATACCCACTCCAGTCTTGATTTGAAACTATGCTCTATGTTTAGCTTACTTTTTGTTCTTCGATTTTAGGAGATAAAAATTGAAAAGATTTAAATGAACTGCATAAATATTAATAATTTATTAGTTCAGTACTAAACAGTTATCAACTATAATATAATACATTATTCCTTGGTATGGTGAATCAATTAGCGGACAAACTATTCATATTAGAATAATTATTCTTGATTCTTCTCGAAGGAAAAAAGTAAGCCCTCGAATGTTAAATATTTTTGTCGAAATAAATCAATTCTTTCCAAGTGTAAAATATCCTAACATAACATTACATTACATTACATATCCTAAACAACCATTACAGCCTGAACCCGATAGGAAATCAAGACCTGCCCCTTTAATGCACCACCTACTAAATAAGCTTGTTCCTGTACAAAACTCTGAGTAACAACTCTTCATTATCTTTGAATTTCCTCGTCTTTGGTCTTGAGCTATGAAGAAGGTGAGCAGCAATAAACGGCCAACTTCCTCCAAGGAAAGTCTCGTCTTTATTAATCCAGCAGCCCATCGCTCCACTGAGAAAATCTCATTAAACACGGTCTAAGGAGTTTTTAATAGTCGCGCGCCTGGTGACAAGCCTTGCTTCTTTCTGCCAGAGTTTTTTATTATGGATGATACGTTTTTAAAATGCGAATTCCTCTGAGTGGAAACCATCAACAGCAACCAAGATTGGTGGCAACTTCCAGTCAACTTTGAAGGGTTATTTAACAAGCTCCATAACGGCTGCATCAGATAACTCAAGAAATTTATTCCCAACACGCTGAATTTTCAGT
This sequence comes from Sogatella furcifera, assembly GCA_017141385.1. Taxonomy (NCBI): domain Eukaryota; kingdom Metazoa; phylum Arthropoda; class Insecta; order Hemiptera; family Delphacidae; genus Sogatella; species Sogatella furcifera. The sequence continues at coordinate 13,970,985 of CM029547.1, read as the reverse complement.
TTGCATACTTTGCACGACGTTCAACACACTCAATTTTCATATGTCTTGTGTCTTTTCATATGTCTGAGTGCAGTCTTGTGTCTTGCACTTTATGATTATGTTTTTAAAAGAAAGTTGTTTGACAAACTATCATTCTAAACACTAAAGCCAACATAAAAATAATAATCTTGGATCGATAATTTAACCATTTAGACAGAATTATTGAATTTCTATTCAATGATTCTAGTAATTATTGGGCGCTGTTTGACAATCCGAAAAATGTTTGAATATTTTTGAGCTCTTGCTGGTTGGGAAGGCTAAACAATTTTCGAAGTTTGATTAGTATTTTGGTTTGATCCTTTGAAGAATTATACAATAATTATTATTATCGATCGTGATATTTCAAGTCATTTTGATTGAAGCTGGGAAATACGACAGTGATTTGAAGCATCGCTTAGTCACTCGATTTCTGTCAACAATGTGCAATGTTTTTCTTATACACTTTTTATTTAGTTACTCTATCTAGTGAAAAGTCTCTAACACGCCATATCATAACCATCTATCAATTCTAGAATTGAGATGGTTATGGATATACAGGCATATACATTTGTATGTATTTGCGATTATATCTCGGCTCATAGACCACAAAGAAAGTTCTGATTTTCACTAGTTGATTGTTACCTTCCGACACTACAATTTGAGCGACGTTTCCATTAAATCCGGTGTTAATTAGTTTTTCAAATAAATAGAATTTGAAGTGAGACTATTTTGATGTGTTTATTTGTGAATCAGATGTTAAGCAAGCTCCATCACCTTTTCAAAAGCATATGTGGTTATCAGATGTACACATGATAAGTACCTATGTTGTTTTAGTGCATTTCATTTGAAAAAATGCACTATTGGTCTTGACCGGATAATCGCAAATATATGATGCGATATATTTTTTACACGTTTCCGGACCCCCAGAACACGAATCTGATGTCCGTTCAAATTCATATATCTTTATTTATTTATTTATTTACAATTGTCACATAGCATCAAATTTTGAGTGATCACTCGAATGACAGGTGACATGACAGTTGTAATACAAATGCCTTAAACTATCTTATATTTAAATGTACGCTAAGCACTCAATATCAGATATGTTTATGAAAAAAGCTTATAAGATTTTGGAAAAAAATATCTGTATAGTATTCAGGAAGTTTGTTATTATGTATTAGACTTGATATTAATTTTAGAATTGAAATTCGGCAACAGTGTAAATAGTTTTCTCAATTAGTATTTTCCTGATAGTTTTTTTGAATAATTGTACAGATTCTATGTTTCGTATGGTTGGTGGAAGTTTATTAAAGTATCTCATCCCGGAATAAAACGGTGTCTTTTCAAATGACGTGCAGCGGTGAATTGGGAAGGCAATCAAGTTTCTGTTGCGAGTATTATACTCGTGGTTTTCATTACAGAGCTGGAACTTGTCATTATTCATTTTAACAAATATTAATAGTTGATAAATGTAGATAGATGGAAGAGTAAGTAGTTCAAGTTTCTTAAAGTTAGCCCTGCATGAATCTCTAGCTCTTAGTCCGCAAATGACTCTTAATATCTTTTTTTGAAGAATAAAAACTTTATAGCTATCGGAAGAGTTTCCCCAGAATATTGTACCGTAACTTAAGTGAGAATACACATATGCATAATAGACTGCCATAAGAGTTTTTTTATCAACTGAATGGGATAGAGTGAGAATGAGAAAATAAGCGCGATTCAATTTTTTTGTTAGGCTTTGGATGTGCTCCCTCGAAGAAAACCCCTGATCAATTATCAGTCCTAGGAATTTTGTTGAAGAGGATAGCTCTAGTCTGTCTTCTATTGCAGGGAGAATTATTCTATTTGGTGCTGACAAATTACGTATGGAACTGAATTGAATTAGATGCGTTTTACTATAATTTAGGGCTAGACCATTTGCTTTAAACCATTCTGACATTGTTATTAGTGATGTTTTCAACTCATTGGCTAAAGTAACGTGGTTGGAATCTGTTGATAGAGCAGTGGTGTCGTCCGCATACATTATCAACTTTGTATTTGGTGTGATCTTTGATAAATCATTAATGTATACTAAGAAGAGAAGGGGTCCCAAAACAGAGCCTTGAGGGACTCCATTTGGGGCCCCTGTGAACGATGATGATGCTGCAGAGGATCTGTCCCTTACACATTGTTGCCTATTGCATAAATATGTTTTAAACCATTCAAGAGGAGTTCCAGATACTCCATAGAAATGTAATTTTTTGAGAAGTAGGTCATGATTCACACAATCAAACGCTTTTGACAGGTCACAGAAGATACCAGCGGCATGCTGAGACCTGTCAATCGCAAGTGAGATTTCTGTTACAAATTCATAGACAGCACCTGCAATATCTCTATCTCTACGGAAGCCATATTGACTTTCATTCAACAATTTATTCCTTTCAAGATGATTGGACAATCTGGATGCTACGGCCATCTCATACACCTTGGAAAAAACAGATAAAATGGCTATTGGTCGGAAATTACTGAACTCCTTTGGTTCTCCACCTTTTAGAAAAGGTAGCACATTGCTGAATTTTAGTAGACTTGGGAAGACTCCACTCTTAAATGAATGATTTATCAAGAAGACTAGAGGCTTGACTAAATGCATAATACATTCTTTTATCAGGAAAGGGGGGAACTCATCCCAGCCAGGAGCTCTTGATGCTCTCATTTTCTTAATCAGCGTGTATATCTCATTCTCTGTCACAGGATTAAAAGATACAAGAAAATTATTAGTTCTGGGTTGTTTACTGCAGTATTCAATAGCTGTCTGTGTGTTTATGGTCAGGTTCAGGTTTTTACATATGTTAGCGAAAAAAGTGTTGAAAGAGTTTAGGGTAGATTCTATTGGAGCATTATCAAATATTTTTGAAAGATTCAATTCTTCTGAGCTAGTGCTAGTTTCTTGCTTAACTATCTTCCAAGCCATCTTAACATATAATCATGATTATCTTATATTTATTTTAACCCCAAAAGTTTATAACAGTGATTCTGCATTATTAATAAACCTAGATTGTGTTTCATACGAGTAGAACATAGTACTATCCTACTACTAGTAGACGAAGAAATAGAAAGAAGAAGAATTCCTAGATAATCATCGCTCTCCGATTCTTGGTGAATGCTCCTTCTCCAGCATCCATACTAGACTTCTATAGCAAGCACACAGGGGAGACAGAAGTGAAAGTACGAAACTATAAAGTTCTGAAATACGGCTGGATCATGACGGGGTACGCGCAGCCCACGGATATAAATCATACGGGGAATATCGGAACAAGTGAAGCTTTTTATTTGCAAAAAACTTGCTGTTTTCACCTTGACTGTAACTCAAACAGTCGCCATTTTCCAACAGCGAAATTTCCGCTATATGTTTGTCAGTTTGCGCCATCTTGCGTTGCGTTGCGCTGTGTTGTGTTGTGTTGTGAGTGCGCAGCGCGATATCTAATTTACAGCGTCTTGAGAGACGTGTCTGAGATATATAGCTACGTGCGAGATTGGTGCGTGCCTCGCTTTGTTTTTGTTTTTGCGACATGATAACTGCTCACAGCACACGCCGAGATGAGCTCCTCGCAAATTTGCTCCTGCTGGTCAAATTGTGTTTTGCAATTCACAAACCAGCTATATTTCAACGGCTGGATATCTTGCCTACTTCGGGGGAAGTTTTGATAGTTGTTGGAAGATTGTTTGTAAATTTCTGTAAATTTTGTTCTTGCAGGTACTCTCAGAATTAATGAAGGCTGGGTGAACGAAGCTCAGAACTTCATCAGACGGAAAATCAAATTTTCTCTTAACATGAACATTTATAACTGAGCGTAGGCCTAATTCAAAATACTAAAGTCAATCAATAAACTTACTGATTCACGGGTAATAATGATTAGAGTATTAATTTGAAAAGTGTACAATACAGGAAGCAGTTCATAGAACACCTTCCACAGACTATCTGGATTTCTCAAAACAAAAAATTAGTGAGTGATAAACAATAAATTGACTTCAACTAAAAAAATTCAATTGAAAAAAATAAAAGGGTTGAACCTATATTGATAATATGACAATGAGTTAATTATATGAAAGACCACCAATAAAACCACTAAATATAAAACAATAATGTAGTTGAGTGGAGAATAGGAATAGTTTTGCTACAGTGTTTGGAAACAATCAAGACCACATTTGAAAAGTTTTAAGCCGACACTGTACACATTTCAAAGCAAATCAATCCGGCTTTTCAAACACTCACTCAGCCACTCAATTCGACAGTGAAGCAGTTCATAATACCGCGCGCACAATGATTATGCCCCCATGCAACAGCAGTTTGAATTAATCGTCATATTTGCAGAATCCCTTCACCAGCATTTAGGGCAGCTATGTGTGTGCGTAAAATGAGAATCAAATTGGCCCTCGACAACCGTCGGTTGGATGGGAGAGGGGGGAGGCTAATTCCATTGAAATACCTCGGAAACAGCAGCAGCTGCAGCAGCAATGAGAGCAGCGGAAGCAGCAGCAGCCTCAAAACTACTCATGTAGCTTTCTGGAACAGGACACGCATTTTGGCGCGGCGTGACACGATCGACTACAGTCCCACTAGTCACGCACGACGTTTCTCAATAAAACTTTCTATTCCTCTATTCAAATGCAATAAAAGCTGTTTAAGTTTCTTCAACTGATGTCACCATAGCGGATAAACGTGAAATTGCATTGTAATTTATTATCATCCCTGTATAATATTAAAGTCTGTTAGTCTGTACATTCCCTATAAAAATTAATACTAGTTGTAGCGAATGAACTGTACTTTTCAATCTGTAGGATCCAGAGACTTTTTCTGGATTTCTTCAGCTTATTCAAATTGTAAATAGGGTTTAATTACGTGTTACTGGAGAAAGAAGAATCGCTGAACTTCTATTGCTCTATTATATACATATAATTACATATATTAGTATATAATTACATATACTACCAATAAACTCAATTCCAACGGAATAGAATTAAAATTTGAAGAGTATTGGGTGTTTTTATTCTAAGCATTATATTGGTCATTGATCTAATTCTTTATACAGTGTATTGATGGTTTGAAGATATTAAAGACCACGGTATTTTAATTCCAGTTGACTTTTCATATTTTTAATCCACTAATTTACCATTCATTTTCCATAATCGATTTCTCAATCATTTGAGTTGGACTGATGGACTCTTATACATCAGGTAGCCGTCTAATAACATTAAAAGAATATTCTCACTCCACTGAATCATACAAACTGGACACCAAAAATTAGGCATTATTTAAGTAGAGGAAACCTTCCGAAGATTCACACACCGATTCCAAGCACACACGTGTCCCCCACGCATTATTTCAAGGTCACATCTGTTAATTCTTTCCGACACGTGGAAGATCCCCCGGCCTAAAAGAATCAATTACCATCCAACACAAATTTGACACCTCCACGTTCTCGAAATTCGAATCGAGACTCGATTATTAATGCATCGGGTCTGTTTCCGAAAAAACTTCACTGAGAAAAAAGTGACTGCTAAGCTGTTGAAAGAAATGAATGAGCCGTGCGACATTACACGATGCCGGAATCAAAGTGAAGAATTTACGAGGCACGCTTCACACGACCATAAACAAGAGATGGGCTCCGAATTGTATTATGAAAGCAACTGGCCGTGTATCGGTGTCTCGATTTCCTCCCATCTACGGTATAGCTGTCGTAAAATCCCAATTTACGACTATCGAACGAGTTAATTTAGACATTCAGCAGATTACGTCATCTGATACCAATGCGCCCATGCATGGAGGAAACGTGTCCATTGCTATTCATGGTGGACGCCTTCGCTAAATCAAATCCAAAGTGAATAGTTTACCAGGTCATGTTTATAAGAATTTTAAATTATGATTTTCTTCGGTTAGTTAAATAATTATGAATAGTTTGTTAAATGCATTCTATGATAAATATTAAAACATAAATAAATATTGAATTTGACACAGTCTGGGATAAACAGACTAAAAAGCTAGAAGAAAAGTTATCAAGAGTTTGACTACTGCTAGGAAGATGGATACAGTTAAGAGAAGAGAGTGAGATCTGGGTGAAGAGATAATTTTACTTCAAAAGAAGCTAATTCATAAATTGGAAATCACGAGTATTAAAATGTTAGTACAGAAAAGATAAATATAAATGCAAAGAAAATTAGAAAAATATGCAGAGATAATATGAGTGGTTATTCTATAGTGGTTTGAATTATAGTGGAGTATATAAATCATGAATCCTGAAATCATAAATTAGTGGATTCATAAATCGGAAATTACGAGTATTAAAAAGTAAGTACAGAAAATATGAATATGAATGCAAAGAAGATTAGAAAAATAAGCAGAGATAATATAAGTGGTTATCTAGTAAAGTAAATGTGAACTCTACTAGTATATTAGTGTACTAGATGCTCGTGCATTCTTATGTTTTCTATTATTTTTATTTGAATATTAAATATTCAAGGTAACGTTATAGTTGGATAACTGAAATTGAAAGCTTTTTTGTTGAGTCAAAGTGAAGATAAATAATTAAATAATAAGTACTTCAAACTTTTCATCAGAGAATAAGATTTTTCATGGTTATTCAATAAACTTGGGAAGAACTTGAAAAAAGAAGGAAGAATCGAAATGATTTTACATTGTAGCTAAAAGAATTTTCAGAGAAGCTCCCATCTAATTTCATCCTGCCAATTCCATTTCTTCTTCTTCCACTTCTTATTTCTCATAAAGTATTGCAATTCTTATTCAGGGAAATTCGGAGAAAAATAATTGTGTAGCGAGTTGGAAATGGAAAATTCAGCAATATTATTGATAGCATGGTGGAAATTTATCAAGCAATATCTCGGCTCACCACGCTCTCGAAATAAAGATAAAGCTGATCTCATTAGAGCCGGGTTTTCAATCAACAAAGCCGAAAGAGCCGTGGATCTTTGAGTTCGTAGGCGATCTAAATAACTGGGAGAAGGAGGATTATGCTCTTCTCATTGAATGAAAAGCGTTGTGGATAAGAGGTTTAACAGCGAAGTAATTCAGAAAAGAGCTCAGGAAAAAAAGATTTCTGAGGACGCATAGACTCTGAGGAAGAAGACTCTTGATGAAGACATAGTCTGTGTGATGAAGATAGGGAAAAGAGAAAGTCATTAGGAAAGAGAAAAGGATGAATGAATAGAACTAGGGCAAACCAAGAATAGTATTCAGTAATGAAGGAAGAGATTGAGGACAAAACAATATTGTAGAAAAATCTTATACAGTATTATCGAACACTTGACTAATCGACATACACCCATTTAATTATATTAGGGATATTGAAATATTTTATTCAAAATCATTTGCTTGTTGCATTATCTGCTGTTCTGTTTAAAATTCGACTCATAAGCTCTATAAGATTGGCTGAATATGAGAAGATAATTATCATCACGTTACTAACTCTAAACTTTTAATTTAGAACCAATTATTCTTTAAAACTAACTGTTAATGATGCGTCGAATTTCGATTCCAAATTGTAATAGTGTAGGATAAACTGGGGATGTTTCAGAGGTACAATATTAAAAAATAAAATGAATGAAATTTTACTCATATTATAAACTACACTGGATTTTGATCGATACTTGACAGAACTGTAAATACAAATGAATTGGAATAATTAATCCAAGAGAAGAAACAGTCCACCTTATAAAAGAGTGTCAGAAAGGAGCTAGCGATCCGAAAGCTTGCCTGATGAATTTAGCTCGGAGAAAGGGATTGCAATTGACTGATAAGACTAGGCTAACGTTTGCCTATCAGGCTGCCTGATAGAATTGAATCTTCGAAAAGAATGGGACCTCTTTAGAACAGAGCCAACGATAGAATTTGATGAAATGGTCTTCCTGGAAGTTCAAGATTCGTCGTAGAAACGATCAGTGGCCAAGATTTTTAATCAAAGGAACCGTGTCGGGGTACTCCTCATGGTGCGCCTGCATGTATGCAACCCACACTACACATGTGTGATAGCTCGTTTCTCAGTCCTTGTGAAAGAACTTGATCTTGATACTGTTGATAGCTACGGTCAAATGGCGACACAAAGGATACACAATGTTGCAGAAAGGCTTTAGGAGATAGACAGGTGTCCAGCGAGACTGATGAAAACAAGTTAGTAGTGATGGAGAAAATGTTGAATGTACACTTGTACAGTACTAGCTATAACTATACTACTACCACAGAGTAAGTATATCAAGTAAGTAGATATACTCCCTCTGTGGTACTACTTAATTGTGGTACTACTATTGACTTCAATTGAATTTTTTGGGAAAAATTTATTATATAATTTGTTATTTTCTCCTAGAAATAGAAATAAACAGTCCCATTATAAATGAGAAGAGTTATGAAAATCAGGAGAGTTCAATTTTCCCCTTCAGATAGATGTTGAATTCAATGTGATCGAAAAGTTGATAGAACAATACTATACTTACACTATCAAATGATTTGGCAGTAGATTACTCTGGATTTTGTTTCTCACCTGTAAAAATATAAAGATGGTGTAAGAAAGACTGGAAAAGTTCTTTTAATGTACAACAGCATAACTATTCAGCTTTTTGACACAAAATGAATGGTTCAACTTATTAAAATTATCATAGTCAAGTCATAATATTAATAATATAATAAATAATATAATATAATATATAATATAATGTATAATGTAATATATAATATAAATAAAGTGAAATAATGTAATAGTGAATCAGTGGTTTGACAAGGTCTTTTACGCTATTATATTAAGCGAGTTATTTCTGTATGTTTGTATGCATGTATGTATGTATGTATATATATTTGTATGTGGAACCACGGATCTAGAAAACGGTTCTAACGATTTCCTCGAAATTTGAAATGTAATATAACCGTGATGGAAAAATGAGATTGCACCAGGTCTCATGTCCGGGAAAACTCTCTGGCAGGATTAATAAAAGATTAAAATATTCCTTATTCAAGCATAATCCCAAGTACTGCGCATAATGGCTGTCATCGTTAGCTGACCAAAACTATCCAACTGGAGTAGATGGAGTTACATTCAAGTCTATAACACGTGTTCATGCCAAAAAATTGTGAGAGGTGATCATATCAATTTTGATTTTTTTTTTACAATAACATATTTAGCCTATGTAATTCAACAGTTCGGCCGCAGCTTCAGAGCAAAGCTCGGTACCAGATATTTTTCATTTAATAGTGAAATAACACTAACTTAAACTAGATAAAATTTGAAACAGTAGATTTAATAAGAATTATATGTGTTACGGGATAATTATATACTGTAGAGGAAAATTCATGAACGGATCCAATGCTCTGTGGTTCGGAAACATACACAGTGGATCTAGTTTCTAGATTAATTAATTATTATCAAAAACCTTGTACATGAAAAAAAAGAAATTAATTGATCAAACAAAATCTCAATCGAATAGAGTAAGAGTAATCCATAAAAATATAATTAAGTGGGATACCTCTTTAAGAAAAGGACTTTCATTATTTTGTTATTCAACGAGCATTTTAACGATGACACAAAATAATAGGCAATACGCGATAGAACATGCAAATTACTTTTCACGGTTTACAACTTTTCAAAATAGAGTCAGTAAGGCTGAGGTAGCACTTAGTGACAACAGTAAGTAGGGAAGTGTGTGATTTAGCACTCTATAGATAAGTCGGAGGCATATTTAACGAGATGCTTCATCACCCATCCTTTATCTGTGCGAACCGCTAAGGGTTGCTCAATTTATGGAGGTCGCGTATGGAACGGGCCATTTCTAATGAGGGTCACATTAAATTCGACCTTTACGAGTCTTTTATCCGAAAAAAAACCTTTATTACATGAATTATAGCCGGATGCGATAAAGCAGGTATAAAATTAAAGCGAGTCGAACCTAGTGCAGCTGCAAAGGGCTTAATGGCACACTAACACACAGTTGATCTATATACTCACACAGTCACACACATATACATAACATATCATATATTCTCGCCCCCGCGAATTCCCGCGTGTTATACCTGGCTTACACATGTGCACAATAATTCCTCATTCACGGCAGACGCGCTACGAAGCGGAATTCGGAAGTCTGCAACGCAGATAAAAGGAGAATACCGAATAAAAGCGTAGGTACACTAGCAGCTCGATGCGAATTAAAATCACGTTTTGTATAAATTTATAATCAGAAAGCATCCGTACAACCCACTCTCTTGATTAAAAGATTTCAAAGCCTATTTGGAAAGTCATACAATTTTCAATTCTTGCTCTAATACTCCTCATGTAATCCGCTACTGATGGTGATTGTTGAAAAGATATCACTTTGTCCTTCCCACTTATGTTTCAAATGAACCCCTTTCATTCTATCCAGAGTATGATTTTTGATTGAAAGTAGTTTTGAACTTTTGTTCTGATTTCAATTAAAATATACTTACAATTCAACATAATTATACGTTTCAAACAGGAACCAGGTCTCATCTAGATTACTCAAATTCATGATTACTAGTAGTATTATGACTGTACATTAATTCAAGTGGAGCCTTTTCAAAATACTTTTTCTAATCTGGCCGTAATTAATTAAGATTTTTAACTTATTATGTTTCTGAAGCTTTTCTTTGATATTCAGAATACGTTAATCACAGTTGATGAAGATTTCTAAAGCTCACTGATGAGTGAATAGAAAAATGGGAGCTTCCAACCAAGTGAAATTCAGAAATTGTATGCTGATTTCATCCTCTTTCAATACGAATTTCAGGCAGTAAATAGTTAGGAATACGGATTTAAAACGGTAATGGGTTGAAATCAGGGGTGAACCCAGGGGGGGATTGAGGGGATATATCCCCCCCCGAAATTGGGACCTATCCTACACTAAATAAAATTCTCTTTGAAGGAGTTGCAAAAATTATTAATAACAACTTTTAAAAACATAGTTGGTGCTATATTTATAGTGCTTTTTTGAAAAAAATTTCCCTCTTACGGGGGAATCCATTTGGAGAAGAAAATGGAATGAAACTGAAAACCAAGCATCGCAAGCCCAAATATTTCATTTCTTGTTTAAATGAATGCAACAAACAATATTGCATCAATATCAACAATAAAATTGTTGATCAAATTGTTGATCAAATATGGTTGATCGAATTGTAGACCAAATATTTTTTGATCGAATTGTTGATCGAATTTTTGATCGAATATTTGATCAAATATTGTTGATCAAATTGTTGATAAAATATTGTTGATCGAATTGTTAATCAAATATTGTTGATGAAATTTTTGATCAATTATTGTTGACCAAATTGTTGATCAAATATTGTTGATCGAATTGTTAATCAAATATTGTTGATCAAATTTTTGATCAATTATTGTTGACCAAATTGTTGATCAAATATTGGTGATCAATTTGTTGATCAAATATTGTTGAAAATATTTGATCAACAATAAATTGATCACTAATATTTGATCAACAATTCTATCAACAATTTGATCAACAATATTTGATCAACAATTCGATCAACAATATTTGATCAACAATTTGATCAACAATCTTTGATCAAAAATTTGATCAACAATATTTGATCAACAATTATTCAATATATAACGACTGAAAGAGACCAAAAGCTCTTGTTGTAATCAATTCATCTGCAATTATAATTGGTAAATAAAATCTTCATTTTTACTATGTACTATCCTTTCAAAAAGAAAATATATTTACACGGTAAATTTATCAATTCAACTTAGTTTACTTGGTCAAAAGTTATGATAATGTTTGTTTAGAGAAGGCTATTATAAATACATAGGTCACTATAGATATTTCAAGGTAGCAACAACAAACAGCCCCCCCCCCCCCCGGTGGAGGGTTGGAGGGGTTTCCCTGGGTTACCCTCTGATTTTTTCATATCCCCCACCGAAATTAATTCCTGGGTTCGCCCCTGGTTGAAATATTTTAAGAGCTCTATAGATTTGGGCTTGAATGAGAGCTTTGTTCGAGTGAAATCATGAATTCATAGATGGTTCTCATTTACAGAGAAGAACTAGTTCTAATTCTAAATTTTTCAACTCTTTCACCCGAAAATTGCAAAGAGTAATGATGTAGTGGGCATTGAGAGCTGAACTCAGTTAGTATGAGAATTATTTCAGCTTAGAGATCATTTACACCATAAAGTGAGAGCCTCTATACCTGTAAAGAGCTGGTATGAGAAACTATAGTAAGAGCTTGATGCTAGGGGAGCTTTCGAAGAGGGTAGGGGTACTTACTGAAGAAAAATGCTGTATAAATTGGTTGAAAGGAATGGAAGTTATCCATAATAAATGAAAAGACAAGATGTTGTCAAACCACTAATTTATTAGAAAATCGAGATACCGGTTTTGGTTGTTACTGGTAAACCAGTTTACCAGAGATTGATAATGATGTAACAACCGACACCGGTATCTCGATTTTCTAATAAATCAGTGGTTTGACAACATCTTTTCTTTTCATTTATTATGGATAGCTACCACAATATCAACTTCACAACTACTCAAAGAGTGAAGTTGACAATAGTTTTAGAAAAATATCAAAACTAGGATTATAGCATTGCTACTTGGTGAAACTAGGTTTTTCTGCTCTGCTTCCAATACAATAGCAGAAATAGAAGTCTGAGATCATCAGGCTGCACCTTGCGACTCAAATCAAGGAAATAATTGTTGGTAAACTAATAACAGTAAGCTATCGACGGCGCAAAGTGAGCGAACTACGACCGTTCTCTCAGATAGCGAAAACTGAGGTAGTCTGCCCAAGCAAAGAAGACATTCGGGCAAAATGAGAAAAATGACTCCAGCTCAATATGCGTTAAAAAATTATAAATTTGGTCTTAAATTGTAGATCAGAATGTTTCCTACAATTTGAGACCAAATGTATGATTTTTGAACCAATATTGACCGAGCCGGAGTCATTTTCCCATCTTGCCAAAATTTCTACTTTGCTTGGACAGACTACAGAATGGAGTAGTGATACTTTCCAGAGAAGGATCCTCACCATCAAGTTCAACTTATCGCAGAAACTTACCCCCCACCCCCACTCATATCCCCAAACTCATCTAACATCATCGCTATAATCGTCTCACCTTCCATAAAATTATATCTATAGAGCAGATACACTGCTATCGTTTGTACCATTATATTATACCTATATACCCCTCAACCTTTCTCACCTTTTGCGTCACTCCTATGTAACAGAACTAATGCAACTCAATATAATTTGTTCTTTTACCGCGAGCTTCAGAGCGTAATGGTGTCATCGCACAAGGGTTGTGAGAGCACGTTATTTGAAAATAATCCACGATACTTGTCGCAACTGATACTAAACCCTCTCCTTTCTTCTTTTAGATCTAGAAGCATCGAATCAAAACTTTATTACGTTTAGTTCTCACATCAGCTAAGCTGCTAACTCTATATAGATCGCTTCACAAGCTCTATGAACGATCGTTTATGCTTGTGAGAAAACACTCCTACGAAAATACAACTATTGGGATATATATTCAGTTTGGAAGCGGAATGATAGCTGTGTCCTGCTTATATCAACTGAATAAAAACTATTACTGGAAGTAGTAGAATTTGCGACATCAGATTACAATATTGAATTTCTCAAGAAATTTATTATGAAACAAACATTTTAACATTTTATGAACATTTTGTTTATGTTTTTCACCCTCACAATGACTGAAGTTCATTGAAAATTGAAGAAACGGGATGCAAAAAGCGAATCAACTAACTTCGAAATAACATTTCAAAGTTGATAATGAAAAGCAGAGTTTTTATAACAAAATTTCAAACTTTATAAATCCTGATGAGTAGGCAACAATCACGAAACACATAAAACAGTCTATGAAAAAATTTATTGGATCTACAAAATTCACAATTAGAAAATTTCAGTTCTGGTTTGAAAGAGAAACCGTGAAGTAGATTTTCAACCAAGAAATCGAACCATCAAATTCATTTAAATTATTATCCAATCACATAATTTACACAATTATGCATTATTGCATTTAATAGTATAACAATAATATTAAACCAATTTACCAAATCAGTACTACTATATGGACTTGAGTAGTTTCTGCAGTGATAGTGGTTGAATACTTAGTTTCCATTTCAAATGATAACACCAAAATGAATACAAAGGGATGCAGATAGATATAATCCACAGAACGGTAATTAATATGTTGAATACGCTCATAATTATCCAGGCCGTGATGAAGTTTGCCTCAACACGATTATTGACTTGTTACGGACACGGGTTGCTGTACAGAGAGTGGGATTGGCTCTATTATATTTACAGGTTCAGTTACGCGGCTCGTACAGTGTGTGCTGGCAGATGATTGTGTTTCCACAAAGTTTGGAGACCAGAAAATTGGCTGCCAGCCTCCACTAGCATAACTGCTTGTTGCTGCGATTATGATGATGACTATGCTGATGTTGAATATAGGGATGATAATGATGATGATGATGATGATGATGGTGGTGATGGTTAGCGGTTTCACTTTTGTTTAAAGCAAATTTGACAGCGGCTGCCTCCTGCTTGTTTGAGTTTCACTTGCTTATTGTTTATATTGTTTACCCTCTAAATTATAACGAAAAATTATTAACTTGCTAATGAAATTGTAACCCAAAATACGTATAGTGTACGAGACAGATTTATTGGTTAATTAAGGGGTGCATGTTGCGAGGTTATCAGCGAGTTTACACCTGTATCATCACGAACCACAGTATCATACTTTATGATAGACTGAATATGTGGTATGAAGTTTCAATAATTCAATTGGCATTCCCTTGGACACAGCTCTAACATTATGCTGTCTATTAAATCATGTATTTTTCCAATAAATAATTTTAAAAATAATATTATTTTCGCCCTTAGCCCTCATGATTCATCAACGGTGACGCTGCCGAAACGCCAAGAAATTTTTTCACAGAACCAATTTAACAATATCAACGCTACTTTGAATCCTGTAGTTGGGGAAGTTCTACTTAATTCCATTCTATTGTGATTTGTGAAGCTACATACTCGTAACTTGTCACGGTTGCCAGGACTGGTTTTAAACCTTAAAAGAAGCGAGATATCAGGAAACATAAAAAACAGTCGATTCCAATGATTTCAAGAAATAAAAAATACACGCACACATTTTTGGGTTATTCTGACACACATGAGAAACACTGGAAGACTGAGTGCCTTTTGAAGGATGAGCTTCAATATTTGAATGGAGCCAAGGCGAATTCTGAAGCATTCTACTAGGCTTTTGCAGCTGATAATATCCATAGAATCACACACCATACAGCAGCTAACAATAATGGTAATACCGAGAAGGCAGGCACTTTGTCTCGGCATTTAAACTACCTGTAGTTAGCAATCTATTATCAGAGTTGATAGCGGCAATCTATAGCCAGCCAGACGCGAGCGAAATTCAGAGAACAGAGAAGGGGCGTGATTGATGACAATCATTCGTTAAAAGGTAGCAACAGAGCAGGGCGCACAAAGACCAAATGCGCTTTGCCAAACAAAGATATTTGTTGTCGAATGATAGCTGCTAGCAAACAACAGTTGCAGACATTGGTGGTGGAAGGTAAGGCATCGGCCGTATGGGTGGGTTGAAGGCACCTCCAATATATTTATAGCCAAACTCGCTTCCTAGTTCACTACAACTACACTAAATCATCGGGAGAGTAATTGTAACAATGCTAACACTAGTAACAAACAGCAACAACCCTCATCCCAGCCTATGAATTACCTACCTACTCACTAGAACAAAATTATTTAGTTAATTACTTAGAGAAGAGGTTATG
The DNA here is from genome assembly GCA_017141385.1 of Sogatella furcifera. Lineage (NCBI taxonomy): Eukaryota > Metazoa > Arthropoda > Insecta > Hemiptera > Delphacidae > Sogatella > Sogatella furcifera. The sequence continues at coordinate 13,955,131 of CM029547.1, read as the reverse complement.
AGAGTAAATGTTAGAGGAGAAGAGGTTTTAATTAAATATGTCTCTTCTACTGAACTTCAAATGCCTACTAGAACATGATTATTGTTAGAGAAGAGGTGAATATAAGGGAAAATAATAGAGGAGAACGCACAGGCGGCTCGTGCCCACGAATAGGTGCTGTACAGTAAAAGATACGGGCACTTCACCTGTTTCGTGGGTACGAGCCGCCAGTGAGAAGAAGAGGTTTTAATTGAAGAGATTTCTGAAAAATAGAGGAGGTTTCAAGATCATAGGAGGTAAATAGGAGAAAATAATAGAGTTTAAACGAACAAAAGTAGTTTTAATTGTAGAGACAAGGTTACACGGTCATTACGGTGGAAAACATAATAAAAAGAGAACAGAGATTGAAAAGTAAGATAATATTTATGTTCAAGAGAAGGGGTTGAGACTCTTCGCTATACCAACTCATGCTCACTCTGCCCATTCAAAAAAATATATATTGATCATTTTGGTTATCGAATCAATTAGAATAGGTTTTGTAAAAGAATTGCATTCAAAGTGAAATCAGAGATGGATAGTTTAAAGGAATAGGATTCATTTCAGGTTCAAATTATAGTCCCCATTTATTTATTTCGTGGATTATACATATGAGTGCTTGTAACTGACTCAAAATTTCGTACTTTCGCAAACTATACCACTACCCTCATTAGTTTAGTATGTCATTCCAGTACCTTGCCGTACTGATCGGAATAGTTCAACTTTCAAGGATGCACCTACAGAAATCGATTTTCACCACACATTTGAGTATTTCCCACATTCGAGAATCATTTTCATGTCTCTTCAGCAAAAAGCTGCGGCTGCATGAGATCGAAGTTCAAACTAGAATTTCTCTGAGGCTGACAAGAAGGATTAGTTATTGTGGTTTACGTATAACTATGAGAATATTCAGATCTATACCCTATTCACGATAACCTGAGACAAAAAAAATACACTTTTTGCGTATATGAGCGTGTAAATAAGTGGTGGCAACCTCAAGCACGACACACCATGACCAATACACGACCAAGTTAAGCATTGGCAATGCGTATGGGTGAGTATGTGTCTGCATTTTTCATACTGTCGGGACTGTGTCTTATCGTACTTTGTCTCAAGTTACTGTGAATGAGGTATAGTGCAAACAGTATAGCACTAGGTTAGATGTACTATAGAAACGTTTTGATAGTTAATATTACAAGATAAATACAGAATGTTTCAGGAGGAATGTGCAATACTTCTCAGGCTGATTCCTTACACCAAGTAGATAAAAAAGTTCCGTGGAACCAACCCCCAAAGACGCTTTGTTACTGAGATAACAATGGCGGAAAATTTAGATTTTACAAAATATATTAATTTTTCCAATTTTTTAGAGGGTTTAGTGAGGTTCTAGAATAACTAATTCCTATGTAAAATTAGCTGAGGAATTCAATGAAACCAGTTCTCCAAGTTTCAATTCAATGAAACTTGTAACTTCAACGGTTATTGAGATAATTGCAAAAATATGCTAGAAAACGCCATTTTTCAACAATAATGATTATAACTGGATAGGGAATCATAAAATTGTATTTTTTATTAATGGAAGTTGAAGAGAGTCGGATTCTAAAGAGAAAGTTGAATGGCGGCGATTGTGTAAATCTCACCCAAATCTAAGAAATGACGATCAAAAATCGCAAAATCGCTACTAAACACAAATTCATCATTTCTGCGATTTTTGATCGCCATTTCTTAGATTTGAATAAGATTAACACAATCGCCGCCATTTAACTTTTTCTTTAGAGACCGTCTCTCTTCAACTTCCATTAATAAAAAATACAATTTTATGATTCCTTATCCCGTTACAACCCTTATTGTTGAAAAATGGCGTTTTCTAGCTTTTTTTCCAATTATCTCAATAACCGTTAGGCTGAGGCCGCACTGCCGGTGGGTAGAGCCTGGAGGGTGGAGGGTAGTTGATAAATCTATAGAACATACACACCATCCACAGTAATACATCGTATGAATGGTATGACGTCATTCTGTTTTTGAGGTTATGTTGTCCATATTTAAGAATTTCAAGATGGCGGCTGAACACATACAATTCATACGATGTATTACTGTGGATGGTGTGTATGTTCTATAGATTTACCAACTACCCTCCACCCTCCAGGCTCTACCCACCGGCAGTGCGGCCTCAGCCTTAAAGTTACAAACTTCGAACTGGTTTCTTTGACTTCCTCAGCTAATTTTACATAGGAATTAATTATTTTAGAACCTCACTAAAGCCTCTAAAAAATTAGAAAAAAATAATATATTTCGAAAAATCCCAATTCTCCGCCATTGTTATCTCGGTAACAAAGCGTTTTTGGGGGTCAGTCCCATAGAAATTTGTTGTCTACTTGGTGTAAGGAATCGGCCTGATAAGTATTGCACATTCCTCCTGAAACACTATTGTAACAATATTGTAACCAGAACAATAGGTGACATGCATAAAAAAAATTATTCATTTATTTGTAGAAACTAGATTGATGTTGTGTAAATCCAATTTATTAATGTTTTATGTTTGCCAGTTGCAGTAGCCGAATTAGATAAAGCCCTGATCTGGTAAATAATTTAATGAGTCTGATATGGTTCCTGGGATTCTATCCCAGTTGGATACACCGATTTTCTACCGTAAACAGCCCCGTCTTTTGGAGGAGCCGTCGGTTCCGACTGCCCAAAAGCAGTAGCTTCGAATATAAAAAGATATGCATTCACTTTATATTCTCTTTATATTCACTGTCATCTCTCATCATCACCCCCTCATTACCCACGCACATGCTTAAAACACATATTAGCATCATCATCATCATCAGAAAAAATGTCACACGATAGTAGTAGGAGGCATAAATGCAATAGAAAGTAAATTTTTGAACTTATTATGAGAAATTTGCATAGGGAGAGTTTTGGGAGTAATCCTGTTGAACCTTCCATTAAGTATAATTTTGTAACTTGATAATAAATGAATGAAACTCAGATCTTGCAAATGTATCGAGTGAAACCAGCGCAATATGTAACACTCACAATAGAAATGTACAAGATATTACAATGTACAATGTTACAAGATACAAGATAGGGAGAAGGCATAAACATAATGAAAAATGCAGGAAACCTCAGAACTAACGTTGAACATTGATCTGATTCCTATCTGTAGAGACGCACAAGATAATTCGAAATACGTTAATTTGTTGTTGAACAGCGGGTGCAGTGGCAGTGGTATGAGTGTTGAACGGATATGAATGCGTCGAAGAGAGCAGAGCGGCCGGCTGCCAAAATACACACGTCTGGCGAATGACATTTCCCTACTGGCTCTGTGCTGTCAATGGGCGCAGGATGCGAAGGAACAAGGACCCACATTTGGGATACTTGCCAAAGGATAGGCGACGGTGCGTAAACCGAGCAGAGATCACGAATACAGATGGAGTGTGTCACAAACTCACATATTTTTAGATCATAAATCGTGATCAGGAATTGATCTATCTTTGTTGGTCCATCTCTATGATAATTAGAATTTCGATTTCGAAGGAGAACGTTGTGGAGATTTCTTATGATTGATTGCTAAAGATGTGTGCATAAAAAAATGTAACCAAATAAAGCGAGGTGGAACCTACCTGTGAAATTCTTCCTGCTTTTCAGAGCTGTAAAATATTTTTTAAAGAATATTCTGTCTACTTATTTGCTTTCAAAAACTCTTAGAAGCTTTTGAAGAAGTATTACTGATTATTTCCTTCTCAATCATGTTGCGATGAATATGAGGTAGTTCACTTGGATTAAAATATATATATTAGATTAAGTATTTGGAACAGATTTTCAAATTCTGGTAAATTTGATTATGATTGATGATTGATTTGAGAGAGACTCTAACTGTTATCCTAGGTGTGTCAAAGAACACTAGTATAGAGAATGTTATTAGATTCTTCCCAAATCGGTTAGATGATGCTGCAATAAAATTCGAGCGAGTGAACACAAAATTATGAAACTGATAACGATAACGATACTGAATATTCAAAAACAAAATTGAAATGGATAATGCCCCGGAAAAGGAGTATTCTAAAAATCAATTTCAATGAAGCTTTCAAAGTGGAAGAACAAGTTTGTACTACAATTCATCTTTTGAAATTCTGCTTTTCATGGAAAAATTTATAAACTGTCAATACTACTCACTGGAATTGGAAAGACTGAAAAAATCGAATCTTCGCTTTATTTTGTATAGGTAGCATACTTCTCCAGCTTTTTATTGCTATTCCGTGATCACGAATCGTAATCTCACTTTCTGAAAGGTAGCAGCTTTCAATAAAGCATGTTTCAAGAGATAAAACGTCAATGAGCTTGGTGAGGAATCAATGCTAGGAGATTTTGTGGAATGATAAAATCTGCTCACCGATAGATGAAAGGTTCTATCTATACAATTTTCAATTAGAAGAAGAAGAAGTATCTCATAGTATTGTGCTTTTGTATGACCTCTTGTGAGCTAGATTTCAAAGTGAATCAACTATGCAGGTATTCTATCCTCTAATCCTCAATTTTGAAGATGAAGTTTTTCAATCTCTGTCGATTGATATTCAAAGCGATTGGCGATTAATTAAAATAGATATTTTTCAGCTATTGAATTATTGGTTTAATTGTATTGGCGATTTCTTATATTGATCACAGATTCCCTAATGTGCATCACTAACCAGCGCAATCTGCATAAAATCCCATTCCTTCGTTGCTGCTATTGATTATAAAGCCCATGACCGCAGGTATAGAGTTAAAAAAAAATGTATCATGCGATAGGGACATATTCGTACTATACAATGCAAAGAATGATCAAGCTTTATCGAAAATTGAATAGGGAAAACATAAGATAACATGAAGAAGACCATGAGAGAAAAAGTAGGAAGGAATTTAGGAAAAACGTAAAGGTAAACGAAGAAAGGGGTTGAGAATGTATTGGAAGAGTGGAAAACTTTGAAGAGGCCTTTGCAAGAGGAACTAGGAAGAAGCAATAGAGGAGATGCTATCAGATGAGAGTTACAGTATCTGTAAACGATAGCTTATGAGTGAATTTCTCGTTTTGAGGAAAAATATCAAGCGAAGATGATGTGGAAAAGTGTAGTCTATCTCCGGTGAATTTTTTTGCGTTTTCTTTTTGATGGCATGTTCGGCTTGCCTTTTACGGCATGGCACAGCACTCACAATTGAATGCCCTTGCATGGCATATGTGAACAAAGAGGCATTCAGGGTGCGGCTTAATACTGGCACTTTGTCCCAGAAAAGTACACTTCCATCTTTCCGCGCCTCCAACGTTTGCGCGCGTTTTTTGATGCCTGCCATTTGAGCGGCAAAAACGAAAAAGCATTTCATGGTGTGGCACTACGGTGAAGCGACCTGTGAGAGGACAGTTAGCGGGAAAATAAAAGTTGGTTGTGGAAAGAGAGGGTGAGAAAATAGATAAATGTAGACTTGAAGAGAAGAGGAAGATAGAAGAATGATAAGTGAATTAGGCTATAGAAAGAGGGAGAAGGTTGGAGGAAGTGAGAGAGAAAGGTAGATCTGCAGAAATATTTCAGGAAGAAAATGTTCATCAGCAAGTGAGGTAGGAAAGGTCTGAGCATGCTTTGTATATCTGGTGAGTGTGAAGAAATGGTATGTGGAATTATGTAATGAAGAAAAAACTCTTTGCTTGACCGTTTCCTTCTAATTCTCCACATTCCGGTTAGTTCGAAAACAAACAATATTATTGGGATATGCTAGAATGTAGGGCAGAGAAAATTGCCTTCAGATAGATGCGGATACTGTACAACTCAAATGAATTTTAAAACCAAATTTGAAGACTTTGATGGACTATAATAACTTCTTCACTAGATATAGCGACAGAGAGCTATGACTATAATAGTTTATTATTGCCTTAGATGGAGGTTTCATACTTCTAATTAAGAGGTGCAGTATTTCCTAGAATCAGTATTGTCATCTACAACTAGCATAAAAATATATTTAAAGGATGTCTGTTCATCATATTCACAATATTGAGCAACAGAACTGATATGATTTTGGATTATGATTTTTTAAATTTTCAACTATAATTTCAGATCTTTGAAGAAGATAGGCAAGTTTTTAAGAAGTGGGAAATGATAAACCAATAAAATACACGATCAAAGAAACGTTGCTACTAGAATAAAACCTTTCAACAAATGGCTTTGATCCCAGCTTGGTGATGGTATGTGACTGGAAACTAGAAGCCGATAGTTTGGTGGAATAGATCGTTACTGGCATATTCTTTTTGTGGGAGCATCAGGAATGAAAGGTGAAACCGCTTAGCGAAGAAAGAGCTTGACCAGAGAACAGGAGAATCGCTTTATTCGCTTGAAAAGAACGGAAGTGGAAGTAACGAACAGTGGTAAAAAGAGGTGAGAGGAGGGGGAAGAAATGCCCTCAGGGATTTCTCAAACCAAAAGTCGAACTCCCAGATTCGGACGCGAAAGAACCAGAGTAGAAACAAGACGAACCGCCCCAAGTATAATCCAATCAATTCGCCAAGATTGCATTTGAGTTTCAATGAGGCTCACGTCTTCTTATCAATATCTCTCTTGCCCTCTTATCATCTCTTTCTCCAAAGCCCAGAGAAAGAGAAGCTCATGTTTGCTTTACCATCTTCAACTGCAAACTACCGATAGCATGGGGAAATTGAAATTATAATAGATACGATATTATTCGTGGAAGCATGCTCATATTCAATAATGGCGGATGTGAGTCTGTATTTTGAAACTACTGGGAGTGAAGATACTCTGAGATATTATCTCGAACAATCGTTGCTAGTTGCTAGAGATTGCATCGTCTCAGTAGTTCATGAGTATTGCTTTTGAATACTAGGAGCTATATTCAGCATTCTGGAACCTTCAATAATGAAATCAATAGGGAACGTGGGGTGAACTATGCAGATTCATTGCTCACATGTGAATATTTGGAGATTTTATGTATTTGTGGAAGTTCATGACATGATATTGTATACGATCCTGATGAGAATTGATAAGAGATCTAGAAAATTAATTGAGAAGAAGTGTAAATAGAAACGTTTCTCGTTGTTGGGGGATCACACTGATATTCTCTATTGATCATCCAAAAAACAATAAAATGGAGGTAACATGGAGGATTCATGATTCAATCACATTTATTAGACAATCAAACAATCATCACTGTTACAGTTTACAACTGGCATCACCGCGCATTCTCTATCAGTCCACAGCCTGCTCAATCATTACATCATCTGTTACATCTCCCCTCTTAAGATTCACAATCATCATACATGCACACTAAACATTTCTGAATATACACAATCATCACCACCAATAATCAATTAAACAATAATTATATAATACATACAGGATGGCCTAAGCTTTAAAACTCTCTAATGATGAAAAACATTATTATAATTTGAAATCAGGGTTGGGTTTTGAAGATGGCTTTCTATTTCTACAGAATAAAATCATAGTTCCCCTTTCGTTGTGTCAAGAAATGTTGAAATTGATTCATGAAACACGTCTAGGGATAAATAAGTGTAAAGCTAGGGCACGATCTATTTTATATGATATACAGGGTGTTTCAGGAGGAATGTGCAATACTTCTCAGGCTGATTCCTTACACCAAGTAGACAAAAATATTTCATGGGACTAACCCCCAAAAACGCTTTGTTACCGAGATAACAATGGTGAAAATTTGAGATTTTTCAAAATATGTTAATTTTTCTTATTTTTTAGAGGTTTTAATGAGGTTTTAAAATGATCAATTCCTATGTAAAATTGGCTGAGGAATTCAATGAAACCAGTTCCAAGTTTGTAACTTTAACGGTTATTGAGATAATTGGGAAAATATGCTAGAAAACAGCATTTTCCAACAATAAGGGTTATAACTGGATAAGGAATCATAAAATTGTATTTTTTATTAATGAAAGTTGAAGAGAGTCGGATTCTAAAGAAAAAGTTAAATGGCAGCGATTGTGTAAATCTTACCCAAATCTCAGAAATGGCGATCAAAAATCGCAAAATTAACAAAACTTAGCACAAGTGATGAATTTGTGTTTAGTAACGATTTTGCGATTTTTGATCGCCATTACTGAGATTTGGGTAAGATTTACACAATCGCCGCCATCTAACTTTTTCTTTAGAATCCGACTCTCTTCAATTTCCATCAATGAAAAATACAATTTTATGATTCCTTATCCAGTTACCTTATCCTTACCCTTATCCATTTCCTTATCCTTACCCTCATTGTTGAAAAAATGGAGTTTTCTAGCATATTTTCCAATTATCTCAATAACCGTTGAAGTTACAAACTTGGAACTGGTTTTATTGAATTCCTCAGCTAATTTTTCATAGGAATTGATCATTTTAAAACCTCTTTAAAAACTCTAAAAAATTAGAAAAATTAACATATCTTGAAAAATCTCAATTTTCCACCATTGTTATCTCAGTAACAAAGCGTTTTTGGGGGTTGGTCCCATGAAATATTTTTGTCTACTTGGTGTAAGGAATCAGCCTGAGAAGTATTGCACATTCCTCCTGAAACACCCTGTATATGTAGAATATATGAAAATGACTGAGAATTTGAAACATTAAACTAGGTTGAAATACACTGAGGAGACTGTAGTAGTGGTCTCTTTCAAATTTTTCGTAAAATAAATAAAGAATAGCTTGAAAAATAACACAGAATGAAAGGTCTGTTAGAAGCTAAATAATGATGTATCAAGTACCAAAACCATTTTTTTATAAACTTCAAACATGTCAGTGAAAGGGAGAAAGTAGAAAAGTGCAAGAAGTGACTTTGATCCAACAATCCAATATTGATGAGCTGCTTATAAGAAACAGACTCGTTACGTTGGAAAATAACGAAAATAGATTCAAATGGAAAAATAGAAACGTCAAAGCCTTGGCTGTGTGGATGTAAGGATTCATGAGGAAGAGAAAAAGGAGAAAATGAAGATGAAGTAGGAGAAGGAGAAGCAAGAGAGAAATGTAATAAGAGGAAGGAAGAAGAGAGGTAATGGAGAAGAAGAATGAGAAGAGGAAGAAGAAGAGAAAGACTAGGAGGAGGGGAAAGAGGAATGAGAGAAGAAAGAGTAAAAGAAGGAGAAGATGGATTACAAGGATTAAGAAGAGTGGTGGGAGAAGGAGGAGAAGGAGGAGAAGGAGGAGAAGGAGGAGAAGTAGGAGAAGGAGGAGGAGGAGGAGAAGGAGGAGAAGGAGGAGAAGGAGGAGAAGGAGGAGAAGGAGGAGAAGGAGGAGAAGGAGGAGAAGGAGGAGAAGGAGGAGAAGGGGGAGAAGGAGGAGAAGGAGGAGAAGGAGGAGAAGGAGGAGAAGGAGGAGAAGGAGGAGAAGGAGGAGAAGGAGGAGAAGGAGGAGAAGGAGGAGAAGGAGGAGAAGGAGGAGAAGGAGGAGAAGGAGGAGAAGGAGGAGAAGGAGGAGAAGGAGGAGAAGGAGGAGAAGGAGGAGAAGGAGGGAAAGGAGGAGAAGAAGGAGAAGGAGGAAAATGGGGAGAAGGAGGAGAAGGGGGAGAAGGAGGAGAAGGAGGAGAAGGAGGAGAAGGGGGAGAAGGGGGAGAAGGAGGAGAAGGAGGAGAACGAGGAGAACGAGGAGAACGAGGAGAAGGAGGAGAAGGAGGAGAAGGAGGAGAAGGAGGAGAAGGAGGAGAAGGAGGAGAACGAGGAGAACGAGGAGAAGGAGGAGAAGGAGGAGAACGAGGAGAACGAGGAGAAGCTGAGGAAAAAGGTGATGGTGAAGAAGTAGATGGAAAAGGTGAAAGTGGAGTAGAAGAAGGAGAATAATCGATAGCAAAGATTGAGGAAGAGAGCAAAGAGTTGTGGCATATCGGGAAGCGCCAGCTCGGCATTTTGTACAATGGGGAATTCGCTGATACACTTTTCGCCGCCGTTATCAGGCCCATGGTGCCCGCCCGACCCACAGCACACCTCTACTTCCCTCTTTTTTCTCTTTTCACTTTTCGTCTCAAGATGATCAACCGAAATTGGCTGTTTTTTTCACAAATCGATAAACCACTATCGAAACTCGGTCATCAACTCACAAACGAAAACATTTTAGAGTTTCACTGTCGACAGCTCGACATAGCCTTCTACGAGTACTTCTATACCTTTAGTATAATTTTCTACTATACAGGAATGCTTTTTCCAAAAGTGAATATTTTTTCAAATGGGGTAATTTGCTTGCAAAGGAAATAAATAAATAGTTTGGTTTGCTTGATGCAAACTTGGCAAGTTCTCTTGATTGAATGGGAACTTACTTATTATAGGAGAAATAACTTTGAATAGGGGAAAAGAGGGTTTTTACCTTGAAGGTAGAAATACTTCTCTCCTTATTGAATGAATTAGAAAACACACTCCCTTGAAATGATATAGAAAACAGAAAATTTCCCAAAAAAATGATAAATTAATCAGTTTAATACATTAATTCAATAAGGGTTTGAAGATCTCAGTATAATATACCTCAGTCAAATAATTATTATGTATTGTATATTAATGAATTGTATAATTTATATCAAGAACTATTTACGATGAATAAATAATTTTATTTTTTATAATTTTGGTCGTGATTAATTAATGGGTATTAGCTTTTTCAGTTTCATTTCAACAATCTTCATCCGGGTGAATTTAAAATTATACTATCATCAGTCACCACAATATCATTCTCTATCTAAACGTTTGGTTAGGCCTCCTGTGGAAATATTTCTCAATAACAGAAAAATCCATCAAAATTTCTGGTGGTCCCAGAAGCCCTACCACTTCAAAGAATATAATTCAAAAAGGCAATTTGACTTTTTGAGCTTATAATTTTTCAAATTATCACGATTTACGGAACTGTAAAAGATATCATCAATGTCCCTTAGCTATAGTGATAGGCCTACTGGATTCTATAGTACGGCATTGTGTACAGCAGTAACTGGTATACCATATTTTTTCATCCTTGCTTGAAGGGATGCTGGAAACGGGATTCTTTGCAGTGTGCATTGTACAGTACAGACCTTCACATTCGCAGTCCCATGAGGGCTCACTTCTAGGTTAGAGACTGGCCGTCGGCCATAAATCCTGCCTTATCAACTCTCCAGGGCTCGACAAGTCATAATTCTTAATCTCGTCCGTCCAGACTTGCATCCGCGAAATCTTGAATGTACAGATAAAGTTTCAAAATATCACCTCGTATAAAAATCAAATATATTCTGATACCGTGAGTTTTATTAACGGTTGCTTCTTAAATTTCGATGCCTGGATCATTCTTCTTCAAAGCATAGGCATCATTCAGTGGATGCTAGTGATGGCGCAAACTGAAAAGATAATAATTATTAAAATATACCAGAAAAGTAGTCATCATCATCATCATTTCATGACGCAACGAAAGGGGAACTATGATTTTATTCTGTAGAAATAGTAAGCCATCCTCGAAACCCAACCCTGATTTCAAATTATAATAATGTTTTTCATCATTAGAGAGCTTTAAGGCGCAAAGTGAAAAGATAATAATTATTAAAATATACCAGAAAAGTAGTCATCATCATCATCATTTCTTGATGCAACGAAAGGGGAACTATGATTTTATTCTGTAGAAATAGTAAGCCATCCTCAAAACCCAACCCTGATTTCAAATTATAATAATGTTATTCATCATTAGAGAGCTTTTAAGCTTAGGCCATCCTGTATGTATTATACAATTATTGTTTAATTGATTATTGGTGATAATGATTAATTTCGTAAGCCCTTCTCAGATTTGAGGTTATAGTTTTGAATTGACAGTCGACAGTCAGCTGTTGGCGAAATGAACTGTGACGTCAGAGCAAGTTGGGTCACATGGTTGAGGAGCGGTGTATTCAAATATTCTAAAAGTACGTTTCAAGGCAGTAAAGGTCTACTAATAATTTGTTCAAATACAGCCATTCCGTCACAATATTCAGAAATGTTTAGTGTTAAATATATTGAAATGTTTAATGTTCATGTATGATGATTGTGAATCTTAAGAGGGGAGATGTAACAGATGATGTAATGATTGAGCAGGCTGTGGACTGATAGAGAATGCGAGGTGAAGCCAGTTGTAAACTGTAACAGTGATGATTGTTTGATTGTCTAATAAATGAGTATCTGATAATGTGATTGAATCATGAATCCTCCATGTTACCTCCATTTTATTGTTTTTTGGATGATCAATAGAGATGTAATATCAGTGTGATCTCCCAACAACGAGAAACGTTTCTATTTACATTTCTAAATCCATCCAATCCATCTCATCACACCAAGTTGTCTTCTTGCTCTGGCTATGATGAAATCAATGTGTGCTGTGAACAGGAGCTTACTATCAAATGTGGCACCTAGTTCCATCATGTTGGTAACTCGCTTTATTCTTGCATTCTCAATCATATATTGAAATCCCAGAGTGTTTGTCTTCCTGGAGAAACTCATCACAAAGGTCTTGTTGATATTAATGGGCATCGAGTTCTTCTGTGACTAATCCAAAGCTCTGTCAATATTGATCTTCAATGCAAACAAATCTTCTCTCGATTCAATCTTTTTTTTTCAATCTTTCTTCTGCATACATTAGAACTCCACAGTCAAGATTTCTTACAATATCGTTCATGAACAGGCTGAAATAACATTAATAATAGTTATGTGAGTAGAGTTGTGATGGCTAGAGCCGGGCATCTCGAGCAGTGCATTTATAGACAAACTTTAGACTCTGAAACATTTTATAGAATTCTTAGAAATTTTAAAATTACTACTTTTCTTGTGGATTGACATAGATTATGCCCTACAAAAAAATAGAATCTATTCAAAGGAGGTTTGTGCGTCTTGCTCTGAAGAGACTTATGCCAGACATGGAACATTTACCTTATGGGCAATTTTGTGAATCTGCAAAGTTCGAATCCCTAGAATGGCGAAGAAGCTTCTTAGAAGCTTCGCCTCTCCTGTTGAGAGATGTATATCAGTTGGGAATAAATTGTCAATTCAAATAGAATTTTTTGTAGCCTCCAGTATTTTTATGAGATAGATAAATTCGCTTCAAGAGATTTTATCAAGAAACATGAGATGAAATTTCCTATATACACTATTGACAGATGCAATACACAAAGGCCTAAGAGCCGTCCTATTGCACAAAAAAAGCCTAAGCATAACTTACTACAGTACCTTGGCGCCATGTGGTGGAACGGGTTGGCTGTAAGGGGTGATGTGGAGGCCAACTATTAACTTTGTTATTAGGGATAATAATGTATAGGCTAATAAATTAATAAATAGTGAAATTCACCATTTTTTAATCATTTTCAAGTGAATTCTTTCGTACCTTTAGAATCCATTGACAGGAATAATATGCATTTTTAATGGAATATTGGCACTTTTTGAAGAATTTATAGGCGTGATACTTAATAATGAATGTTGAAGGGCTTACACTGAGCCGTATTACTAATAATTTATTATTATGAAATTCAGATTGATTTTTGACACACTGCCGTAGCTTTGAAAGGTAACGGGGTTACGGATTATGCTGGATTTGACGTTCAGGAATTTATTCATGGCTCTAAATCAATATTAGCATTGCATTTTAATCGTATGAAATGATAATATCAGCAACATGAATACAGAAATAGAACAAGAATGCTCAGTTGTCCACACCATAACATTGCCCTGTGTGTCAGTCTGTATGAACAGTGTCTGTCCATTTTCATCACTGATCAATGTCTACACTCCGGACAAATATCAACAAACTAGCCGGCAGGCTCGCTTCGCTCGCCTTCTCCGCCTCGCTAGGGGGCTACGCCCCCTGGACCCTCCCAGTATCGGCCGTGTGAGTCAAACAGGTTCGCTTCGCTCGCCTGCAAAACCTCTGTCTGTGTCAGCTGAGACAAACAGGCTCGCTTCGTTCGCCTGCAAATTCCGTTCAGAAAGGATTCGAAATTTATTGAACACAGGATTTATAGACCTAATCTGGACCTGTTTACCAAATTTCAACATCTCCTGTCAATTTGTTCTCGAAAAATCTAAGAAAAACTCAGAAAAATAGTAAAAAGCTAATATCGAGCGTAACCTTGGGAATTAGGCTATATCGGACATAGTTTGAAACTTGATTCAATGTCTTTTGAATTAGTTCATCTATAATCTCGCTGAACCATTGAATTTACAGTAAGGATTGGTCGTATCAAGGCGGAAGATATGCAACCCGCAATACATTTCCAATTTTGTAAAACTGTTTTACTGGCGTTTACTTGAACGGATTTCAAAAATATTTTGACACAACATTTGTAGACCTTACCTGAACCTGCCCACCAAATATCAACATTTTCTACCGATTGGTTTTCGAAAAAATAAGAAAATGCCGAAAAACTATAGAAAAACTCAAATATTTGGCGTATCCTTAAAAAGTTTCAAAAACCCGCTCTTAGGCTGAGGCCGCACTGCCGGTGGGTAGAGCCTGGAGGGTGGAGGGTAGTTGGTAGATCTATAGAACATACACACCATCCACAGTAATACATCGTATGAATGGTATGTGTTCAGCCGCCATCTTAAATTCTTAAATATGACGTCATTCGGTTTTTTGAGGTTATGTTGTCCATATTGAGGAATTTAAGATGGCGGCTGAACACATACCATTCATACGATGTATTACTGTGGATGGTGTGTATGTTTTATAGATTTACCAACTACCCTCCACCCTCCAGGCTCTACCCACCGGCAGTGCGGCTTCAGCCTTAGCGCGCGTCTTCCAACTGGACATGCCTGCCAAATTGAATGCAATCGGTTCAGTGGATTTTTAGTTCTGGTGATGAATGAATCAGTCAGTCAGTGCCATTTCGCTTTTATAGATATAGATTCCAGACTTGATAATGGTGTCATCGCGTGGATTACAATAGCTCTACTGCTTACTAAATCTGTTTATTACTTTGTGCCTCACACTACCCACTAAAACATTTTATACTGTATGTATATTTAAAAATACATGAACTATGTAGTACTATGTTTAATATTCTGTAAACTACATCTCATAATAACTATAAACGACCAACTATATGTCTAAGATTAAAGCTTATTTGTAATGCGTCTGAGCAATCGGTGACATTTGTCACATAGAACATTCAAGGCAGACAGGTATCGAAATGTTTCAATTGCAGTTTGCTGATTAGGTCGTGGTTCAGTTTGAAAGCAAGACCACTCCAGAGGGGCTAATGAATCATCACAGGCTACCAACCGACCCCAACCTATTATTGCGGTGGCGGCGGTGTACTGCATGCATGTTGCACACAAGTTGTTCATCTCACACCAGGGTGTGGAAAGGGGGATAGTGGGGAAAAGGGGGTAATGTCGAGAGATTGTCAAGCACCTATCACTAGATAAGGGTGGACGACGCGAAACCGTTCATTACAGCCCCCTCCCCCCCTGAGCGACCTGCACTACATACTGGGCTAGTTGTAACCGATAGGGGGCAGTTTAACCCCCCTCTTGACCTATCCCCCCGCTCCTTGTTGTTTGTGGGGGGTCACCCTTTCTGCCAAGTGGGTACTGTTCACTGCGTCGTTGAACACTTTTCTCATACGGTCAAATTAAGTGCGCGCGATCTCTTGTATCCAGCGGTTTTAGTGAGCACGACAAGATCGAGAGGATACGGAGGATTCTTGTAAAAACAAGAGAGAAAGAAATTGACAGACATAGAGACAGATAAAAATGCTATAGTAAGATATAAAGAAGAGTAGAGATGAAACAGAGAGACAGAATAGCCGATACAATCGAGGAGGATAAAACAAAGAGAGGGGCTGATAATAGCGAAGATTTGGAAAATAGAGAACAGAAAAATTGAAAATAGAGTGGAAGATGTGTCTGCGAAATGAAGGAAATTTGATAGAAGGTGATGCAAAATTTAAAATTTGGGAGAAAACAAAAGAAATCAGGGAAGGAATTAAGAGGAACTGAAGAAACCAAGTTCAGCAGTGAGAAAAGCTTTAAACTAGAGAAGAGGATAACAAATACAAGTTGTGAAATGTATGAGGTAATCCTTGAAAGAGTAATTAATGTAGGATAAAAACGTATTATTTGAAATATGTGAAAGAATGTAGAAAGAGAGAAAAACTTTTGAGAGAGAATGTGAACAAAAAGAGATGTCGACAAAATGACTTGTCCAACAAGTGACAGTAGGAAGATGGGGAAAGAAACAACAAAGATGAAAGCAGCGGATGGATCAATGAAAGGGATAACGTAAAGAAGTGGAAGAGAGATATGTGATTGGTTTTCGCTCTCCTTTTTTATACTCATCAACTAACAACCCTCGACCTTTCAAAAGGTTCGAATGTCATCATTGAATGTGCCTTGGGCAGAATTCTCTGTCACTAGTCGTGTCAACAAGTCGTTCAAGGCATATTCATTTCGTCAGTATACTACTCGTAGGTGGAAATTGCAAGGATCTTTATAAAAATGGTAATGTATGATAGGTGTAGGAAAGGTTCGAATTTTGCTAGATATCCTAAGGGTCTATCACAAATATCGTTTTCTCAGCAATTCCAAAACGAATCAATAGCATTTTTTTTATTTCCATGTTTCACAGTTGTAGCAATTACTATATCAAGTCATATGATAATTATATTGTATTGCTTTATTAAACATCACTTATTGGCTAATAATTGATTACTGATAGATAATCATTACCATACACAACTACTCTAGTTGTAATAAATTAATATATATATTACACATAAAACATTATTCTTGAATTATTAATATTTGTACTCAGGGCCGGTCTGGGGAGGTTGGGGGCCCCTGGCGATTGATCAACTGGGGGCCCACACCGGGGGGTATGGATTCCCCCCCAGCCAAGAGGAGGGTTCAGGGGGGTCCTTCCCGGAATTTTTTCATACTATTATTTAGGAAAATTGTATTTTTGCTTGTTATTTGACCCTAAACCCACAGTACCCCATACTTCATTTAGAGCAGTTCTCAAGAGCAGTTTTTTGGTGCCTGTATACAAATCAGGAAATCATTGTGATGTGGAGAATTTCAGACCTATTACTATTCAGTCTGTGATTGCCATGGTGTTTGAGGGTGTTGTTATGGACCATCTTTATTTTAACCTTAGAAGGTTAAGGTATCTTTGGAGCAGCATGGATTTTTGAGATATAGATCTACAACAACTACTATGCTGGAGTTTCAAGAGTTTGTCATGGGTGCCTTTGTGGATGCTTGTCAGGTTGATTGCCTTTATTTGGACCTATCAAAGGCATTTGATAGATCTGATCACTCTCTTATGATTGCCAAGCTGAAGGGTTATGGAGTTCATGGTTCCCTGCTAATGTGGCTGGATAGCTACCTTAAGGACAGATCCCTTATTGTGAGATATGAGGGTCATGAGTCATCTTTTAAAGCATTGTCTGGTGTTCTGGTGTTCTCACATCTGGGCCCTCTCCTCTTCAATTTATTCATGAATGATATTGGCAGTGTCATTTCATGCCATTTCTTGATGTATGCTGATGATGTGAAATTTTTTAATGTGGTGAAGCCTGGTCTGGGGTATGCAGCATTGCAGGGCTCACTGAATGAAATTGATCAGTGGTGACAGGATAATGGAATGGCCCTGAATGATGTCTTTTAGGCGTGGATTTAATGTACTTGACTTCCAGTATTGCTTGAGGGGTGCTGCTTTGAAGAGAGTGATGAAATTCAAGGACTTGGGGGTTGTGATGATTCCTTCTCTTAGTCTATTGGAACATATTTGTGGTGTAACGTCTAGGGCTGGGTCTTTGCTTGGTTTCATTTCCAGGTCCTCAAGAGATTTCAGATCTCCTTATAGCCTTTTGGTATTGTTTAGGGCACTGGTTCTGCCTATCCTGGAGTATGCATCAGTTATCAGCTACAGAATGTGCAAAGACGATTTGTAAGAATGCTTGGTTGTAGGATGGGATTTGCCTACTTTGATGTTCCTGTAATGGAATTGGAGAGTCGCTTCAGACTCTTACCTCTAGCTCAAAGGAGAGGACTCAATGATCTGGTGCTTCTTTTTAAATTGGTGAATGGGACATTGGACTGCCCTGAATTGCTAGCTGGCATTGATATTTGTACTCCAAGAGGGACCTATTCCTGAACCATTTTCCGCAGACGCCTTATGCAGACGCCTGCATACTACTGCCTATGCCTATAACAGTGGATTGTCTAGGGTATTGCGATCAGGTGGTGAGGCAGCTGCAGCTGGGATTGATTTTTTTGGTGTGTCTGCTGTGGCTTTTGAAAGAGCGGTCTTGCAGATGTGTCTATAGCATTTTCTGGTGTGGTGTCCTAATGTATTGAAAGCATTTCCTCTGGCTGCATATATTTTTAGTTAATTTTTTTTCTACTTATTATATTGATTTCTTCTTCTATTCAAACTTCTATATTTAACTGATCATTATTTGGACATCTCTTTATGTATTATTCACTTGTTCCTTTGTTCAGTAATTTTTTACTCCTTTTTTTTACCTTACTGATCTCGTATGTATTTTGTGGCTATGTTTTGTTATTGTGTTATTGTTATTATATTATATTAATGCTATAGTTATTATTCCATTGCTGTGCTTGCTGCTATTGAATTACTGTGATTACTATTTTATGCTATTGCTTCAACTTGTAGAATTTGCGCTGATAGTTTTGTATTGCATATTTATATACTTCTGTAACTATATAACTGTATTTAGTATAACTGTATTTATAACTGTGTAACTATAACTGTATTTAGTTACTTCTGTAACTATTTTCAGTTATTTTACTATTGATTCATTGCTATTCTTTCAAATCAATTATTTGATTTCATGATGATAATATTGCATGTATCTTATTTTCATATTTATATTTGTCTTGTTAATTTGTGTCTATTTTCACATTATTGTACCTTATTGAAATTGGTGTATACCGTTGGAAACATAATAAATAAATAAATAAATAAATTTAGAGTAATAATTACTCATGCACATCTCTTATTAAAAGGAATATAGTTTATTGTTCTCGACTTTGGTTGAGTTTTATGGCACTTTCATTTTACGGTTTTTTGTAACTGAAATAAAACGTTGTAAGAAAAAATATATAGATAGATTTATGTAAGCTTCTAGTTTATTTCTAGCAAGTCAAATCAAACATACACATAACACAGGCAGGGGCGGACTGGGACCATTGAGGACCTCTGCTAAACCTCTCAAGAGGCCTTTACCCCTACCCTGAGAAAGGGGGTAGAAGCGGGAGTAGGTCTTGGGATTTAGGGGTTGGAGGACAAGAGGTTTTTTCAATTGATGGTTATTTATCTTCCTTATCTTGGTACTCTTCATTTATTTTTGTTCTATTACTGTATTCACCAAAAAATTTACATATAATTGTCTAGAAATAATAATTCCTATTCTTATTGAACATCAGCCTGTTGTGGATGACACTATATGATACACAAGGAACCACCAAGGAGATACATGGGGCCCCAAATAAACCCAAATACAATACCATATGTAAATCTGTTCAGCTAAGAATACATAAAAAGTTTTATTTTAAATTAGTTATTCTTAGTTTTGCGCTGTACAAGGTTTTAAATGTTAACAAATAATGACAAAACTATTCTTTAGAATAAATTTTGGGTCCCCTATAGGGACTTCCAGAACCTGAACTATATAACTTTGAAGAGAATGTTACAAAAATACGAAATAACGACAGAATCATACTCTGATAATTATATAGGAGCTAATTTTTGCCCCCAGGAACTTACAATATTCAGATCAATCTTGTATTAAATTTTCATAAATAAAGTACCTAGTTTGAAGTGGTTATGTTCAAGTAGTAGGCTATTCTTAGTTTTATGCGACTCTCAATTCCTAAAATGTGAAACAAAATCGTAAAAAACTCGAAACTGCAACGAAGCCGTTCTTTTGAAAAACGTTGTGCCCCCTTCAGGCCCCTCCACTATCGACCCTGAACTCTATCCTCCGCTATACGAATACTAACCTGGACAATCCGAACCTGAACACAGGTTATATAGTTGAACATAGATTTTATTGATACATTGAATTGTTATAATTGACTTTTTCATACATACTAACTTGAAGAACTATTCAGTTCTACCTCCATCAAAGCTCCCAATTATTTCAATAGTTTTAATCTAAGTACTTCAACATTTTTTGTCGTCTGCGTTCGTTTACAAAGAAAATTCCTTAACTTCCACGCCGATTGCGGCTAGCAAAACGATCTCTTGCACTTTATGTAGTTTTAAATAAATAAACATTATATATTTAAAGCAACGTCTATTGTGGAGTACAAGTAATTGGGTTGATTGAAAAAATAAAAACCAAATAATTTAAAAAAGTATTTTTTTAATATCCCAGTTTGGGGGCCCCCTAGCTCGGGGGCTCCTGACGATCGCCAGGTTGCCAGACCGGGCCTGTTTGTACTTAAATGAGATGGAATGATTCACATTTAGGTACACTTTTGATTAGTAAATGAGAAATTATTAAATTAAAGTAGATTTGACACTGATTTTTTTATTGTTGTGGGGTGTTATTGAATTAAGTTATCCGTTCTCCCCTGAAGTCAACTTTATTTCATATCGACAGCTTATAGTTTTCTTATTCAATGAGGAAATGGAATGCCGTTTGATGTGTGGAGCTGAGAATTTGGAAACGAATAAGAGTAATTAATTATACTAGATAACATATTATTTAACATAAAGATTATTTGAACAAAAAAAAGACTATAAAATAAAGATTTATTTAAAAAAAATTTAATTGAAGGTTCCGATACAGGAAACCAGACTGCAAACCGAGGTATAGAAAACATGGGAGTATTAGACACATTTTCACATGAATTATTATGGAACATTATAGATGAGCTAGTAGGCTATGTCTATTTGAATTGTCATTGAAAAAGCAATGGATGAGTATCGTTTCAAAATCTGAGTCAAATAAATCATCCAAACTTCCATCATCACTTAATTCACGCACCGTTACCTTCCAGCAGAACAACATTGACTTGGGATGAACTTGTATCACAACTAAAGTTTGTTGAAGCCAACTTCTAAGTTACAAGTTTCAGTGATCTGTTGTCGAAACATTCTAAACAGCCCCGCATAATCCAATAGAAACATCCGCATTGACACAGGTGGAAGAGCAGTATTATCTTACAGGATTATTGTACTCAGCTTCTCACCTCCATTTCTACAAACACAACCAAATTCACCATCAAATACTATTCAATGAGATAACCTTGAATCTACATACAGCTTGTAAGTTACACTTGAAATACTGTGTGAGGTGGAATCGAATTACTCTGCTAAATGAGGTTCTTTCAACGAGTTGGCTTTCCATTAAATAGCATAACTAATTCCATCAGTAGCATATCTTCAAGAGTTACCTATTAAAGGAAGAAAATATTGAATGTCATAAATTAGATTGAAAAGTGTGAATTTGAAATTCCATTTCTAATAATTTCACATTATTTTTGGTGATTGAGAAGTTGAAAAAGAATAAGAAGAGGGAAGAGAAAAATACAGAAATGAAGGTAATAATGAAATAGAAGAAAATTTATAGTGGAATGTAAAATAATAACATCTTTTTCATTCTTTCCCTGTTTCATTATTAATAACAGGCTGTTTTTCAACAATGATGATGAGCTCCAAGTATATTCATTCTGACAAAATTCCTCCTACTTACTCCTAAAAATTAAACTTAGTTTCCTATGAAACTTACTCCTACTATGAATAGAAACATTGCGGAATATACAGCGGCACGAAACCCTTATCACAATGCAACCCAAATGGGAAATCGTGAGGTGAAAAAAATGAGTTGTTGCGGATACCAGTCAAACCGAACGCTACATGCTCAATCGATAATAGGAATAATAAATTGATAGCGGTTTGCTACGCCACAACACATCCGATGGTGCAGGAAAGAGAGTGATGGAGAGAAATAGAAGAGTTTGGTGGTTGTAAAACAAAATACAATGACAAATTAGGGGTTTAGACACCTTTATTCATGTGGACTACGATTTTTGTCACTATTATTTCACAAAGATTTTATCAGAGATAGATGATATTACAACTAAAACCGATATCTTACATTAATTTATGTTCATGACAATTTCGAGTTTCTCCAAATGAATTATTGTTAGTGGTTTACTGTATAGTGCATTGTCAAGTAAGTGGAAAGAAGCGGAAAGAATCAAGTTAGTGATGAATTACAGGTATAAAATGGTGTAGAAAAGAGTGATAGAAAACAACGAAAATGTAGGAGAAGATTGCTTTGACCATGAAAATGGAGGAATAAGGCGAATGTTGAGAAAAATTAGAGAAGAGAATTCGAAAAAGGGAAAGATAAAAAAAAAATACTTGGGGATGAAAGAGTGTAATGAGATAAATTGAAAGGTAGTTGACATAATGGGAACAGATATGAAGATACCGTATGATCTTTCAATCAAGAAATGGAAATCTGTAATGATTTTTTATTTATTAGATACTTTACAATTATACTGATAGGTGAAAACACAGACATGAGTGTCCAAATCGTCTTCGCTATGAAAAATGTGGGTGAATATTATAATACAGAGGTAGATAGCAAGGAAAAAATAGAAGGAATGATATTCAGATTTAGAATTAGATTCTAAGATTCCGATTCTTAGGAGGGGAGAGAAGGAGAATATTTAGTGAGGAATAGGAGTAAGGAAATAATTAGAAAATTTAGAGGTATGTCAAAATTCTGGTGGGAATGTAGTTAAGCAAAGGGAAAAGTGATTCCAGTAAGGAATCAGACGAGATACTTTATTACCAGAGAAAAGATATAATAAGAAACGGAATGGTATTGACTGAAAAGAAAGTTAATAAGAGAGAATTGACAGTTAGGGGAAAGACTGAAAGGGATGGGAGTAGAATCTACAACAAGGTACGTAATAAGTGGAGAAATGCAAAAGTTGAATATGAAGGAAATACTTTTTAGGAAAATGACTTTAGAAAATAATTACGTAACTCTTTCATAAGAGGAATAGGGAGAAAAATGATGATGGAACATCAATATTGAGAAAAGAATGAGCAGGAGAGGAAACTAAATCGAAGAAAGAGGAGGGTGTTATGAAAAGAAGGGTGGCAAAGAGAGGAGGCTCACTTAAAGAGGATGGAAAAATGAGAATAGAAAGGAAAATACACTTAGAATGAAGTAAATGAGAAGAGAAGAGTTGATAAGAAAGAATAAAGAGGGGAAGGAGAAGAATGATATTGGTGAGGTTTGGGAAGGCGGCCGTGTGTAGGTCGGCGATGTCTCCAAAACCCCGTGCCTAAACGGGGATCGATCTCTGACCAGCCAGCTGCGCTGTTGTATTTTACAGCAGTGCATGCACAGTTCCACCTCGCTTATTGCCATTGTGCACCGAATAGGAGTATTGGCTTCATTGGTAAGGAAATTGGTTCGTCCCTGTTTTCAGTGAAGTTCAGCCAGCACTCGGGTCTATGCGCTACAGAAGTTGCGGAAGTAATCAGATACGTGAGTAGTTCTCCCAACTAATTGCTTGCAATTGCTAAATACTTGGTTAAGAATGGAATTGAGTGTTGAAACACGAGTCTTTAGTGTAATCATTGACTTTCTACTCTATTCTAGTAATCTACCCTACTCTCTATAATATGACTCCATATGATTATCTACTCTATCTACTTATCTTACTCTGACTATAGTAGGCTACTCTAATTGTCTTTGGTGTAGCACTGTCCAAATTATAGAGTTGTAATTCATTAAGGAAGATTGTAGTGTGAGAAAATCTGAAAAAAGTTTCATGTGCATTATTTTTCAATTGAGAATAAAATTGATGTTTTATCTTGAGAGAAAATTTGAAAAAATTGTACATCAAAGTTGTATTGAAACAAATCTTGAACTTTCCGCTATTTAATGAGTTTGAATAAGAATGGAAATTAAATACAAAACTTCATCATGATTTCGATTGTTCGATTCGTCAAAATCAAATTCAGATTTTAAATTTTTTTGACTTGAGTTTTGGAAAAGCCCAAACTCGATTCTAATCACTTATGACCATATTAGTTACTCTAGGAATTAATTTTGAATTAAAAGCTTCCAAGCTATATAAAGCTTCAGCTTGTTTGTATGTAATCTACTAATCTGAGTACTTTTGATTGTACTTGTTGAATGTCTATCGTAGGCTTACAATTATCAATAATTTCGAATATAATTTACTGATATCTCGAATATATCCGTAGATCAAGTAAAAAGTCCATCAATTTTAAACAGGAGAGGTTGAATTTAAAAGATTGAGTGAAATTGGAATTTGGGAAGCAATAAATAATCCAACCTGAAAATTATTTACTTGTAGACTATCAAACAGTGATTCACATAAAATAATGCATTATTCACAGGCAAGCTGTTTCTTCTTCAGTGATCAACCGATGAAAGAAAAATGATTCCTCGTAAATTATACAGTCAGTGCTTGGAAGTTCTTGCTCCGATTCTGGAAAAACTTGGGGGAACTGTTGATTGGGATGAAAATCCAATAACACCTTTGGATAAACTAGGTTAGTTTGATAATTCATTTATGGAATTAATCACCAGGGATTGATTTATTTTGATGAGGTTTCCATGAACTTCTACAATCATCTCAATCGATAATGTTAAGGAAGAATATATATGTTTAGTAGAAAATATGGTCTTTTCACAAGCTTGATTATTGCCTAATTACGTCACAATGTTGAGAGTTTTTTACTTATTAACAATAAGAACCACATTATTATTGAAAATCTCACAGTGCAACCTGAGAAGCAGCTTCAGGCAACGGTTAATTTTGCTGCAGACATACATAAAAATGAATTAGCTTCTAAAAATATCTCATTCAAAATAACGAGATCTGGAAATAAATGGCATCCAAAAAACTCGACATAACATAATCATTACATCCATTATTGTACGTGCACGATGGCAGGCAGGGAGCAAGAAGAGCTCTTCATATTCCATTAAGCGCGCGTGCGGCAAAAAAAATCAGCTCAATTTAGATATGCTAATGTTGGTTTTGAAGAGTCAGATGGAGGAGAATATTTGGCTGCCTTGGAATAAACTTCACATTTCGTTCCATTATTGTTTCGTTACAAAAGAATTTGGATGCTTCGTCCTCATTTTAACTCTTTCAAAGATAATTTCTAGATTTTGTAGCTGGTTAGAGGACGAGGAAGTCTCCAAATCCCACTCAATTAGGTATATGGAGTGAAAAGCAGCACCAAAATTATACTGAAAGAAGAATCAGATCTGTACCCAAACATTTTTATAATTTATACAAACTCCTATAATTTAATGATCTTTTTTCAAGTTTGCACTGATCTAGATGATGTTATCCAATTCCACTATATATTCATTCATTCTTGCTGGTTGAATTAATTGGATCTTCTCTTATGAAATTTAACTTTCGAAATAAACTAACAACATAATATGATTTTATCACCCTCTCCAGACAAAGCACTGTTTTGTTCAATATTAATTACTGTAATTGTTCAATATTATGAGTAGCCGTTTTCCTCTGTTGATATTTTTCAGCAGCCGTAATAGTGGAAGACCTACTCTCTCATGTTAGCAAAGGAAAGAGCAGATGGAACGAATCATGGCGCATTTTTCTAACGCCAAAAATTCGCTATGCTGTTCTGGCTTTGGAAGAGTCTCTTTTGAAATTCGCTGCTGATCGTTGTAAGGTGAGAAATCACTTTTTTAATGATGAAATGATAGTAAAGAGGTAGTCGGTTGAATTATTTCGAAAAGTCATCTACTCTATGACATACCCGAGTAATACTAATATTCAACTAATATTCAACAACAAACTGTTATCAACCTTCCAAATTCGGAATTTCAAAGTGTTATTCCTGGATTGAGATGATCCGTTTACGCGGTAGGCCGCATATCCGCATAGACCCGCAAGACCCGCATATCATAACCCCATTTTGTAGAATATTGACTTAATATAACATTTCTGGGAGAGGAATAGTACAGGCTATGCCTGGTTTCTCCTTCCAATTTTAGTAATTTGTATGAATAAATTTTTGGAAAATACGCGAGTAATGATAATATGATTATTACTATTGTAATTATAATTACTATCGATATAGTCTGTTCAAGCAATGAAGACCCTCTGGCAAGATGGGAAAATGACTCCAGCTTGGTCAATATTTGTTAAACAATTATAAATGTGTTCTCAATAGTAGATCAAATTGTTTCCTACAATTTGAGATCAAATCGATAATTTTTGAACCAATATTGACCGAGCTTGAGTCATTTTCCCATGTTGCCAGAGGTTCTTCTTTGCTTAGACAGACTTCAATAACCGTTCAATGTTGTTGATACCTGGAATACATCTACTACAAACTTTTTAGTTTATTGTCTATTTTTACATAACTCTTCTGATTGATCTATCAACAGGCTCTGAGAAGAGTTTGTTTTCCATGGTGCGGCTCAGTATTGGATCCGAAAGGTCTGTCACTACTTCCTCCAACTGTGACAGTGGTGGATTTCGATTTAGAGAGCCATGAGCTAGACCTTTCGAATCTAGGAGATCTAACACCTGCCAATTGGCTTCCAGAGTCTGCTCTGCTTCACCGGCAAGTTTATATTCTTACTATCACAGGTACAGTATCTTTGTAAGCTATAGTTTCCTCCGAAAATGGGCAAATTGCGGAAATTACCTTGCATGAATTGATAGTTCAATGGTGTTTAAAAACTATATGGGTAAATAGAAATTGAAATGATTTCAAACTTCAGAGGAATGTTAATTTCACAGAAATAATTTGATAATAATTAATTTCCACTGTCACAAAAATGTCACTGAAAAAGTTTATACGAGATTTATTATTGATCTCCAAATTTCAAATTATATGTTATCCACAGTCACGATAACTGTAGAACCTTTTACACATGGGTTATAATAACCTATAATTATTATTTGATAATAATTATATTATCAAATTTGTGCCCATTAAATCTGGAATCTAGTTGGATTGGGCCGGAAATTTCCTTAGAATTTATTTAGGCATTCTCTACAAATATCCTACTAATCTTATCACTGATCGCATTATCGTTGCCCATGTTTAGAAGTAGAATTGAATCAGTGTAGCACGGTGTAGCCTATCATACTCCGTCATTAGGGAATGACAGTGCGTCAACCTCGATGGATAGCCTTGCATAAGAGCATTACTTTTA
Organism: Sogatella furcifera; assembly: GCA_017141385.1. NCBI lineage: Eukaryota > Metazoa > Arthropoda > Insecta > Hemiptera > Delphacidae > Sogatella > Sogatella furcifera. Next base: position 13,927,927 of record CM029547.1, on the reverse strand, counting down.
TTTATTATCCAAATCGTGACTTTTCAAATCAGATTGCGATGAGTAATTAAAACTTTTTCTCTGATGATATAACATTTTCCTTGTTATAATAATTACTATGTTCCAACTCTATATAGCCTATATTATATTTGAATATAGAAACATAAAGTCAAAGGAAATCACCAACAAACTCTGCAGTCTGCTTTTTTCAATTATGAATATTCAATTTTTTAAACAATATTTTTTATAAAAACATCTATATAAACAACAATGTCTTGAAAACAAACTCAATGATGTAGTATTAAAATCTGTAATTGCACGAGCAACTGAGTTTCATAACTGACGGTGATTGATTTCTGTTGACCTATTTACGCATATCGACTACGAAATATTCATACTACAGAGCAATGTACAATCCGGTAAATAACAGGATGTTGAACTTTATTGGACGTCACCGACGTTTACCAAATGTCAGCTCTATGTGTATTTTACTTGGAATATGACATGGTGCTCCAATATCGAGTGAAGTGTAATAATTTACATGACATATAACCAGTATATACTTCAAATAATCCGTCTATCAATATATGTTTACAAGGATAGAGGTTACTGGGAAGTCAACTACATCATATTGAACGTTATTTACTGATGACTGATGTGTTTCTAAAACTTCATTATTACCTTATAGTAATTTGAAAGAATGAGTTTTTAGTGTTTCACTTTATACAGAGTAACACTATACAGAGTGTATATCCAGTACATTGATGACTGCAAAAAGTTGCATCAGCCCACATATCCCATTAACAAAACGTGAATGTGAAAAGTTTTTTATTTTAATTTCAAGTATTCATTTCTTAGATTTTCTGTACTGTACAGACATAACTGAACAGTTGTTTATTTCTCACTGTACTGTACATTGAATGTACTTACTTATCAAGTACTTGGATGAGTGACCAGTATTTGGCCAAGTACACATTGGCGAGGTGGAACCCACCCACAAGGGTCTCCCCACCATTAAAAGCCATAATAATATTATTTTTTTTTTATAGCTTTAAGGGTTAATAATCAAACCAAATAATAAAATACGAGCTTGGTTCTAAGTATGTGCGCGTAAAACTCAACTTCCAGGCAACGTAAATGCTTGAAATTTTGTTCAAAGATTCCGATTATACTGAGGATTTTCGACATCCTTGTGTTCAGAAATTTTATCCAATCAATAAAGATAAATATTTTCATCAAACATAACCCCTATTTTATTAGTTCGTTACCATGGAACTCATAAATATTTAGGCCTAAATCTTTGTCTCCACGTTACCCCCATATTTCATCATTAAAAGGGATAACAAGCTCAAGATAATAAATTGAATACGGTAATAAAGAACATAACGAAAAAATGAAGAACATAATTGGAAAAAATATCAATCAGAGTGTTAAGATTGTAAGCGTTTCAAACATTAAACAGAAAAATTAGATACATTATTTGCCATTCATAAAAATTTATCAACTCTAGTGGAATCCAAATGAAATTTCAAACTTAGTACTGACCCGAAAAATGACCGGAGAAGTGATGAAAAGTGGAAGAATTAGGATATGGTATATGATTTTTTTTAATAAAAATATAAAATCTTGACGAGTGAAGTGCTTCAAGGCACATTCTCTACCTCCGCCACAGGATGGGGTTATTACATGGTGTAAATAGGGTCAAGAGTCACCTCAAAGACCACTGTGACACTCATAACTCAAGAGACTCAGATTACTTCTTTTGTTTGAAAGAACTTTTTCAAGTTTTTTTTCAAAGATGTGTCTTGACCTGATTCCATTCTCCCCCATAGTTCCCACCAAAGTTTTTCGAATAGTTGATGAAAATATCATTATTCAAAATTCAATTAATGAAGCACAGTATGTGAAGATACTAACAGGAAAGTTTGTAATAGAATATTCTTTCTGGATTATTATTCTCTAGAAGAGATGTATTCTCTAGAGTATGTACCATAATAATTTCTATAGTCAGTAGAATTAGTTGTCAAGTCCTGATAATTTTCCAGCTCGGGACATGAAACAAGGCTAACTTTAGGGGAAGTTAAATTTCCTTGTTCAATCTGAAATAATATGTGGTTGACGTGATAATTATTATTTCCCTATTTTACAATCAAAGAAGAAAATCATCTGAATACTCGGAATTTTCATTAGGAATCATGGAGAGAAGTGTAATAATTTCTTTTCTTCTTTCCTTCATATCTGATTCTCTGGTTTTCCCCACTTCTGTGTAACCATCCGTTGTTGACTCGTTGACTGTTGTGAGTCCAAAGCTAGTATTTATTTGGAATTTAAGCAATAAAACCTCAAAAAGTCTTTTAGGCATTTATGATGGTTGTGGTTCAACAATAGAAATTGGTCTCTCGATGGATGAAATCTAGAACAACTCAATTCCTATTTATCCATTAATTTGAGGAAATACTATAGGGAATCTAGGTTAATTGATAGATAGAACACAAAAAAATGAATTAAATCCGTCTACTTATTTCTAAATTTTGAAATACATTCCAAATTAAGGTTACCTCCACAATGCCGGAACAAGATGAATATCCAGTATATTTAAAACCAAAATTGTCATACTAATCCTATCGTAGTTCTGTAGTTCTCGACTTATCTCTATCAAAATAAGAACATTCAAATTGAGAATTGGGATTGGCTGGATTAAATTCAAAAGTGCACTATGATAATGAGTTTTAAAAAATCGACATAATTTAAATATAATCTAACACAATTATCTATATAACAGATTATCTAATCACTTTGTCCTATTTGGTCGCATTACATTGTATCTGCAATGTATTTTTCATATGTATTTCTCATGATAGATGGAATAAAATTAACTATTTTTATTTCAATTTGTACACTGTACAGCTCCCTATGGTCGAGCAGACGAAAGGCAATCGAAGGCAGTGGTTTGACAGAGGTGCATTTGACCGGGGTTTCGGTGACGGCCGCCCAGCTCACCATAATTCTTGAGCACAGTCCCGGCTTGCGTGTGCTCGAGCACTATCAGCTGGTCAGGGCGCTCTACGATATGCACGCTCGCCAGTGGAAACGCAACGAACCGCTACCCAAATACAAACTGCTCAATCTTGATGCTGATTTCTCACACATTGTACGTAAGTAGCTGTGGAAATCAACGTTTTCTTGTTCCTAACACAATTTACTCATTATTGAAAACTGTTAGAATGATATTGCAGGAGTTGGGCTGTTTCGTCAGTCTCTTGTACGTGATGTAACCTACTAACAGCTGATGTAACACCTGCATCTATTGCCTCTTCTTATTTCAGAAACATCATCTAGGATTTCATAAAACCATCTAGGATCTAGCTAAATGACAATTCTTATAGACAATATGATTTGATTAGAGATGTTGTTGGAGCATACAAGAATCAGACGAAACCGCCTAACCTTTTGTCCTGAGATTTACCTGCTATTTTCATATTCTCATTTTCCGATTACTCAATTTACGTCTTTTCTCAACCCAAATCCAGCAAATCGAGCAGACAAGACAGCCTAACTTGTTGGCGTTAGCTGTAGCTGTACAACGTTTGGTTGTGATTGCTTAGTACAATTTTATTCTTGTTAGTTGTAAACATTCAAAACGGTGAAGCTCAAAATTTAATTTTCAAATTTTGAGTTTAACAACACTGGCAGTATCCAGTATCCGTCAAGTTACTTCTGTAATGGACTCTCAATACAAAGAAAATTAGCCAGTTAGCAAAGATTGGCAACCCGCAACACAAAATTGGTTTCCCCCTTTTCTAACACAATTGCTTTTATGTGAAAGGCAACGAATAATTTTTCACAACAGATTTTTCGAACTCTGCATATAAGGCCGGACATCCACGTTACGTTACCGTAGAGGTTTATGACGTTTAAGCACGTCATACAATCATCCCCTTGATTATAGAGTGCTAAGGAACCCTATATCGCATTTCTCCAACTCATTCTTATCACCACTCTTTCGTCAGCAGCCTATCTTTAAATCGTTTATTGCACTGATATCAGGAATTGAGTACGTTTTGGGCTCTTCAATATTTTTCATTAATATCGGATCAACTATAAGTTTCAAATTTGAAGATTCTCTGAAAAATAAACATCAAAATATTATTTCTTGGTTGAAAAATTAGTGTTTCAATGTAACAATGAGCTGAAACCAAGAAATCAAATTCACTATCAAGTAACTTGTATGATCCTTATTAAAACTTTGATGAGAATATTTGTTTCATGATTAGTTTATCGTAACTGACAATCAATAATTTCAGGTTTTCACCAAAAACCCTTACTTAATGAATGGAGATGCCGTAAGGGATATTTCCTCGTTGCTATTCTGTTGTCAGAAGCAAATCTACATTCTGAAACCCCTTTAATCTTCATCAATATTGGTTTGATATCACTAACAAACCTACGCTGCTACACAGTGTTCTTGGAAACGTTGTGATTCCTCCAGAGACTGAACATTAACATGGCAAACTAATGCAGATTACCATCATGTATTCCTCAATTTCCCTGCATTGAACAAATTCCTCTTTGTCGACCCTCAGACTATTGCTGAATGCGCAGAATCAATCTAATTTGTACATCTATTGATCCTATGATTTGTTCAAGCTAATGAGTATGAACAGATAAATAGTGTGTATGAGACAACCTTGTTGATACCGAGAACTCATTACAATTAACCATAAATACATAGATAGCAAATCGATGATGGCTTCCGATCGAAATTGGAATAGAGTGATAACGGCCGATTTTGACTAATGCCCCGGCAATATTCCATGTTACAGATATTAATTACATTTCCCCACCATACACCTAGACCAACATCACTATTATAGATTAGAGGTCTGGACCTCTTTCAAGTTCAGACAGCCTCATGATGATCTATGTCTGTGTTGGGCCTAAATTTGGAACTTGTGCTGACGTAATCATAAGGCACACAGCATCAAGCGATGAATATATATGATGGAGCAGATCCAGAAATACCTGCACCCGTATAAATAATGGAGCACTTCTGACCGAGACATACATTAGCATAGGAACGCGAACATTATGTGAAAAGTACTTGGCCTATATAGCGCAAATATCGATTGTAAATCTTCCTTGTGCAGCTGCATTTGGAATTTTCGATATAGCTCATGCATTTCATAAATATTGAATGGAACTTCAAGCCAGAGCCCTGCATAGGACTTCTTGGAAATAATTATGAATAAACAGATATCATTTATGTATGACTTGAAATATCGGGCACAATGTTATTCTAGATTAATTTCTCGCTTCGTGTTCTCCGCTTGGCCTTTGGCCTTTCATATCACTGAATGATTCGATCGAATAACCTGTGCTCAGAAATACAAAAATTCCAACATGATTAAAAGAAAGTGCTTGGGAAATTGCCTAAAATAAAGATAAGAGAATCTAGAATCTTAGAATATTCTAAGACCTCTTGTCCAATAGCCGATAAAATGATTTGTATTGACGGAAAGATTATTATAGATTATTATCACATGCCATGTGATTAGTATTTGTAGCAGTATGAATACTGTGTGCCATTCTCTGAATTCACTATTCTTACTGATTATTCTTGATTCATAAGATGTATATTTTAACTTTTGAAACACATCAGTTGAAAATTAAAAAAGGGTATTGAAGTTTTCCAAGGCTCTATAGAAACGTTTATAGAGCATAAAACTTTTCAAATCATTAATAATTCCTCTGTAAGACTGTACTTCAGCATTGAAAATCTAAAATTGGGAACTTCACATGGCCTGGAATCTGAAAAAAACTTTATCTGATTCATAATTATTATAAATATTTTTAGGAATTAATGAACAGTACTCAATTTCTTCACTAAGTTGAGTCCCTAATACAGCAGGAGGGAAGTAGCGTTACGTTGCTGAATAATACATTACGCCTAACTTTGTGATGGGAGGTGGATTGGTATGGTTCAAGTAGAGCGGACTTTGAATGTATGCTCGAATCAGTATGGTAATATATTCATCGAGTTTGAGATAATAGATTTAAAGCAGCTATTGGACATCGATTTATTCAAAAGAGATTTGTCAAACTAAGTTGAACAGTGTAGGCCTTACCAAACTTCGGATTTACCGGGATGCTCAACGTTAACACAAGCGAAATTCCAACATCATCATCACCCTCTAATTCCATGGAGGAAATGCAATTTTCTCTTGGAAAATCCAATTGACACCTTATAGATCGACCAAGAAAATTACGGACGGTAAATGAATTTGAAACGACATCATGAAAGTGTCGGATATAGAGGCAGAAATGGCAAACTAATTGAGATACTAGGCCTGTTTATCACCCCCTATGCATGCACATCACTTTCTCATCCAACTTTTGTGAGTCCAATAATCTTCTCATTCAAGAAGAATGTACTTTAATCTGTGATAAATTAATATCCAACATCAAGAAACAGTGATTTTTTATCTTATAGGTATTGTCTTATAGCTCTTATAGGTAAAGTTTTTACGATGCATATAAAATTTGAGAGCCACGTGGTGATAATAATATTAATTTATTGGAAGTTCATTTGCAAATTTTTAGTTCTAAATGAAGTTATTAAATGAAAAAAAATCACTGTTTCTTGAAATTGAATATCACCGTGTAACAAACTATTTCCAAACAGAGATATAGAGTTCTATCCCCTTGAGAATTGTAAGAGGATTTTACTGAAGGAAGAGATCAAGGACATGAAAAAAGTACTCACCAATCAGCGAAGCCAATACGAAAAGTGCTTACCTGAAAAATGAAATAATAATAATTAGATTTTTTTATTTTGATAATATTCTTGGGAATCTAGCACATTATTTCCAAGTAACCTTGAAAGATGAATTAATTTATAGATAATTTCTGTTACTAGTTTTATTTTGTTTGTCAATGGCACAACAGCCCTATGAAGGGCGCAGGCCTATCAGCTGGTTGCCAGTTTCGTATTCACTCCACTATACAGTCCGTCCAAGCAAAGAAGACACCCCGGCAAGACGGAAAAACGATTCCAGCCCGGCCAATACCGCCCCAAAAGCCATAAATTCTCAAACAGAACCCACAGCCCCCGATCCAACACCGACCGAGCCGAAGCCACCCCCCACCCCACCAGAATGCCCTCCCAGCCCGGACAGACCAAACAGCAAGCAAATAATCATCAACGAGGATAGAGGTGACGTGTGTTTAGCACGTCGATCCTCTCAACCATAAGCCAGTCTTCACAACCAAGTGAAGATGCAAAACACCTCTGAGTAACATGCAGTAAATGAGTTAGAGTATAATGCAATAATTACTATTCCTCCAGAAACGGGAAACAACTCTTTACTGATGACAGCCAATCTCCCAAAGGAGGAAACTATTTTTATACTGTAGTAACAAGAAATATAGTAAAATCTGCAATTGAGTAAATGATACAGTTATTTGAATACTAATGTATTGTAGTAATGTACTTCAAATTATCTCACAAAATAACGAAAGAAAATTTCATTTTCATCTTGAAATATAAAATGTTCAAGGGACTTGAATATTGTTCATGTTTTATGAATTTTTTTCGGCTTTTCATGTCAGATTTAGAGAATATTCTCAAAAATTCAGCACAATATTACCAATTTGTTTTATATTTAAGAATAGGCTAAGATAACTTATGTTACTATTTCTAAACATTTATTGTAATGTTTACATAGTGAAGGTTACAAGTAAGTTTACATACGAGCATCTTGAATGATTTAGTTTATTTGATCATACATTGAAAACTTCATTCATTAATCACTGCTTTTCATGCAATACAACGAGTTCCAACCCTCTTTCACGCTTCTTATGCTTGCTAATCTCGACTAAACACAATCTCGAAGTTAGAAGCGGAACTGCATGCATGCCATAAGGTAACTAAAGTACAGTGCATATTCTGAGCATACCGCATGAAATTGCATTATTCCCTTGAGAAAATTCATCTTGCGAGGAAGTGCTAGTCGACAAGTCAAGACTGAATTCACTGTTTAAAGAAGTGGGTAACCTAATTTTCCAAATATATATTACTGAATGCTATACCAGCTCGCTTCTCCTCTCTATCTCTTTGGTATGTGACTGGATTAAGATTATAGCTTATATTGATTCATATTATGATTATAATATATTTTCAATACAACATAATCCTCGCCCTAGTCAACGTGTGTTATTGGCAGATGGCTTTATTGCTGATTTTGCATTATCTGTCAAGCTTTCCGCAATTAATTATTTGATTTCTGGCAGGTATTATGCTATCATCGACTCCTGGCTTCACTCGTCCGTTCGCTGCCAATTCCATTATTTATAAGCAGGTCACGTGGAACATTGACTAATGACAAGCTATTTGCTGCGAATTTCATGTAATAATCGAATTGGCTTCACTCCAAACTTAAAAGCTTTATTGCAGCTCAATAACGATTGATAGTAGGGTCGTTTTTGTGCTAATAATGATCATTGATATAAAAAAGAGATTTTCAAAGGGTGAAAGACGTGAATTAAGGTATTTATGTTCATTTATGATATATTCATTCACTGTAATGTCCACTCCAGTTTCACTTTCACTATATAACTTTAAACTGTTTTCAAGCTGAAAATATTCATTAGCAGAAATTCTTACTCCAGTAACATGAAATGAATTCAGTGATGGTATACTAATGATATCAGTTTTATGATATAATTGTACATTATACTTCTATGTTATCAAAAGTGACATTAGTCACGGTGAGTTGTGTTGAAACGGATGTATATGTTTAAAAGTAATATCGATTGCCTTGAGATGATCTTATTGACTACCAATTGCAAATTATCATCAACTTATTCCATGTACTCATTATCTTGGGCTCTATAAAGTTTCCAAATCGTGCATCAATTAAAATTCATAATCATGAGCCTGTACATAGGTCGGTAATTGAAATATATAAAAATTGTACGAATATCCAATCTCTACCAATAGAAATTCAATTTCAAATGCAATATCTAGTGATTACTTCAAACTGAATAAAGATAAAATTCTATCCTGTGGAATCATATTCTGTGTGAGAAGGTCTACTTGATTAACTTATCAAATACTTGATTCAAGAATAAGGAACTATGAAATATCAGTTCATCAATAATAAATTAATTGATAGAAACAGATAGTAACTGCCACTGTCAGTCTTGTTGCTAATAGTTCACTAATCGATCATACTATGTACTCTATAATACTTCACTTAGATTGTGACTCTCCACCGTTTATTTAGCTAACTCGATGTTGATCCACAATAAAAAACTGGATTCATACGTTTGGAGTACAAAAAATACATTGGCAGCTATGAAATAGATCAGACTGAATGTGAGTTATTCTGTAGAAATGTGATGGGATGATGACCGCCGTCTGGTGACCTACTCACCCCTTTCAACCGCACCCCCATTCCAACCACCTCTTTTTCCAATAACCCCCTGTTCATCACCGCCCCTCACAATCTGTGTAGCAAAGTTATTGGCAGCTGGAGGAAATGAGTTTGCTGGTGGCTGGTCCCTGAGCGAGCCAACATTGTGCCTTTATACGCCGGTTAAAAAGGGTTCAGCAATAGGTGTTCTTTTCAGGTTCTTTTCGGCCAAAGGCTGTCTTCGAATTATACCCTCGATCGCTTCTCTCTTCTTATCCATCTCTACCTCCTCCTCCTCTCCTCGTTTTCCTTCTTCTCCTGCTCACTCTCCTCCTCCTCCCCCTCCTCATCAACCACCTCTTCCTTCTCACCACTGTTCTTCATCCTTCTCCTTCGTACCCTTCATCTTTCACTTTATCTCAAGTGTCGCCGGCACAAAGGAAAACGAATGATGTTAGGACAGATAAATCGCCAACTGGTCTCTCTCCTCACGTACTCATAGTTCAGTTCGTTCTGTCCGAGGAGAATAAAAATCTCTGCGATCATATTCTATCACTAACAACCGATCCTGCTTTCAACAGCTATCACTGTAAATCACCGAACTCACTAGCACCTCTTTCACTTATCTCAACATTAATCAAATCATTATTCTCGTAAAAAAATATTATTATGGCTTTTAGTGGTGGGGAGACCCTTACTGGTAGTTTCACCTCGCCAATGTGTACTCGGCCAAATACTGGTCAACCATCCAAGAGCAGTTTACAGTTTTGTAATGTTCTTGTATTGAAGCTACTAATACAATTACATACAGGTACGAACTAAAAGTTTTCCATTGATAATGATAATTGTTTAATTTAAGATACACTCTAAATAAACAGAAACCGGACTATCTCTCTGCAGCTTGCTTCCACGTACTTTTTAGCGAGTGGAAAGCTTGCTAGGTTGATTATATTTTAATTATCAGCTTCCAATATTATTATCAAAATGATTTTCAGATTCGGAGTCATATGTCACCACTCGCTGTTTTGCCATGTGACGCACTGAGGCTGGCATCGACGCTATGTCCTGAGGCTTGCTATATCCGACTAAGGTTGGTTCATCGTTTGAATATTTCATTTACACAAAATAGTGGACTAGTAGAGGCTAGGCAAAGTTATGTTTCAATGTCATGCATGGTAAATAAACATTATTATCTGAACAATGTGGCTTTCGGTTATGAGTGATTCCTCCAATCCCTGTAGATCATTCCTTTCTCATGATAACACTGATATCGATAATAAATTGTGTAATATATTTTTCAAATTGAGATATCAAGATAGAGATAGCTCTAATAGACAGTTCAAACAAACTGTTCAGCTATGTATCGAGAAGAAATTTATTTTCCTGCAAACCTATTTTTCCTAGTTCAAAGTAAATGATCATGTATTTCTTTCTTTTAGTAACACTAGGAGAATATTATAATGTCTTGTGTGAAGGTGAACTATACACACGGAAGAAAATATTTGTTTTGATTCTCAGACAAATTAGAATACATACTGGCTTTGTTTATTGAAGTTTTCTGATTTTTTTTATGTTTTTCTCAAACATAGATTCGACCCAATGACCCCCAACGACGTACTTCAGCCGCTGACCTCACTGAAGAAGATGCGGGAGTTCAGCGCGGTGTGCGTTTCGAGCGGCGAGCGATGCGTACTTGACTTCACCGACATCGCTCCTCTCATCGAACATCATGGACCCAAGTCACTGCTAGCTCTCGAACTCAAGGTACTGGGAGATTACTCCAAAAACACTGATCTCAATTTATCATTTGAAATCAGAATATGTCTTATTTCAGTTGAAATTAGAGATACATTTATAAAATGTATAAATACGACAACAAAAACTAATCTCACATTTCAACAGAAAAGTATGGACATGAGTAGTAGAATAGTAGAACATTGAAATAGTATAGGATCGATAAAACTTTAAATAATTAAAATCAAATTACCCTTCTTTTAAAAAATATTTCTATTTTACACTACATGTTTCGGCGATATAGCCATTTTCAAGTGTAAATACAGTAGCCCTGAGAGAAAATAAGTTATAGGATCGATACTCATCTATGTGATTATATCAAGAGTAATAAATCAATTTCAAGGATGAATCAGAATTTCATTGATTTCACATATTTTTTCAATGAAAAATCTATTAAAAATAGTTGAATTTGTCATGAAAGTTATGAGACTAGAGGTTGAAAAGGTTAGCAATTTATTTAGAGACATCAGAAACTCAAAATAGCTGAATTCTAGATTAAACTGACTTAATTTTTTTTGTTGAAACTCAAAAAATACACATTCAAATAAGAAGTTCAAGTATTTTCACTGTACAAGCTTTTGAAACAAGGAGTTTGATATGAAGTAGGCCTAATAATTCTGCTCAAGATTGTCTCAACAAAAATAATTGGATTCATTTACATGGAAGGGATTATAACACAATAAACTGAAAACTCAAGGTACACAGAACATCTAATATGAACACTCATGGATCAACCAGTAACATCAAAACGGAGCTGAGCTGAAATTTTAGTGAGAAGTCATCAGCGTTGAAATTAACGTGTTTTGTAATTGCTAAAAAGGGACGTCAACGTAGGTAGCCCTGTAACTAGCGAAGCTCGAGAGTTTCCCGGCAACGATTGCTAATTGCGAAGCTTGACTTGTTTGAACTTTGAAAGTTCACATCGTATGTAGTGACTACAAGTCAGCATCCAACACTTGTAGCTCTCTGGAGGATCATTCAGTCGAGTCTGAAAATGGGGTGCGTCACAAATGGGGTATCCATGTATAAGTTTCTCATGACAAAGGCTTGTCAGGAATTTTTCAGATACTTGAACTTTGGAAATTACATACAGTTGCTTGAATTTTATAGGCATTATAGTACCTTGAAGGCTTGAACACATTTTCTAGGTTTTTTACTCAGGTATGATTAGAAGCATAGTTTTTCTGTAAGGAACCAATTAAATATAATGGTGAAGGACTATGAATTCAAGATTGAATTTGCTTCGAACCCAGATAGCAAGTTATTGGGATAAAATAATCATATTGAACCCTTTTTTTTTTAGAAAAAAAATTCGCTCCGGCAGATGGCGGTCGGAAAGAGTGCATTTCAAATGCAATTCTATGATGGCTCAAATCATATGACTTATAATGAGCTATTCAGGGTATGAATTCAAAGGCGCCGTTTTCGAAAAACACAATTTTTGGCATTGTGTTATTCGCCATTTTCTCTGCCATTTTTGATTGGATTTTTTTCGTTGATGGCTCAAATTGTAGGGAATAATAAGGGTATTATACCCACCAATTTTCAAAACGATCACGTTATTAGTCGATTTGTAGTGATTTTTCAAAATTTTCCTCCCCTAATTTCACCCCCTACCCTTGAACCAATTTGGCTGGTTAACGAACTTGACCGAGATATCAACACTAATGATTTTTGTGCAAAATTTGGTCGCTCTCCGACAAGCCCTTCGGGAGTTATCGTGTTAACAAGAAACTGTACATATATATATATATATATATATATATATATATATAGAGATATATGAATTTGAACGGACATCAGATTCGTGTTCTAGGGGCTCGGAAACGTGTAAAAAATATATCACATCATACATTTTCGATTGTCAGGGCAAGACCAATAGTGCATTTTTTCAAATGAAATGCACTAATAGAGACTCAAAAAATATGTGTGTAAAATGTTGACACAACAGTATACGGAACAAATTATTACCCACTGACAGCAGCTGATGAATGTTATTCCTACTCTTAACAAGTGGATGCTGTCTTGGTGGACTCTCTTCTTACTGCTTGCTAATATTTTGATTTTCTAACACCTCTGAGATGAAAATATTTGAATGGTCAATATGTTAAAACGATATAAAAGTATTCATATGTTCAAAACATTGAAAAAAATTAAGATATCTAAGAATTTCAAGATATACAGTTCTATGTTCTATCTATGAAGACTGTATACCTAATGATAGTTTTCTTTCTCTCTGTACGTCTATATTTCTGTTTATCTCTTGATTCATTGTTGTCCTCCACAGGTAATAGAAGAGGTGGACCCGCACGTGATCCTGTTGAACTGTCCCCGGCTGGAGAGTCTGGTGCTGAGCGGGTGCGGCTTCAACGTGCCAGGATCGTGTCCGAGCCACGGCTGCTCCGATCCGGGTTACGTGCTGCCCTGTCCCCGGCTCCGGCTGCTCTTCTACGCCGACGGCGACGATTTCAGCTGGACCCATCACATGCCGCAGTGCTTCTGGCGCGCTACACTCAATCCCAGGCAAGGTGGGTAACAGAGCACTTTTCTAATTGTTCAATTGTCATTCATTTATTTACTAGAGATATTACAATGTCACTTATAGGTGAAAACACAGTTCCAAATCGTCTTCCTTCCCAATTTTTATGAGAATATTGAATTCAAATTCATAAAAATGCGATCTCAATTCATTTTATGTACTCTGGAATGACAAGGAGGATGAGATATACTTCTTATTTAGTTTTGAAGGTATCTAGTGGATGGTTACAATCACGGATACTATAGAGCTGTGTTCTAGAACCGTGTTCTATTATCACTAGTTACACTAGAACTAGTGCAACTGTGTTCTAGTGTTCGTGGTTACAATGATTTTTATTACTATTATGGAGTTCTAGTTACAAGACAAAAAGGAAAATTTTCACTCTCAATTTGGAAGGGAAGATGATATTTTTTTGGAACATGATTTTTTTTACCTTTATTAACCATTCGTTTATAAGTCTTTGTGAAAAAAATTCGTATATATTTTTATTCCTCTTCCAACTAGGTTCTAGAGAATACTTTCCTATAGACCTTTACATCGTGCTGATTTTCACAGTACAGTAGTGATTTAAACTAATTTAATCCATTATCTTTCCAACAAGCACTAGATTTCATAATTCCATCATCTGGGTTCCCGAACATTCACTTCTAGACTTCTAGAATATTCTTCTTTATCCCTCCCATTCTAGTAAAATTCATTCCATGTTCAACGTCTTCTTCAGTAGTCTAGTTCCCTCTTATTTTCCCTTTCTCCCTTCATTATCTTGACTTGATCATATCCACTATCTCCCTTCTTCCATTCATTATTCCTTCACCTACTTGATTCATTTCACTTTCATCTTTTCTCCACATTCAATTTGTTGGAATGAGAAAAGATGGAAGTAAAATTGAATGTGATAATGAAAAAATATAGAAGTTGAATAAATGGAGAAGGTAAAGTTTTAAGGGATGGAAGAAGAGAGATAGTAAACATGATCAAGAAATTAAAGTCAAACTCCAATTTTTACAGGACACGGCAAGCGTAACCGTATGAAAGGCTTATTCCTGGAATCGCCTCGCATCTGGGACGAAACAGCCGCCTACCTCTGGACCAACGACGGCGATGATGAGGCCCCGGCCACACTCTACCCAGAACTGCAAATAGTCAGCCTGTGTCGTTATCCGGAGATAAACATACCGCACCTGCAGGCCGCACTCAAAGGAGCGCCCATCAAATATCTCAGATCGGTCACCTGCGATAAACTGCATGCTAAACGCATGGCACAGCTATTTCAGGCCAATGACACTCTTGTTAATGCTGAATAAATAGTCTGTCATCATATTATTTTTATGAAGATTAAATTGATAATAACCATAAATGAAAAATTCAAAGAAAGAAAATTCAATTGATCAGTCTTTGATCAAGTTAACAGTTTTGAATAAGAGGTTTGTAGTGTATTCTGAATTTTACTTGTAACGAATGTAATTTTTGTTATAGATACTATATTTTTTACTCTTTCACCTGTATTTTTTGTTTATGAAGTTTGTTATGATCTAGCAATTCCAAACTATATTTGGAATTTTTCTTTTTCCCTATTGAATTTGATTCACAATAAAACCTTTCTTCATCATTCCACATGGCTATAAATTATAACTATTAAAAACTCGATTTTTTCTGTAATTTCTCCTATTTCCTATTGAATTTGTTTCACAAAAAACTTTTTTTTTCTTATGGCAACTGAATAGCGAATAAAAACTACTAAAAAGGGTACTATGATTTCAATTTTTATTTATCAACATACATGATAGTAGCCCTAGACAAAAAAGGAACATTAATTACTATTGAATACGTCACTTTTCAAAAACAAAAATTGAAATTATAATTTTCAATGTCATAAATCTCTTATAAGATTATTGAATTCTACAATTCAAATTTTGCCTGAAAATCAAATATATGCCCAATCCATATCCATGAACAAGTATATATTCTACTGTTCATCAAACTGCCCTACGTATATTGTGCTATAAAATGTTATTATGCTAAGTAGGAATGTCAGCGCATAATATCCTACCACGGGTAGGCTGTTCTCAATTTAAGCATTCTATCTCTGTGTGTTGCGAGGAGTATTCTCATGTGTGAGGCGTGGCTGCTGAGCGAAACATAAATTTAAGTCAGAGAGATTTGTGACGAATGGAGACTTGCCACCACACACGTAGCGCAGTAGAGTCTGAAGCAAGCCTCATTTAATTTAAGCAGGCGACTCCTGCAGATTTGTGTCGCGCGCGCGATTTCACGTGCCATTTGCGCTCTCGCCCGGAAAACCGCGAGGAAAACCTCTCCTCCTCACTCCTACTCCTCATCCTCCTCACCTACCACCACCACGATGACAGTTACGATCTCGGAAACTGTGATTTAAGACTGCGGTAGCCTCCACCGTTCAACCACAGCCTGCCGACAATAATTCCCCCTTTAACTTATTTGCCGCCCACTTTCTCACGCATAATGCACAAGTCGCTTCTTTACTCGCCTGAAATGTAGGCTTGATTTAAAGTCTGTGGGGAGATTCCAGTTTATTAATATCAATTTTGAAATTGAAAGACGGATTGAACGACGGAATAATTGAAAGGCAAAATTGAAATTGATTGAAATTGAAAGGCGCAATAATTAACAAACTGAATTAATTTGGCTCTGATCTGATCCGAATCATGCTAAGGCCGACATCACACTTTTCTGTATAGTTTCATTTCATGCATCTATTATCAAATATGTTATAATATATTCTACTATGATTACATACCGATACCATGATCACGGTAGATTAGATGGATAATAGTTAAACTATAAAAATTGTTGGTCTACGTAAAAAAGTGAAATATTTGAAGATCTGTGTTCACTAGCAGTAGAACTCCCAAATTTTATAAAAGAAACATAGCTCGATTCAAACCTTTTTTCTCACCTCTTGAGAAGATTGAACGACATAAAACATGAAATTTCCTCTTTCATTTTCTATAACTCATGTCATTAACCATATCCAGCATCCTATTATTACATTCATAATTCATAACATCTTCGTCTGTTGTTATCACCACGTGTAACGATTCCGGCTTGGAAATTTCCCATAGCTGAACGCAGCAGAGTAGCAACCACCAACCAGCATCTCGATGTTTCGCCAATATTTGCATGCTGAGATCGGTCGTTCAACAAACTGCTGATAACTCTAACAACAGCCATGTCAGGCCAGACTTCAAAACGAACTGAATAGCAAATCAGCAATGAACGCTGAACGGAGCATTCCAATTTGCAGTTGATGATTAAGGTCATAACCGGAGCAATGTAGGTCTGGTGCAATTCGCTTAAGGCCGGATGGGGAAAGAGCCGATTAACTGACTGCAAGAAGTCGGCCAATACAACCAGCCACTCTGAAAACAAGCGCGCTGCCATTCCGTACTTCTCATCTCGCCAATCACATCAACCCTCCACCCGCCATAATCATCAAAGTTTAGCTTAGTTCTCGTCAACAATAGCTGAAATCTTAGCAGCTTGTCTGTAGATGCTTTCTGATAATGTCTTCAAGTTACTACGGGAATCATTCTTTTTAGTTACTATCATCATGTACTGTTATCATCATTTTTGAATACGTCTATGAAACGAAAGGCGGCATTTCGTGCTTCTTACGAGACTTGTGCTAGACTAGACTAGATTACTTGTAGTGATCTACAATTATATTCTATTCTTATTAAATTCTATACTGACTTACCATTCCACTTATAAATACCACTGACTAAAAATATATAATAGTATGGAGATTGTAAAGAAAGAAACTTGGAATAACGCTTATACTTATAGAATATAAAATCTTAAGTGACGGAATAGCGATGAAAAATAATACAATGGACGGGAGCCATCATTTCTATTTAAACAATTATTAATATACGGTCTAGAAATTTTTCTATAGAAAAAATACCCCTTTTCGTGACCCTATTCTATATCAACATTTATTCTGATTTTTTGGTTACCCAGAAGTTTATATCCTAGATATAAAGAATTTTCTAGAATATTTCAACTTTCCGAATAGTTGGAAAGGATTTCAGCTTGAAACATTATAATGCTCAATAATGATGTTGGGAAAATGTGATTTTTTTCAAATCATTAGTATATAGAGGCTTTGAGATAATAACACAATGTTCAATGATGAATTTGTTGTTCTGGGCTACTATCGAATTATGTAAAATAAATAATTAATCAATGCAAGCTTTTAATATTCAAATTCAAAAAATATTAATATTCCAATATTGAATTATTGAAATTGTATAAACATTATAACATAGCATAATTGAAGAATATTAAGAGGGTATTGTAATTAATTATTCATTAAACAGTTTACCCTAATATAAATTATGATAGTTAAAACGAATAAACCATGACATTTATTTAGTGAGGTTTATAAATTTCTTATTAAAAAATTTATCTAGTTTGATAACCTGTGTTAATTACTTGATTAGCAATTGAAATAGATAAATTTCACATGTATGATGTACTTTTAACTACAGTTAGATGTCACCAGAAAATACAGTTAATATCGTATTATTCAATGATAATTATCGATAACTCTATTACAAAACCAATCGAATCGAGATTTAAAATTTATGGCCGATGTTCATCGATGAGAAAATATTGATACACCTCACAGGTGCTTATTGGATAGAATTATGTGCGCTTTATTTGTGCGCCTCACCACAACTGATAGCCGGTTAACAGAGCTGAAGCACTCCAATTTGAAGGAAACTGAAGCCGAGCTGCAGCACTGAGCTCTCTTACAAGAAAATGATTAATGGTTTGTTGCTGGAGGACCCCCGCTATAGGAGCGACAGAGAGCGCAGCTAAATTGGCGTGATTTATACCTCGAATTTCTCACCTCTGGACGAACGCTCTTTCATCCATTCATTCATCCATTCAACCCACGGATGAAATAACGATCGGCAAAACCCCGGAAAAAATAAAAGACCAACCGAGTAGACAACCGGCATGCTATTCAATACAGTCTCGGAAATAGAAGAAGTGGAAATCTTTCTGACATCAGCTGCAATCTGATAGAGGTCTCGGAAAAAACCACAACAAGGCCTGGTAAACTATCTGGGAAGCAACGATTTTCCGCCACAGCTACCTGTTGAGTATCTATTCGATAAATTACATCTAGACCCAGGTTTTTAGGAAATTAGTGGGATTATCGAATTTATATACTAGAAGAGAGGAGTTCAGTTTGATTGTAAGATTGATAACAATACATGAATCTGTTTCATTTAATGCAAATAATAAAACTTATTACGTAAAAGTATCAAGTGCACTAAGTTGCAATTATTGTAAACTATATTCTTCTCTAGAAGAGTGAGTCTGAAGTCTGACTATGAAGTTGATAACTGAAAATGGTTCAGTTCAATGTTCGTAAACAGGAGAAAATAGATTTCAACTTAATTTAAAAATCAGGGAACGTGTAGAGTGATTTTGCCATGATAAAATTGAACATGGATATGATTTTATTCTAAAAACCTTATAATAGTAGTGTATACTACTGTAAAAGGTGATTCAATTTGCTGATTTAGCTATTCCCTCTCTCCTTCCAATCTTTTCTCTTGGTATCTCTTCATTATTTATCCTCATTCTGTTTTTACAGGGAATAATTATTTATTCTTTCGACAACACACAAACCGAACCCATAAAATCCGATTGATAGGTAGGCTATTAATAAATATTTAGTTTAATGAGAGCGCTGTGATCAAAGGTAATAACGCATGTATTATTTCAAAGAATGCAATGAATAAAATTATTTTAAAGATGCACAATGTTGCTCGAGGGGGTAGGTATACCTTGATACAGTATCTAATCCTGGTAGAAGCATGCACCTTGTAACCAGCCAGCAGGAAGTATGTGTGGTGATATTACTATCACCATTATCATCCTCATCAGTATTGTCATCATCATCATCATCGTCATCTCTACCGGCGTCGTGATCATCATCAATATCATCATAGATGTAGATAGAAATATCTTCCATAGCTATTTTTATCAATTCCACAAACATCATCATATATTATCTCTATAATTTCCGTATCTTTATCACCGCCAACATCGTCATCATCATCATCATCATCATCATCATGCTGGTAACATATTAACCATCATTTCCCCGTGATCATGGCCATCATCACTATTACACGATCTGGAGGATTATGATGGTGTCGATGGTTACTGAGCTGGCAATACATGTAGTCTCTTTGAAGTGGCAGCTCTAGTGTGGTTGGGGAAGGTTGTTGAGTGGGGGGATGGTTGTGCAGCGCAGCTGTAGGTGGTGTTGGCTGAACCAGAAGACGGATAAACACAGAGAGAGAGCCACAGTGATCAGTGCAGCCACACAGACGCGGTGCGGCGGTACGGCTCTCACTAGAGAAATTAAATCAGGTGAGTGCACGCGGATCGGATTCTGTGCGAAGTCCCCTCTCACATGAGCCGAGCCTCCGGCCTGATATCCCACTACTTATCAATTTTCATCTATCCCTACCCTTCCATCTCTCATTCTTCACAATTCTATCTTCTCTCTTCTCATCCCTTCATGCTCTACTTCCTTCTGTCTTCCTCGATTTCATCTAATCCTTCCTTATATCGTCTATTCTTCACAATTTTATCTTTTTTTATTATCCTTTTGATGCTCTTCTTTTTACCTGTCCTCACCAATTTTTATCAATCCCTTCCTTCTATCACTTATTCTTCTCAATTCTATTTTCCCTCTTCTCATCCACTTCATGCTCTACTTACTTCTGTCTTCCTCAATTTTCATCTACCCCTTATCTCTCATTCTTCATTCTTCAGAATTCAATCTTCTTACTTCTCATCCTCTTCTTACTCTACTTCCTCCTGTCTTCCTCAATTTCCATCTATCTCTTCTTCCACTTCCAGTTCCTAAGTTTACCTCCTTAGATCTCCTCATCTGTTTCTTCTTGGTATCTTTCTTTTTGCACAACCCCTTTTCTATTATTTTTATACTTCTCGGTATCACTTAACCATCTCAAATTCTTCCAGTTTATAAATTTTTTTTATTCTGTCTATTTTCGATCTCGTTTCTTCCACATCATCACGCTCATTTATATTACATTCCTTTATAAATATAATTTATCTATCTCCTGTACAAATCTTCTTCTGCTTATACTTTTCACTATCCAATATTCATTTCCTCTTCCTTCTTCTGCAATGCCACTTCAAATTTGCATCTTATGTTACTACCAATTCCTTATTTCCTGATGATCCTCTACAACCTTATCTTCTTTCTTTCGATTACTTTCCCCCCATCTTTCATATTCCTTATTCTCCATCATCATCTTGCTTCTGACTCCTCTCTCCAATTTTTCTACTTTTATCGAACTCCTATTAACCGATTACCTCCTTTACATCTTCCATTCATCCTCTTTCTCTTCTCTAGCCTCGTTTTGCATCAGATTTTTTTATCTTCTGTTATCTTTTTATCCTTCCTTCATATTTTATTTCCCTTCTCTCATCTTCCGTTCACTTTCCACTCAAATTTCCACTCTCCTCCTCACATATTCTTCTTTCTTAGATATTTCTCTTAACTCTTCTCCTGCTCCTTCCTCTTGCCTCCTTCTTTGAACTTTCCTATCCATTTTCCATATTTTTCCACCTTATAATATATTTATCTTCCTCTCATCTTCCGTCCGTTCATCCTCTTCTTCTTGTCCCCTTACTCCTCCACATCCTCTTATTACTTCTCTTCATCCACCTTCTCTTCCTCCTACTCCTCCTCCTCCCCCTCTAAATCCACCTACTTTTCCTGCCATTCCTTCTCCTCCTTCTCCTTATCCAAAGCACTCGTCCGAGCAAAGGAGTGCACGCACGAATGGCCGCAGGCAGACGCCGCTCAGCCCTCATGGTGCTGTTGTGCTCAGGCCGCCTGTGATAGCCTTTCCATCGCCGTTCACGCACGCATGTGCATATCATTAATGCGTTGAAAGGCAGACAAGGCAAGAAACTAACAAGTAAGCGTGTGCTGAACAGAGATAGACCCTCCATACAGAATGGTGTGCAATCATCTGTATCAACTATTGTGTACATCAATGCAATATTGTGTACGTATTCCGGGCTTCTATAAATGGAAATTACAAGCGCGGTATACATATCGGCTATACATATAGTCACAGTGAGTGAGAGTCAGCGACTAGAGACTAGAGTAATGGATCATCCAAATTTGAAATGCTATAGGCCTGTTTTGAAAATATTTATAAAATTTTAGTCAATCTTTCGATACCTCAATCAATGATACAGGTGATTATTGTTTAAGAGTGTTTATGTTTGTGGATTAAGCTGTGCTATGACAGTTTAAAGTATAGTTTAAATTTATTCAACTAAGACTATCTCAACTACTGATGAAGGCCTTCAGTTTAAAGTTTGCAAAAAAATTAAAATATAAAAAATGAAGAAGAGATAAAGAATTATTCATCAAGTACAGAAAATATTGTTTTGTATTTGTGAAACTATTTTTTTAAATAATTATCAGTGTATGTAGAGCAGTGGGATGTCATATTATTGTATTCTAGAATAGAATATAGTCCAAATAGTCTATATAGCACGAGTTGGGAGATACTAGTGGAGCAAGTCATGTAGGAATATTTTATTCATGTTGTGCGAAACCGGAATAATCACATAGAATACATGAGGAGCATGATATGATGCTTGAAAGCTTGCTTAAAGCATGCTTTGAAGTATGATGTTTAAAAACGCTGTTGTTGAAATCAACATAAATATAGTACAGTGGACGAACCGTGTCACCATTCCATGATCTCTTCTAGTTAAAATACCGCTCTAGTCTAGGTGAATAACATTCTGTGGTTGTCACATATTCATATCCATGGCATTTGCGATGTAGATCATGTTTTTCTCTTGTTGTGAATAAAAGCATGTCTTTATCCTCACAACAATGATGTTTGGACCTAGAAATAATCTACTCTTGTAGCTATAGGAACGATAGAATTGAATGAGTGACTTCACGAAATTCTCGTCCTGTTCAAATCCAGAAAATTTGGTAAATGATTAATAGAACTAGATAAAAACAAAAATCACCTTTATTATAATTTACATAATAAACTTCAAATTTCGAACAAATCACAATAAAGTTCGAGTAAACTATGCAGAAACGTTCGAACATAGCTGAATGTGCAGTTGTGTGTTGTTTTAAAGTGAGCATTCACATTTGAATCAAATTTCCATACCGAATGAGTTATAACCGAAAAAGGACTCAAAGTAAAATGCTTGTGAATATGCAAATAACGCGTTATGATAAGTGATATCAACAAGTGCAGCTCCACAAATATGAGCAACGCTGTATAAGTTTAGTGTGGAATTCAACTCTACAACTTTCGGTTTGGAAGTTTCAAATTTTCTGAACTGGAAATGAGATAGGAACTTAGTTCAAATCTGAATGTTGAATTTTGATGTAGCCTTCTGACTTCTAGGAAACTGGAGCCAAAGAATTTTTAATTCACAATGTGAAAATAGTTTGCATATATCAATTTTGGCATGAGAGACATTTTGGTCTTTACATAGTAATACGATTATGGTGAGGAATAAATAATTTTAGAAATTTTTCTTATTAAGTTGAATTTTTCATATCTATTTCCCCAATTGATTTTGAAAGAGTATTGGTGGCGATAATTCTCCACCTTGGATGAGATTGTGATTCTTCTAGGTAGAAAATTGAAACAATAAAATTTGAATGAATATTGTAAATTGAAATGTGATAGAATTCCAAAATTCAAGAATCAGAGAGATATGTGTCAGAAGAAGATTGTTAATTGAAAGTTCTTCTGCAAGTCATAGGCTATAGAAATGACGACAAAATGTTAGGAGGTTTCCTCTGCTCCTTGTGCACTCCAACAGCTGATGTTGTCAATTAGTGTTGTCATTAAGCTATGCTTAAACGATGTTTTCAAAATCTATAGACTATAGATGCTTCACCTACACATCAGCTGTAAGTGGGTTACATCAGCTAGGAAACCGCCTAACGTATTGGTGACAACTATTTATTTAGGTCTCTGTATGATGATAAGTGCATCTCGCCACATAATTCATGTTATGTCTACCAGCGACTTGTCATGCTTAATACTATCATGTTCAAATAAATGAAGCTGTCATGTAAGATTAGCAACGGATTCAACAAGCTTTTGAAAAGAAAAATGAGCCAAAATAGAAGTAAAGAAGTCTAGTCTAGTACCAGGATATAGCATTAGTGAGATGCCTAGCTGTTTTGTGCTTGCAAATTATATTAAACTGGGAGCATTTCAAGATTTCTTTTAGCTTGGCAGTGATGAGGAAGCAGCGGTCTCTCTCCAGAGAAGAGGCAGCACGGTTTTCACGTCTTGCCATTAATTAAAGGTCCTTCCTTCATCACCCAACCTTACCACCACCCACCCTGGTCCTTGTGGGGCAGTTAATCACGGCCACTTAGCTCATAACCATCAAACACCTTTTCTGCTCTCTCCTTTGTGAGAGACACTTGACGCCACAAAGAGAAAATGAACCAGAAGAAGCTAAGATAAGGGAAGAAGGAAAGTAGAATGGAAGTGGAAGATTAGAAAAAGGTGCTTTATAATCTGAATAAACAAGAAGATGAGGAGGGTGATATGGGATTGGCAAGATCCGTATATCTAAGAATCTGAGTTATTCTTATGTGAGTTCAATTTTATTCTGGTCTAAATTTACTAAGTTTTTTAAAAATTCTCAAACATTTTGGATAGTTTTATTTAGTAATTTTGTTTGGTGAACTTTCTTTTGAACAGATTTTGAAATTCCAAAATTTGTCGAATTTTTCTTTTGATGTGAAATTTTGTATTTTAGTAATAGTTCATGACATAACCTTTTTTGTTAGCTTTGTTTGTATAAATTCAAGAGGAACAGTTTTGGGATATGAAGCTTTTTATACTCTTCGATGTGAAATGATTGAATAAAGTTGAATGTTATAATAATCTTAGAAAATTGGAGGTAGGAGAAACAAAAGAACGAAGCCAAAGAAAGAAGACAGGAAAGATGAATGGATGGAGTGATAATGGAGGAGATTCAGAAGAAATGGGTTGTAGTTGTTGCATTTGTAGTAGATAACTTTTTGGGAAAGCAGTAGATGTGATTCAGAAATGAAGATGGAAAAAATAGAAGTGCAAATGAAGGGTTGTGCATGGAGTAATGTGATATAAATGATGGGGAAAGTAATATGAGAAAAGAAGAAACAGAAGCCAAAAGGATTTTATAGAATAGAAAGGAGTGAATAAAGCCAAACATTGGGAAAAGGGAGAAAAAGAGAATAATATAATTCATTGAAAGGTTGGATTTATATTTATTAGTTATTTTATTAATTTATATTCTCTTGAGTATTAAAGAAAAATATTGGAACTGGATGATGATTGGCATTTATGAAGAAGGATTTGGAATGTAATGAAAACTGCTAAAAAAATAAAAAACTGATGAGTTAAGAAAAAGAGTGATTTAAAGGGGAACACAGGAAAGTAGGGACAGCATAAAGTAGAACATTAGAAGGAATAAAAACAAAATATAATTGCCATTAGGCAAATAAAATGGAATATACTTTAATGGATAAGGGAATGACATTTATAAAACTTATTCGCAGAGAAATAATACAGGCCAAGTCCAGTCATTCCTTCCGATTTTAAAGATTAGTACAATGAATGAAATATAAATGTAACACCCGTGAAGAAAGCGCGAACTGAAGTGGAGAGAATGTTTGGATGAATAAATGAATGAATAGGTGATTTATGAGAACGATAAATCGAGGAAATGTTATCGAGGTTATATGAGTAATCTAATGAAGAAGAGACTATAGGAAAAGATTGTAAAAAATAGCTGAAAAGATCCTGTGATATCAGTGGACAGACTAATTATTGAGAACTTGATCAATGATGTAAGAAAGAAATATGGAGAAGAAGAAAAAAGGAAGCAAAACAAGAATGATGAAAAGTAAGTAAAGGCGAAGAAAATGACGTTGAGATCGCCAATGGAAGCACAACTGAGTGGGAGTGAGAATCGGGTCACTTCTGTTTAGTTTGTCCCCCCCCTTCCACCCTCTAGGTGGATGATGCGCTGTTCAAAATACACTATTTTATCCGTGACGGTGTCTAAACAACCCTTCCCTCCTACCCCACGCTGCACTGGACTAATCTACTTGTGATAGAGACATCAACGACCCAAATTTCGAGCAAAGTCCAATTTTCTACTCGCCAATCAATCATCTCAGACATCATGTTTCTTTATGAGAATGGGAATAAGATAAACATTCAACGTTGTGTTATGTTGACCAAAACAAAGTCCAATAGATGTATAAAAAATCTGAATGATGACGCTAGTATAAAATAAATTTTGATAGGATATTCGAAAAGAGTAGAGTGCTAAATGGTGAATTTTACGGCTAAAATGATTCTAAAAAAAGTTTCATAATAATGGATTCATTCCATTATTCTAGTAACCGTGATAGTAACCAGGAGACCTTCATTATAAACTGTGTGATCAATTGATTGAGATACTTATGATCATTATTTAAAATCAAGTAAATTAACCTTTTATTTGTTAATTAAACGACATGGAGCTGTAACTCTGTAATGCATTCATTAATAAATTTATCGCAATGAATTATATATTTTAGCAATTATGACTAGTTGTTACACTAAAGAAGCCTGTAATTGAGTGATTTTGGTTAGTGAATAAATAATAATAACACTGGCTGAATGAATATTTCAAGCAGAGCCGCTTTCTAGGAGATGAGCTGTGAGGAAAAAGGTTTGGAACGCGAGGAGCGAAGCGAGTATTACTGAAATATTTCACGGCCTGAGCCAATAAAAGAGACAACGTCTTTTGGCGGACAAGAACGAAAAGGCCAAATATATTGCCACGATAGAGCTACAATATATATTGTCGTAGGCCTCTTTACGGCTCTCATTCATAGTTTATTATCGTGAAAAATTCTTCATTGACAATTTGGAAAAGGGCACTCGCGCTTTATAGCTGGATAAAGTATGTTTCACGAGTGGATGCTCCTAATGATATTAAATCGATGGAGTGGATACTTGTAATTTACATTTGGGAACAACAATTTTTACAGGATCATCAATTTTATAGCATCATCACTCCCTAAATATTGTTGACAAATGCTTCTTAAAGGTGAAGTAGACAATGAATGTGAATGTCAGACTTTTACGAGAAGCAATCATACTGATTCAAAATTCAGTATCCTATTGCTCAGCTTTGGCCTTCATTAATATAAGGGAACATACTCTATATACCCAGTGCAATCAAGTATTTCAATCAAACTAAACTAACACACCAATGAGGATTCAAAAGTTAACAACTCCATCTAATGTAGCTATTTCACAGCTATGTTCTATTATATTTCCAGAAATTTCTTTCTTAAAAAGTAACAAGGGTTTCACATGAGAAAAATTAATTATTCATGTATTATTGGATATTGATTTTTTTATTGGAAATAATTCGAACTATGGATTTATTTTTCAGTTTTAAAAGTTTTTAATTTGTTGCTAGTTTGATATTATTCTATTTGAATTTCTAGTCACATTTCTGTTTATAAAGAGACGCCTTCGTGCTTTCATGATCGAAATCAAACACAGCTAAAATTAGATGGAAACCATTAAAATCCGAGCATGAAGGAGGTCGATAAGGACGACAAAGTGAAGTTCAGTGAGCGATCGTTATCCAAGTACAGAAGTAAGAATTGTTGAAGTGGCTCTTAAATAATCAAGCTCGCCCCGATGGTAATCGAAGAGGGTTGATGCTGCTGCTGCTGCCAGCAACACCACTCTTATCTTCACACACGCGAGCAATTGAGATTCAGGACTGCTTGTCGAACAGGGAGTGAGAGAGAGGGTGCGAGGCGTAGGTTGTAAGGGAGCAAGTGAGAGGGCCAGTTCATTAGGAACGCGGAACGAGATGCGAATAAATTTCATTAGTTGAAGTCCGAGTGGCGAGTCTGCGATTGGTGGAGCGGACACGCGAACCTACGCGTGCGTGCGAGTGAGAGAGAAATTGAGAGACAGAGTGAGGGAGAGATAGAGAGAGAAGAGTGACACAGTGAGTGAGGAAACCAGGATGAGCTGGCCTTATCCTGAGTGGCCGTGCCTTCATTGTGTTTTTAATGGCTCAACTTCCTTTGCGCTCCTGTTCACGGGTCCTGCAGGACCAAATCCTGAAAGGACCGATGCGATGGTCGCCTCTTTCAAATGCCACCACATTGAAAGGCGCGCACGCACACACACAAACCTACGCCAACATCTGTGTCTGTCCCTTTGATCCGCTGACCACAATTGGCTTGGCATGATTGAGTGCTATTCAATTGTTATTACGGTGATCAAGTGCTCAATAAGTCTGCAAATTACAAATCAAGGATATATCATAAGGTCTATTAAATAATCATAGAATGAAATTCAGTTGAAGTGATCAACAGTGGAATCTAATTAAATTTAATACGGATTTCTTACTGATATGAGAGTAAAGTGAATATGAGAGAAATTTGTATTATGAAATTACCTTGACTATATGATGAAAATTATTTTTTTAATCCATTTTTTAACTATTTTTCACTAAAGCACTGATGGGCTGTCAATATTGTGATAAGACTGTAATAAGACAGGGAATAAGCTATCTGGCGTTCGTAGTATAAATTGAGTTCATGTGGCTTTTTATCCATCTAGCTAATGGTTAAAAACAGTATAAAAAATCATGGAGCTTGTTAGAAAAACTCAAGGTTACTTCACTGTGTGGTCAGTAAACGACGAAAGAGACGAAACTTCAAGTTGATCATGGATCAGGAACTGAATCATGTTGATAGGATATGAATGACATATTTATAAAGGATGATATTGATTAAATGCATTCCATTTTGTGGAATCCCCTTAAAATCCTCAAAAGTTTAGGTAGAAATTCCTCCCACTCAACTGGATGTATTTTAGAGAAGCCAAAATAAGGAATCAGATCTAAGAGAAACGAGGAAATACTTCCAGAAAGCGTACATAGAAAGAGTGACACGATTCTAAATAATTCTGGCTGAGAAGGTAAGAAATTTTACTTCCGTTTCAGCGTAATTGCCTGAGAGGGAAATAAAAATCACGTGAATGGAAGGCACTCCACTTTTCAATGGTAGGAGAAAGGTTTCAAATCCAGCTTCCACCAGAATACAAGATTAGCTCAGACAATTTTGGATTCAACCTGATTACATTTGAGTGAGGTATTCCTATTTTGAGTAATCTTTCCTCAATTTGTGCTAAGTCATAAGTCGAATTGTTTGATATCAATAATATCAATTGGTCAAGGAAAATTTCAAAATGTTGATTGAAAAAAGGTGCTACTACGTTCTAATTATTGTTGATAAGAATAAGAGAAAATTTCATCAATTTAATAATATCTTTTCAACTTAAATAATCCTAGAGTAAGGTACGCAGTTGGAGTTGACAAAGTAGTTAAGATCTAATTAGGCTAAGACACAATATGCATTAATTTATGTGATTCATCGTTACTCAGTTTTTCATTGCTGTGAACTTCAGTATCGTACATTATGTGATAATTGAAGAAAAATCAATTCCCTAAATGATTACTGTTTCATTATCAGGAAAATCATTATAAATTGAATTGTATCACTTACTTCACTCCCTATCTGACAATATTTCAATACATTGGAATCCATCAATCCAACATTGTAATCATCCAACAAATTCACAATAATTTATTATTGATTCAC
Organism: Sogatella furcifera; assembly: GCA_017141385.1. NCBI lineage: Eukaryota > Metazoa > Arthropoda > Insecta > Hemiptera > Delphacidae > Sogatella > Sogatella furcifera. The sequence goes on along the minus strand of CM029547.1, from coordinate 13,898,412 downwards.
GTCTGATAATTTGTTGGTTAAGGTTAACAGCTGTGCTCTCACGTCTGAATAATAATCAGTGGATCGATAAACTTTTGAGACGCAATGAACGCTTGAATCAGTATTCAATGCAAATGGAAGAACCTGGATAGAAAGATAGAACTTTAAACTGGTAGTGCCCCAATTTATCACGTGTGGGATCTGAGTTGAGTGTTCGAATACGTGTCACGATTGAGCTTTATACTTGTGCACAGAGGTCTTAAAAGGGACTGGAGGTGCAAGCAACAACAACAAAAAAGAAAAAAGAAGAGAGAAGAGGGTCACAGAAGAAGGGATTGCACTGACCGACCATTAGAAGGGAGCTTTCCATGATCACCAGAAGTGCTGTTGGTTTGATTGAGTGTGCAAAGGAAGGTGAAGATGATTGTCATGTATGAGTGAGATGAAAAGAGATGGAAAAGGAGAGCGTGAGTGTGTTAAAGAGATCATCTGCAATCCACTCAGAGTGGTTTTCTGGTGGGAGGAAAATTGAGAGATAGATTCAGAAAAATCCGAATAAAAATAGAAAGCGAAGCATGCGACCCCCGAGAGAGAAATAACGATGGTGACTTGGAACTTGTCCGCAAAAGAGTAACGAACTGTACATTGATTCGGTATGAGGCGCAGGGTTGGATTAAATTGCGAAAAAAGCATTCTCACTAATGAACTTTTAATAAAGACCTTGCTCGACCCCAAGGGCGATACCCTCAACACCATCTAAATCGAATGTCTGCCAAAACCATGCCTCCTGGTCAGATACCCTTGCTAAATCCCTTGTGCAATTTATCTCACATAGGTTGTCCTTGCGACCCCTTTTATAACATCCACCTAAAATCACAACTCTTTTGTTCCTAGAGAGTAAGCTGTTTGTAAATTCTAACCTGTATTGTAAAGGCTTATCGCTAAGTGTTTCAGGGTTTAACTCATTGAATAACGTTAGTTCAAATATTAGACTAATCAGAATCATGATGAATTTTCAAAAATTGAACTTTTATTTAAAACTTATTGTATTTTAATGCATTCTTCTTGTCACAAAGAAATATTGATTTCTGATTTTAACTAACTGACTGGATAAAACATCACATTCATGTTCATACTGGTAAAGAGATTTATTCAATTGAATTGAGTTATTGATTAAATCTAGGGCTCTATAAAAACTTTTCAATTGAATCTAGCAATAAATTTATGTAGAGAAATGCATAGATGAATGAACATTGTGAAATCAAGACATAGGATGAATAAAGTTAATTTCAAAGTCAAAGAAATAACATTCATGTTCTGATAAAAATTCGAAAAATCAACCTTTTTTTTTGTTTGGTTGAAATGTTATTATTAGCTTTTTGGAGATAACAATGAAATTAATTATTATTGTTCCATTAATGGAACAAGCAAGGAGCAATCCTCCTTGGGAAGAAATGCTAGATTGATTTGTTTTAATACCTCCCATATGTTCAGAGATACTGTTGATCTTCCATTGCTTACATGATTTTAAACTTCGGAAAATGTTCCATAGTTACTTGACATAAATATTTAGAAGTAGTGAACATCAAATCAAATGAGTATTAATTTTGCGTAAGAACTTAGTTGATTCTGGAAAAGAGGTAGGTCATTTTTTCAAATCATGTTTGAAATACATTTTTCTTCATAATACAATTCATTATACAGTTCTGTAGAACAATTCATTGAGGTTATGTCATTAACCTATTCAAACCTATTTTCTTAAACAGTAATTTTATAAGATTTCAATGAGTTTTATATGAATTTTGATTTACTTGCTTGTATCTATTTAGAGTAATTAGCATTTATGTAGAATCATGTTGGTTCACTGATCACTCTCTACCGAATGGATGATTTTCTTAATTATTTATTCAGCAGACCAACGCCGATATCATAATATAGTGCATGCTACAAACTGTATTATCCTTAAGGTGCGTTTAGACTGTGTAACTTTGTTAAAAAAATTTTTATAAAAAAATAAGTTTATGAATAAGTTTCAATAATATTAGCAGCTGAAGATTCTGCTCCCCCCTCAATTATTTCAACCGCATTCTGTAACTTATTACAGGTTACCCACTCCATGCGGGAAAGGAAAAACTTGTTATGTAACACAATTATTATATTATAAAACAAAGTTACACAGTCTAAATGCACCTTGAAAGCTTGAAAATGTTACATATTTCTATATTCAACCTCTTCAAAGAGAATACTGTAAATCAAAAATTAAGATTAACTAATTTCTGATTCAGACTTATCAAGATTACCAGTAACCATTTTAAGTGAAATCATGGACTGGAAACCATTTCTTTATTTGGCAAACGCATTTCATCATTCGACCAAATACATTTTAAGATGCGGACTCATAGTACTTGTGTTGTATTTGATTTGCCTGGTACTCAAGCGAATCTACCTTACACTATCAGTAGACAACAAATACGAAAAGGAAGAGGAAGCAGGAGAGAAACAAATGCCCAATTGGAAAGAAACCATCGAAGAATGCGACAAGCATTTGAACAAGGCAAGAATATCAGCCAATAACAAATGTTCCAAACTCAGATTTGATCTGTCAAGTTTTGGAAGTCGAATCGAGGTGATGAAGTGCATGTTGGGAAGTATTGAACAACAAACATTGGATAAGAAAGTACAAAAAGTTGACGTCATGTGTAATACAGATCCATTTTATTTGTCAGAAATGAAGAATTGTATGGATTCCAGCGCTCAAACCGAGGACCCAACTCCAGAAGAGTCAATCGGCAGCAGCTCAGTGGAATCTTTTATGTGCGTCAGTTTAGACCAATCCACCTCATCACAAACAAAATTCAAAATTCTGGAGGAAATTCTGAGAAGAGACCTTATACCGCGATCCGATTTAACACCCGAAAATGTCAGCAGTACGTCTGAAAGTGATATTTCAAATACAGAACTGGAAGCTGCGCAGAAATGGACCATGCACGAGAATGTTTTCAACTCACTCTCGTTCACTAGCATTGGTAAAATCGATTGAAAGAAATCACGTAGGGAACAATTTGAACGTTTTTAATAGAAATTGAATTGAAAAAATTATTGCGCTTCCACATCTTATAGATACCAAAGTATCTTCTAAATTTCGAAGTACAAAAATTCTCAATAGAACGTTTCAGTAGTCTAAAAATCTTGAGAAATATAATTTTGAATTGAAGAATTGGAGGCTAGGAAGAAGTAAAATCAACTTGTGATTGATTGAAAAAAGTGATTGAGATGGAACTCTTCCAATATAATAGCAATAGCTATTGTTGAACTTACAACTTGTTACACAATATAGGGCCAAACTTTGTCATAAGTTGAATAAATCTGGAATTTCTATGGAGTTGAAAGTAGCTTTCAAATATTAAAAGTAGATAAATATTAAATTTATCTTTTTTATTTGCTTTACTTTTCATGATTTCCAATCTATGAGTATATGAATATAAGAAGTTTTATAGTTAAATGAGTCATATAGTCTTGAAGACATATAGTAATAAGTCATATATATACTCTTAGAAGAATCAAGTAGCATTTCGATATAAAAAGGCAAATAGCGTAATGTACGATCGAGTATTTGAGTTTTTTCAGTATGGTTGAATTTATAAAATACAATTATCATTTACGAGAATATAGTAACAACTATCTAGTATAATTATCACATAAACTGAGGTGATCATAACTGATGACTGGTTGACTTATTTGTGTGCCCATATGCAAACATGTGAGCTCTCATCTTATTAAATAAAGTAATTAAAATAATTCAATTGACTACAACAAAATGTAACTAATGTATTGTGATCCAATATCTCAATTTTCAATTTCATTTCAATGAAAACCGCCATCAGGTTAAATATGGGATGAACAAAGCTCTATGTTGACGTTTAGAATAAGGGTCACTGCTCGCATACCGAGTTGAAATTCCCATGTGAAATGGAATAAAATATTGAAGAGCGTTGGGACTAGAATAACCGATAACAATAACATTTGGGAGTAAAGTGCGTGGTTGTATCTGTGGTGGTCATTGGCTGCGGTTGTTCTGTTTGTGGCCACTCTTGATTATCTCTCTTATCACCTCTCTCCCTCTTACTCTCTCTCTTCTTCCTCCCTGATCACCTCTTTCTCACTCATCCTGTGTCACAGATTCGCGCGTCTCTTTATGACGCGATTCGAATACAAAAGGTCTGTTTACACTCGATTTTCCAATTCAACGCGTTCAATAGTCATCGCTTTCAGTGCTCAGATACAACCACAGTAGAATAGCTGCAGTCTTTTGCTGCTGGAGATGGCTTACTTGGCACAATACCCGCCAAGTAGGGATTGCTTTATTATGGCAAAGAGACTCTGGAATATCAGAATAGAATAAACTGGTATCTCTGAGATCACTGAGCATGATAGGGTTTGAGCGCGTTGAAGGAAAGGTCGTTGAACAAACGTGGCCTACAAGCAGAGATGAATGAAAAATTGAAAGCAACAAAATAGAAGGTAATTTCTTCCTTCATATTATTCCTTATCAGATATAATTCTAATAAAATTTATTAATTCCAACTTCTCCATTCATTGAGAAATTTATTGTAAGCATACGAGAACTTATTTGCAAATATTAAGCTTGATTTTACAATTAATCATTTTTTGTATGCACACAGACAATCAAGTCCAATTGGGTTTAATTTCCAAATTTTAATAAATATGCTGTATTATGGTTTTTCCACAATATTCACATCCAAATTCGTTACTTACAAATTTCAATTTCCAATTAAAGGAAACTATGATTAGTCAATTTAGAATTAATGACGTAGTGTAGGTATGGAAGTCAAATAAAATACAGTAGAACATCGATAATCCGAAGCCACATTTTTTAATTCCATCAAATCAATCAATCAATCAGATTGCTTTATTACGATTCATAAACAATACATGAACAGAAGTTTGAATACATTATACAATTTCAATAGAAAGAAAAAACGCAGAATACTGGGAACGTAAATGAATAGGCTAGTAATAGTACTCTATATCTATTGTATAATGTAATAAATATCTGAAAAAAATTATGAATAGGAATAATAATACTACTTGCTGTAAGCATGATGCTTATCGCATGCAAGTAATTTCAAAGCTTATTCACGATTCATAATTGAATATTGGAGGAATTAAGCTAGCCATTATCCTCATATATTTTTCAAACCACTATTCAATATTCCATCCATCAGTGAATGAAGAATAATACGAGTGAACAGCATCTAGTGGCAGATAACGAGAAAGCCAAACTGTAATGAAATAAAAAGCTTTTCTTCAATGTGAGAGAGAGTTGTGGGGGGAAGGGAGCTTCGCCGAAGGAAAAAGAATGAACGAAATGGAGAGATAATACATCCGCATCGTATATTGCAATAAAGCGAGGGGCACAAATAGATAAGGAAAGATAGGAAAGAGGAAATGTATGGTGAATGGATGCGAAAGAGAGTGAGAGGAGGGGACTAATATGGTGAATCGTATTCGACAAAATCGTGGCTGAATCTGAAGCAAAATGCATACAGAGATGCGGGCTTTCCCCCTCTCCACCCCTCTCTGTGTGGAGCCAGGCACTGAGTTTTGCGATGTCAGAAAAGGAAAAGCTTTTCTCGTTTCCAAATTTGCCTCACACAAGCATTCGCGATCATCTCACGTGCAGGGCGGGGCGAGGGAAAGACAGAATCCGCAATATCATTCAACAGAAAGGCCGCTTTATTCAGCTAATAAAAAAGAGTTGTTCGAATACGACCCAATTCGATTGCAAGGTACAATGTAGACTTGCATACACAATCAAAAGCATGCTTCAATGTTTCAAGCACTCTGTAACAAAGTATAAAGTACATTATAATGTACACAAATGAGAAAAGACTTTCGAATCTTTCAGAAGACAGAGATGGGTGGAAGGTTGAGAGGTTTTATTCAAAATCTAGTTACAGTTGTGAAACGAGTGGATTCGATTTTAAAGCGAGTGATTTGAATTTTTTCTTCCACTTACAAAATACTGTATATTCGCTAGCTTCCTATCATCAATCACCTCTTCCACATTCAGTTTGATAGTTCTGGAATTCAATGCTTCATTCTGATCCTGGGCCATATTAAAAAGTGTGGTTTTCAAAAATCTGATAATAATTAATCCATTCAAACTAATGTAACCCAAGGAAATTTATATTACTCTTTCACCTTACACACGATACCAAATTTAACGAGTAGATATACTATTTTGTAAAATCCTGAAACTAAATATTTTTCGAATCCTTAAGTGGTTGGGAGCATTACATGGATTCGTTCCTCCAAATGCCAGATGATTTCTAATTAATTGTGAACTCCTTCAATTTCAGCAACTACCAGTACTACGAGTCAGGAACTTGTATGAAAAACAAATATTTTGTGATATTCTATACTCCGGTTTATTGAACGTTTCTTTTAAATTTAAAAATAAAACATCTACCTCGAATCATGTTACATCAAATTTTTTTCAAAACAAAGTTATTTTATCAATTGGGAACTAGATTAATCCTCGGTTAAGAATATTTCTATTTAAATTTGAGCTAGAAAAACTACATCAAAAGTTCGGCACTCACCATAATCACTATTGAAACTTGAGATACTTACACACAAATAATCACACAAACTTCCATACTTAAACTCTGAAATTAAACTAAACCACGATTTTACTTTTACAAAAAAACAATAATTTGCCCCTCTGAATGGAAAAAGTTCCATTCAGAGAGCCGAGGCCTGTCCACGAATCCCATCTTTTTGCTACCGCGTCTGAACTAAGACTCTTCGCTTTTTCCAATGAAAACTTTCATCGGCACCCGGCCGGCTCCACGAGCAAAATTCTCATTTGAACCAACAAAATTCTCAGGAGTTCAATGTTCGTGCAATTCCGAGTACAGTATAGCTTTTTCAACATTAAATCGAAACAGATACTCGAAAAAACACGAAAATTTCACTATTTCAGACACATAAGCAGTTTAAATAGAACAAAAACAACTCTCACAGTACAATATTACTTTAAAAATCAAAGTTCATTTTCATAATTTCTGAATCATTCTAAACAGTTCAACAACCTGAAAAAAGACACATATAACACACAAAAAACCACAATAATATATTTCAATTTTCACACTATTTCACTAATTAGATAGAAAGTGTAAGCAGTATAATTAAACATAATAGCACTATAGCAGTATAAGAAGAGAGAATTACGACAGAAGAGACGTGGCGTGGACGTGTCGGTGACATAATACCCTATACTACTATAGTACATGCAAAATAGTGGTAAAAATCGTAAATAAATCTATCTTGCAACATTGGCACACAATCAACTACCCTGGTATGCATTGGAGTATATTCTTTGTTAGTTCAATAAATAAGAAAAATCTTACCAGGAATTAAATAATTTTCATTAAGATCCCAAGAAGGTAAGAATGTTATGGATTTCCTTACCTGAAACAGATAACGGTGAACAAAGTTAATGTTAGTTTGAGCTGTCTATGTTATACTGAAGGTGTCAAGAACAAAGGAAAGCTTATAAAAATGGTATTAATATTTTTATTTTTCTTTACAAAAATCCTGATAGTACCAATTTCAATAGGAAACATCTATAATACCAATATTCAACAAGTTTTTTGGTTGTCACGGTAAAATTGTAACAAGTTGAAATTTTTGTGCACTAAATTTTACGAAATTTTATATTTTTCAAAAGTGATTTGGTGATTTTTTTGTGTTTTGTGTGTCTTGAACTCTCTCAAATTGGAAGAACTTCCAAACAGTTAAATCTCCGTGGATAATTTCAAGAAAATACCACAATTTCCCATCGAGGATAATTGAGGTTATTTTGCCGGTGGAACTTCCTTTTGGGAAGTTCACTTTAACAACGCCTTATCATTGCTTTCCTGGAAGACATGTTGGATGTTGGAATTGAAAAATGACAAAACTAAAACATAATTGAAATTACAAATTTTTTTGTCAGACTCCCGTTGTACTTGTAGCTAATTATCACTGATAAAACGACAATAAATTCATTTTTTTATATGACATATTGTTCTTTTTTATTTTTTTACATATTTCAGTAGGCCTACCGAGTTTCTAATCTCAATGATGTTTTTCAAATATTCAAGCACCTTCATTCTCCAACCGCTATTTCTAATCTGCGTTCAGAAAAAACATAATGATTGCTACAAAATTCAATATTATATGATACTATTGTCTGTACCGAGAAATTTTCAATGAAAAGTCAGCAATATATGCGATGCTGTAGTCATGAGGAATAAACCAAACAAAAAATTATTATTGGTTTTAATTGTGATACCAATAATTAATTGATGATGAAAGCATAAATTTCACAATTTCTTATCTTAAAATTTCCTGATAAGAATCTTACATCCTGCTGTTTGGAACAAATTTTTCAAAACAACTTCAACAACCACGCCTTATTGCTTTCCAATAATGATCCTGGAAAAGATTGTGTCTTGTGAGAATTGGCAAATGACAAAATTCGAACAGAATTATTGCTAGTGAATGGAGCCGCCTATTAGGGTGCTTTCGCTTCCATCACAATGCGACTAATTTAAGAGGCTCAAGTCAAGGAAAAGCTATTATAAAAAGCAAGCAACAAGGAAAATCAGGCCAAACCCTTCTTCTTTTGACATGATCCTTGTTGCTGCGCTCCCCCTGGGAAATCAGCTTGCTTATTTGTAGACTAGTTTGCAACAATACTCAGCAACTACTCAGCATTACATCTTTTTTCTGTGGATCCACTACCACAAACCTCGTCAAACAAATCATAAATTTTCTAGCTTACCAAAAAATATGACATAAGATACTTCAAATACATTTCACAGTTTTCATTTTTTTCAAGTAACCAGGACTTGGGTAGTTAGATCTGACTCCGATGCAGGGCATGTCTAAATTACATATAAAGTTTGATCGCATCTTGAAAAAAATACAGCACAACACAATTTATCTTATAAAAAAATGAAGATAAAGTGAAGTGGATAGGAGCAGTTTACAACAATGTCTATAGAAGACCTTCTATAGACCTTGGTTTACAATAATTCGTACAGCGAACTCTCGTGCGAGTTCTTATTTCCAATTTTTAATACACGTTATTAAATAAATAGAGCTCAAATATCAATAAGTTCAATTATAGGACTAATAATGTATTTGACTAACAATTTCATAAAATGGACTCTCTCTCTCTCTCTCAAGTTCATATCAGACAAGAAAAGTATAGAAAAATGGTAGGAGTGAAACAAACAAGTTTCCAAAAATTATACAAAATTACAATTTCCTAGCTTACTATTCTAATGTGAGCATCTGAACAAATGTTTTTTCTGTCTATGAAGCAAAATTCAATAAAGGATTAAACCAATATCTATTTTTATGTTGAACCCAAGCACAAAAGAAGCATCAGAATGTCGCTCAACTAAACAATACAGTATGACAATATGAAACCTCCATCACAAAAGTAATGGAGGAAAAATCTAGAGATTGATGATAAGATGAAAAAACCTTTTCAATTAAGAAAAAAAAATTAAAGTAACTCAGTATTGCCTTTCGTTCATGAATGTGGAAAAAGCATTTCAATAGCCGGTTTACGTTGAAACAGCAGAAACACAATAGGTATTTGTGTCTTTGAGAAGAAATTTTTAACAGAGACAAAGACATTATTGGTAGATGATTTCCATATTGATCAAGAATAGCTTCATTGTACACACCTACACAGTGAATTAATGACATTTTTCGCAAATGATGTAACGTGGAGAATGGGTGCAAGAAAAATCTAGAAAGGGAGAAGGAACAAGAAAATGAGCGAGAGAAAAAAGAGTAACGGAGAAAGGGTGAGAAAAAACGTTGTTGAAAGTTTGTGAGCGCCCTTATCTGAGCTGTGAGAATTTTTCATTTGCTGATTTTACGTTCGGTATCTTAAGACCTCACTTGTTTGAACGGTAAAAAGCTTACTGTTTGTTCAAGTAGAGTAATCTGGAAGTAATCTTTTCAAATCCCAGTCAACTTCAAGCTGCCACCAGCTAGCCAGTCCAATATAATCTTCACCTCGCTCTTCTCCTGTTGAATGTTTTCTCAATTGAACTCGGTTGCTGTTGAAGTGCTGCTCCACTCAACTTCATTTTCCATCATAAATCACTCAAACTATAAAAAATTCTTTTGGAAAATAAGTCTTCAACTTCTAGTTCTGTCTACGTGATAGTATTTTGTATTTAATGTATGCACAACAGAATAAAAATGACAACAACATAGCTTAAGAAAAGCTATGGAATATTATCGAAAATTTTGATCGCAAGTTAAAAAATTGTAATATGCGAATTAATTGATGTAAGCATCAAGCTCATAATTTTGCTGATAAATAAAATCTTTTGAATTTTGAGAAATACTGACATTCCTATTACAGACTACTTTGCTGGAAAAAAATCTAGAAGATCAACGAAGCTTCTCGATTTTTATATCAAGAGAATCTAAAGATAGTATAATTCTATTCGGTTTGTAAAAATTGATGTCGATTGATGAATGTGACATGCATTTTGGCCTTCAATGGAACAAATGGTATGTTTTTCTACATTATTGTATTTAATCCTGATGTAGAGTGAAGAGCTTATTAGTTAATCTTGTTACGAATAGAGTAACGAATTAACACCAATTAGTACTATCAGGGATACTAACGTAGATATATTATTAGTCTATCAATGGTTCTATGCACACTAAATAGAACTAATAATTAGTTTGCTGACAAGGTAATTAACTCCCACAATTCCCTAATCTACAAATGAGTGCTCCCACACTAATTTTCCCGTTTCAACTCAACTTATCATTCACACTCTCACTTTTACTCTATTATTTCAATTATTTTCATTTTATTAGATATTATTCTCTTACGGTACCATTATTCCATCCCCATTCATCTTTGTACCATTGTACATCCTCTATAAGAAACTTGATTCTCTATGATTCTCTTTTTTGAGAAACAAAAACCTGCTCTAGGGTGTGGAGATTATATAACCCTTAAAGCATCTTTAGATCGCTAAATTAACACTCTTCAGATTAATCATCTAATCAATTATGCAAATTGAATAAATTCCCTCACTTATTCAACCAGTAACTCATCAATTAAGATGTCAGAATATCGTTCCCGAGAGAGATTCCATTATATTTTCCATTATATGTTTCAAATATTTTTATATGTTTCAAAGATCTTCATTGAAATCCTTTTTCATCTACTTTATCACCTTCACTTTTTCTTTTTCCATAATCCATTTTCAGCTCTATCCTCTTCTTCTCCCTTTCCCTTTCTTTCTCCTATTTCCCGTTTTCTCTCTACAGCCTAATAATTCCTCCAATATCTATTCTTCTCCAACATTGCTTTCCATTTCGTTGATATTTACATCGTTCCATGCAAAAAAGTAGACCATGATATTTTCAGAGAGGAGATATCTTCAAATACCGATGAAGTCATCAAATCATAAGAATGAATTACTGTTATAAAAAGCGTACATTTATCTGATCAATCATAATGCATTAAAAAAGTTGAAGACAATCCGAATCTAATCGTAGCGAACGATGCGGAAGGAACTGAGTGAAATCAGCAATGAATGGCTAGAAATTAGAAGGATAGAAGTCAAGCAATAAATTGAAGTTTATTGGAGTAGGAGTAATCCACTGTGACACCGTGACTTGAGAGAAGAAATAAATGATAAGAGATGAAAATAATGGATCGGGGAGGGTCGAAGAAAAATGAAAAATAGCGAGTGGGGTAGCGGACAGAAAAAAGAGCTTTCTTCATTTTATTAAGCCCAAAAATCTTCTGATTGTCTCCGTGGAATAATCGATTAGATTCGTTTGCATTCAATCAACTCGTCAGCTCATTCAATAAGCGAAAGGTCAACAGAAGACATTCCCTGCCTCTTTCCAACACGATGTTTTTTCACACTGACAAAATTCTTTCTCGATGAAGAAACGGTACTCACTTCTCTACTCCTTCGTAGATGTTTGCCTCCAATGAACTGTTATGTTTACTATTAATCTGCCTTCAACAATCATTAATCTTGCAAATCTGATTCCTGCAGCCTATCTATCGATATAATTTGTTTGTTCTTCACAGTAATCAGGGGCTCAAATATTCACGAAATTATTGTAGAGGCAATTATTCTCGAGTTATTATTCTTGAAGCTCATTATCCTATTCTATCAATTATATCAATATTATCTCCTCATTGTACTAGAGAGGCTTCATCGTTTTTATAAAATTCATATTATCATATCGAGCACTTTTTCAAGAGAACTTAAAGGAAGAGGAGAAAATTCCTTTAATTTCTCCCTTAATGACCCTCGTAATTTTTATGAAAAGATTTTGTTTTGGAAAGGTTGAAAGTATTCAAACGGCTTGAAGATCAATATAATTGAAGGACCATCTCATATCAGTAATCTTTAAGGTAATTGGAAGATAAAAAAAATAAAACAGAAGAATGCTAATAAAACTAATACAGTACCAACAATTACTATTACTATTATAGTACAATTACTAAAAGTATTATTACACCACTCCATACCAAATAAGTGAAAAAAGATTAGTTTCACTGTTAGTTAAGATACCTTCTCTTAGTAGACCTACTCTTGAAAGTGTCATTATAGAGAAATGTTCCAGTTCAATACAAAAGCAAAGTTCCTGTCCTACAATTCGCTTCGAAAAAAACCTATTCGAATAGTTTTTCCATTAAATTCCAAATACGAGCAGAGTGCAAGAAATGTCATTACCATGAGTACTGACTGATATTCAACATCCAGATTCACTGATGCTATAAAAAATGGAGTAGCTACAAAGTTCGAAAGTGAATGCAGACTCTTCAACACATTTACAGAAAAAGTGAAACGATGTGCGGTCTATACAAATCGTATCAGCTAATGGCTTGGAGATATCAGAGGAAATGCAAGAAATAAATCTGAACATCGATCGTCTTTTCCCCCGGCGGGAAGGTACCCACTATCACATGAAATATACACCAAACGATATCGCGACACTTCCCCAAAAATAACGCTTAATATAGATGTGTATATGGAGTGTCTAGCACACCGATTTGCTCTCAGCGAATTGAAAAACGACTGAAGAGTCTGTGTCGTATATAAAGCGGAGAGTAAAAAACGTAAAGCGATATAGATGGTAATACCAGGCACCTCAGATGTATTCTGGAAATTCATAGATATACTGGAAGCGATATTATCGCCCAAAGCTATACGGATACAATGTATCGGTATTAATGGAGCCTGTCTTGTAAAGCTCATCCACGGTTCCAAATTCATTCTGCTGTGTATGAGTAAGGAGACAAAGAGACAGTAAGAGAAAGAGTGGAGGTAAGAGGGTAAAACACACCTGTGTACGCTACAGTAAATCTACAATAAACAAAGCACTGAAACAATGCAGACACGAATAATTCCTCAAAAGATACGGGAAAGCCCTGAACTTGAACAAAATGTATGCGCTTGAATGAATTGGTAGATTACTGTTCCCTAAGCATCTGAATTCGCTTTGTTTTTTGAGAGAGGAAAAGAATTCAAGTGAAAATTCAATATTCCTTTAGAGATTGAATAGCCTATTATTTAGATTGGCCAGAAATTATTATTTGATGTGATATCATTCATTGTTGCTTAGAATGCAGAGAATCGATTGCTATAATATAGTTTTCCGTTGAAATTTGGAATTTAAATTCTAGAGGTAATAGGTGAATGATTTTATCTATTTTTGTTAATCCAGCGCTCCTGACGCTTCTTAATGCACGTTATCCTCGGCTGAAACTAGAATCACAGAGCGTGCTGTCTCCAGTAAGCGTCGCTCCACTATCGTCGGGTCGGCGTCTCGCTGGCATTATCGCGCCTTGTGTTTAGTCAGGATGAACAACACGCTTTCGGCTTTTGAGGCGGCGGCGCGGCGCTTATATGCCAAATCTGGCCTTGTCTACACGCTGCATGAATATTTCAGTTGGGCTCTTTGGACGTCGCGCACTCAGCCACTCAGCCGGCAAGCCATTCACTCAGATTGCGGTTGAATATGCGCCGTGCATAATGCTTCAAGGCGTGTGTGCTGCTCACTTGATCGGCCTTAGTTCCCATTAAACATTCATCAGTTGGGAATCACGGCATTCACAAAATCCACCTTATCGATAATATATCAACTATTTTTGGTGTTCTCGATCTTTCAGAATAAAAACTCCCAAGTAAATAAAAGAACAAATAATTTGTAATATATCGGATAGCACTATTCCAGTATTGGCCACTTGAGAGATTTCTTCTTATAAATAACGATTTGTTACTCTCAAATAGCTTCTAAGCCTGGGTAAGGCACAGTTCATTCTAAATAATATCAATATAATACAACTATAATTGTGGAATTAGGAGTTTGCAGAGAATCATGGGAGATTTTCGAAAGAAATTCAGTATTGCTTTTTCACTCGCCTATTTCAAAACCTATAAAAGAGTGAGTCATTTTTCACTTACTTAACTAATAATATTTTTCTGTTATGATTGTACTACTGGGAATTCTCTTACAGAGTTAATTGGGAAAAGATTAACATTGTTAGAAAAAAAGCAAAAAACATTAAGGAATGAGCTCACGTTATAATAGCTATCATATTCAACATTAAAGAGCTTAGTTTTAGCATTCAAGAGCTAAAGAGCTAAGTCTTATAAAACTCGAATAAACTTTTATGATAACACTATCAGCGCTGTTTCAAGTGATTGATTTTGATAGTCTGAGAAGTAGTCCAAGAGTTTTAACTCCATTATTTCCTACATAAAGACATTAGAAATATAGTACAAGAACAGAGGAGAGTCTGCCAGAGTTCAGTTGTCTGCTAGTTTGAATCACTACTACTAAAACAAAACTCCCCTTTCATCTATGCGAACTTCTGTTGAAAAGCGATAAAATGACTGGAAGTGGGGAAAAACCAAGCCATGAATTTGCTTCTTAGATGTTAACTTGCAAAGAGAAGAGGAACAGGCTAAGTGGCTATGGGGAAACTTTCTCAATCTTCAGTTGAGACATCATTGCTGTCAAAGTGCATGGTGCAACTGAGCTCTCCCTCAACTGAGGTTGAACTCCCTTCCTTAAACTCCTTTTCTTACTCTTTCTCTCACTCTTTCCCATTTCGCTCTCTTCCGATCCATCTTAGTATCGAAGTGTTCAAATTCACATGCCAGAGAACAAGATGTGTCAATGTGAGAAGCGTTCTGCCACACTACCAACACCACCAACTTATTCCACATGTGCGTGCTAGCTGACAATTCGAAATGTTTCTAGCGAATAAAGTGCATCACCGAAAGTTCAACTGCAAAGGGCACACAATTCGGTATCTGTGAGAAGAATCTCAAATGAAACTGTAGTTTTCATCTAGCTCTAAAACCTTCGAATGCTCATACATAACAACCAAGTCCCACAATAATCCAAGAAATAAGTTTTATTAATATTATTGTGAAATGGAAATTTGAGTATTTCTTTGTTGGGTACTTTATTTTTATTTTCGAAGTTATAATGTCAAATTTTGATAATTGAAATAACTGACCTTTATTGAGAACGGAGTGCGCATGCGCGAGTAGAACGGCGAGGTTCATCTGGCACTCGACGAGGCTGCGGAAGCTGAAGGACGGATCACCGGGACAGGCGACCGCCTCGCCGCAGCGGCAGTGAGCGCCCACTATGTTGCAGCCGGCCACCGCCACACCCCTACTGCCACAACCCACTGACAAACCCGGAGTTCCTGCAAACAACACACAACATCAGAGAATACTCAAAGAATGATAGAAAATATAGATTTCTTTCGTACTATAAAAGACCTGTGTCTCACTTGAACTTACCAATATTGAACTCCTTCAAATTCAATTTAGGCAGCAGCACGGGGTAAGTAGTGACGGCCAGTCGAACAGCTGTAGCCAATGTAGAACAACAGCCTTTGTCTTGTCCTTGAGTTGAATAAAAAAGCTGTGAATGACTACAACTGTTTGACTGGTAGTCACTACTTACCCCGTGTACAAAAGGTTTTAGTGCATTTCATTCGAAAAATGCACTATTGGTCTTGCCCTGACAATCGAAAATTTATGATGTGATATATTTTTCACACGTTTCCGAGCCCCTAGAACACGAATTTGATGTCCGTTCAAATTCATATATCTCTATTTATATATTTATATATGTACAGATTCTTGTGTCAAATTTTGCACAAAAATCATTAGTGTTAATATCTCGGTCAAATTCGTTAACCAGCGAAATTGGTTCGAGGGTAGGGGATGAAAATTTAGGAAAATCACTACAAATCGACCAATAACTTGATCGTTTTGAAAATTGGTGTGTATAATACCCCTATTATGCCCTACAATTTGAGCCATCAAAGAAAAAAATCCAATCAAAAATGGCGGAGAAAATGGCGAATAATTTTCGAATAATTATTTTTTCATAGGTTTTTCGAAAACGGCACTTTTGAATTCATACCCTGAATAGCTTATAAGTCATATGATTTGAGCTATCATAGAATTGCATTTGAACTGCACTCTTTCCGACCGCCAGCTGCCTGGGCGAATTTTTTGTTCCTTTTTTACAGCAGATGCAGAACACGAATCCACAAAACTTTCAAAACATAAATAGAACAAAAATGTCACTCAAAATAGCAAGTTATCATACCCTGAAAAACAAAATTGTAATCCTTCATAGAAAACTGAAATTAAGGGAGGAAACTTCTTAGTGAACATCATGAACTAACAAGATAAGGTGAGACATTATTGTGCGGGAAAACTTTAAAAACCTAAAAACCCAACGTCGAAAAATCTTGAAAGCAAAAGTTATGTAGGGCTTCGAGAGCTACATAGTAGAACTTAGTTTTCGCAAAGATCTGTGCTAAAGTAGAGGAATGCGGGCCAAAGCAGAGACGAGCGAGAAGAAAGAGGTCTGCTGTAATAACAATAATAGAACTAAGTCTGGTCTGTTGAGAAGGCTGTCCTGACTAATTAAAAGCTCCTGTGTTAGCTGCCAGTTCCACAGAAACTCCACGCCAGAAAATGTAAAACTTTTCTGCTTTGTCATTTCGTCTTTTCGACTAGACATCGTCACAGTCGCAGCTACCCTCACACTTCACACAAAACAGATAACAAAGAAGAAGCGACGTGCATTGTATCTCAATTATGACCCCTGGGTAATTGCACTGCAGGAAATGTTGTACGCTCAGTGCATGGGAGAAATTAAGTTAGTTACGGTGGAAATCAACCATAAGACTCTCACAACTTCCAAGTTTGAAAGGGATGCAGACTTTTTCTTATTTCAACCTCATTTATACCCTCACCTATTTAAAATGTCTAAAGCGTTTGAGAAGATACCGTTCACATCTACCCTCCTCAAATTTGATTAAATCATGCTTCATTAAACATTTTAAGGCTTTGAAAATAAATATGGTTACTGGTTCAGTAGTAGTTAGTTTTGAATATTAATGGATGAATCCCAATCATCCTAATATGCGTATATTGATATGAATTGGTTAATACTATTATTTATATTTTGAAGGTTCTCAACTTCAAATCTTTCAGATCAACCTAACTTGGGTTAAAAACAAAGGAATTGAAACTTTTCTCGTTTCAACATGACTATTCATATAAAGCAAAGAAGACCCTCTGGCGAGATGGGAGAATGACTCCAGCTTCGACAATATTTGTTCAAGAATGATAAACGTGGTCTTAATAGTAGATCACATTGTCTCCTACAATTTGAGATCAAATTCATAATTTTTGAACTAATATTGAACAAGCTTAAATCATTCTCCCATCTTGCCAGAGGGTCTTCTTTGCTTGGACAGACTGTACGAGTACAATGTTAGATGTAAGATGGTACAGATCGCATTCTATATTCTTATATAGGCCTAAAACTGTATTTGATCTTCCCAATTGATATTTTCTTCAATAATGAATGTTTTTATTAATGATTTTCCTCGAGGGAAGGGGCTGATGACCACCACTACCATTCCTCCCCAGATAGTTGATGGGAAAGACAGATCTGGGAGATATGAAAATTTATCTATTTATCTGGTCAAATGAAATAGTGATTTTGTATAACGAGGCGGAAACGTTAATTAATAATTGAAATGTTTTCAAACACACTAATGAGCAGTGTTGTTGAATGGAGGATTAGGCTTCAACATAGAACAACAGACATTTTCCAAATAAACTAATAAGCCTACACTGGAAAACCCCGAGCTTCAACATGTTAGCGTATCGAAGTGTACAATCCAAGTCACGTTTTGTACAGATACCCAGCAGGTAGCGGCATGAATACACATCCAATTTCCATTGGATACCTGTACAGTGTACAGGCAGCCACTAGCCTCATGGGAGTGTAACTAAGCCACAAAATGATACGGCATTATTCAGGATCAATGTTACATGATGGGTTGACATGAGTGCAAGTGGTGTGATGTGTACCGCAATACTTGTTTATGTACGGCTCCTGTTCAACATGTGCGGCTACATGACATTTCCGAGTTTGGTTAGTGATCAATGCACTCTCAACAATCACGTCCGCCCGCCCGTCCAATACGAATTGCTCTTTTATGGCCAATTGCAATGATTATTCACGGAATTTGATACAATAGGTGGTTTCGTCAATGTTGATATATGTACTAGCCTACTTGAAATCCATTAAAATTTCTTCGAAAGCTAAGTGAATTGAATCATTTCACCTCTATTTACTTCCTAGATCAAAATAATGAATTGTACACTTTACACTATACAGTATATACAATACACTATATTTATTGTTGATTTATTTCAATTCAAAATAACAAAGTATTAGAAACCGTATTAAATTAAAAGTCAAGACGTTGTCAATCCACCATCTGGTAAACTGTTTACCAGAGATTGATAATGGTGTAACAACAGAAACCGGTATCTCGTTTTTTTAATAAATCAGTGGTGACAACGTCTTGTCTTTTCATTTAATATGGATAACCACCACAATATCACCTTCACAACTACTCAAAAAGTATTAGAAACCGTTATTCTTAAAGAATATTCTACTTGTCACTTCATAACATTGGTCACTAAAAAGGTTTTCTTCAACTTAAAATCCTACTGGACTCTGAGATGAAAAGAACCACAACACCAGAATGGAACTCGATAGCATTGCAATGTGGCGAAATTGTTATGAGACTCATGTTGTCAACTGGAGCAGTTGCTATAGAAAAGAGAAAAAGTCGCTTGATACGTTGATAAGTGGGCCATACAATCTTTTATATATGGGACATCTATAGTGAACGTGTATATAGATATCTCGATTGTCAGCAAAAGTTGATTTCCCCACGGACTGAGAAGAGAGTGAGTGAGAGAGATTGAGAGAGAGAAGAGGGATCACGCACAGGCAGTCATGTCCCAAGTATTCCAAGCAACACTCTTATTATGTCTTTTTCTCCTTCCTTCATCTTTATCAGTTTTTCCAGCTTCTCTTCCGATCTTAATTTTCTTGGACTCATGTCCAAAATTCACAGTCCTTGAAGTGTCGCATTGGTTGCCAGTAGCTGTCCGATTTTGAACCTCAAGAGATCTAACAGTTGATGACATATGGCTCATGACTAAGTCCGAAATATTGACTTCATATTGGAGATAGATTCTCACCCCCAGTTCGAGAAATGAAATTCATCTAGCATTCATGAGAAATACTTTATTTGCAACTAGTGAATGATTTGATTGTATGTGACAAGATGTGTAAATTGGCTACTACCTGAATTTCAATTTAGTTGAAAAACATGAAACCTTGAGAAAATATGTCCGTGAGTTTTAAGTAGGCTACAGTACTGAATATAATGGAGAAGCAATGCAACACTTTTACCTATATCCCACTAATTTTCAATAGAAATTAAATTATTAACTCATTCTTCCACAATTAACAATACTTCTCAGTATCGAATTAATTGAAAATTGACACATGTGACGGGAATAATTGTTTTTGAAGGGCCATAGGATAGCTCAACACATTCAATATTCTCTTATGAAAAAAGGGGAATAAAATAGGAAATCGTTGACAGAGACCAATACAGTTTTTTGACAGCAGTGATTCCAATTTTTCAATTGACAGCAATCGTATCTCTAAAGGATCAATCACAATATTGTTGAAGTTTTATAACGATTTACTTTTTTGGAATGCTCCAACGTTGTTTGAATCTGACAATGACGAGAAAGGAACTCATCCTGTTATCGGGATTAAAACTCAAAAGCTTTTGTTGGATATGAAAATACTCGACATAACAAAATACTTCATACAAATATACTGACGCAGTATTTCCCTCTGTAAACTTTGATGACTTCCACTATTATATAATATGGCTACGATACGAAACTGCCAGGATGGAATTAATTCCCTTTGTAAAATTCCCCGATTGATAATTTCAACAGAATTGAAGTAACGTTCAGTCAAAATATAAAATAGAATTTTAGTTTTAGTTGAGTTTTCAAAATTTGAAGTATAGGAATATCCTTACTTTATTTCTAGTATGAACTAAGCAAAAGTTAAAAAAAAGCAACAACCGATTTATTGCTACTATGGATTAGTGGATACAGTTATAGCACCATAGTCAATTTCACAATAGATTTCCCAGAAAGATCAGCAGATGTTGATCATTATGTGAAAACCGATACCGGTAACTCGATAAACTCACTACTATAGATAACTATAACACACTGGCCGTCCGTACCCTCGAAGCAAGTGAAGTGCCCGTATCTTTTACTGTACAGCACTTCACCTGTTTCGTGGCACGAGCCGCCACTGCTATATCAGTTTTTCTAACACCCATTCGCCGTTGTAATTTGAAATCTTTTCATCCAAAATTAATAAGCTCATGAATAAATTCAGTTCACTTCGGTTTTTCCAACTTCATTGTGTGAATAAGATTAGCAATCTAGATTCGCAATGTAGAATTTCAAAGGGCTTTGGGCATGATTTTATCAGGATTTTCATACAGTGGTGGTGGATGGTGCGATGAGCTTTTCCTTGAGAGCGAGTGAGTTCATCGTATTCTGGCGTTAGGTCTGATCAGTAATATAAGCAACGAGTCTGGATTAATGTCAGATGATGTTGGCCTGTATATATCTTCCATAGGGAAAAGAGGATTACCATTGGATGCAGCCGCCGACTCCCATCTTTTCCGATAAAAAATCCACCTGACTTGAATACTGACTAAGGCCATCACGAATTTCCAGCCGATACCTGCCTAATCCATTGATTATGGCACTCCAACACCATTAATTTCAAAATAAAATTGTTATCTTCACTTTTTTGAAAAAGAGCTTGGAGTTCAACAGTGAATATTATACAGTGTATTACATTCCAAAGGTAAATACTTGTTCTCAGTTTCTTCAAGTGTACGTGATGATTAGTCAACCTTACTAGAACTGAATTATTTATTTATCAGCTCATTTATTTTTCTTTTATTCTGGTCTGTTATTTATTCAACCATAACATTCATGCTATTCCATTCTTGATCATAATAACAGGCAGAATGAAAATACAAAGAGAGCTTAATAGTATTGATAAATGAATAAAATTATTTCCAAGTCCATTCTTATCAAAACTAGGTGAAGTTTACGCTGTACATTGAGGACTAGGACTATATCCAATATCTATTACCATGCTTTAATAATTTTATTAAAAATATTTGATACAAGACTCGTGTAAGTTGATTACCAAACTAATCATTCTCCTCCATCAAGAGCAGGCAGGGGTTATAGTTAATTATTTTAGTTAATCCAGGTATAGCTGAAGAGTTTGAAGAGCTCTCAAATAGAACGCTTCAAAAATCCAAAAATGTTCTATAAAATGCATTTTGGATAATATTTATTCGAATAAAAATATTCTTATGGCTTTTAATGGTGGGGAGACCGTTACAGGTAGGTTCCACCTCGCCAATATGTACTTGACCAAGTTTTGGTCACACATCCAAGATTTGTCCACAGTGTTTGTGACTGTTGAATACCTTCCATTAGAAAGATTAAATAAAAAAAGGTTGAAAATAAGAAATTGCCATCTTCTGAGATAACTGCAATCCACTGCAATCACTCTCTTATCAATCTATTCCTGCTCTAGTATCATTACTAGCTCACGTGATTGATGGTACTCTTCAATTATAAAATACTGTACAGCACTTGAGTTTGAGAAATTTCACTTCAACATATTCGCGAGATTCTGCTGCAGTATATAATTTCAAAGAAGACGGTTGCTGCTCTTCTCAATTGAATGAAAGATGAGTCGAATGTAGTATGGTTGTAGTAGTGCAGGTTGAGCAAGACTCTTGATTCGTTTGAAGTCTGTGAATGTTACAGGTCGGGGGCTAGCGAACAGATGATGCACTATCCCAGTACCTTCCAATCTGCTCTTGAAATGAAAATTGAGCAGAGTGCAAGAAAGTGATATAGTTGAGTGTAGCAGAAGAGGTCCACTCCACACACGTGTGGTAACTCAATGATACGTCATGATAGTGATAAAATAGGGTGAGAGTTTTACTATACATGCATACGAGTATACATCTATTTTGGCTGACCCAAATTGATCTCGTAATTTATTCAGAATGAATTAGTAGAGAGTTAAGATTCTTTGTGGAGTTGAAATGAAAAAAGGTTAATGGAAATAATTCATCCAGTTTACTTATTGATTTGGATTGATTTTATTAATTATGTTGACGTATTCATTACCTTCTAGTTACATCTGTTTTCAGTAATTACAACAGATACACTAAGAACAGATGATCAATTTTATGTAACAATAGAATCTGTGGTTTTGATGCTGAGATTTAAATATCCCTTAGCAGTCAAACTCTCATAAGAGGATATTCTCATTTTACTTTGAAAGGATTGTGGAAGAAATTATTGAGGAGAAATGAGAACTGAATAGTAGTTGGATTTTAATGGAGAATATTCGCATAATCCAGAGAATAATATTCATTTATCGCTCTACTCTCTTAGTCCACTGCAGAACTTCATACTAATGAATATAATACTGCGATAAGAATTGGCTCAATTTATTCACTAGTCGCATTCCACTTGCCTTCCATGTTAATGACACAATTTCGCCGGAAATAGAGCTGTTGAAGAGAAGAGAGTTGAGACTGAGTAGCGAATTGCCAGAGACAACGAACGAAATAAAGACCTGTCAGGTTGCTGCTTTTTCTCGTCGAGCAGTTTGAAAACGCGGCAAAAGTAATGGAACGGAATATTTGAATCAGAAACGTTGCTTTCAAGTTAGCGTTTTCATCTGCCATAATTTTTCTTTCATTCCCGGTTTTACTGCTTTAAAACTGCTATATGAAATACACATTATTACAAGGTAGTATCCGAACCACAATTAAGTGGGGTTATTAGAAGTGTTTTTGTGATAAATCTGTTAAATATATTCTATTGTTCGCAAAACTGCGGCAGTGAATATTGTTTTAAAGCTATTCTTTAACTGCGGTACTCCTAGTTGCATTGAGTTTATACGCTATCTGTTGATACTTCCAAACAATAATACATTGTATTTCCTATCTCATACTTGTTACGCCAAGTCGGAGGTTACATCGAATAAATTACAGTCATTGTTCTTGCGACTAGCAGCAGAGTAATTAAAACGGAGAGGAGCGAGTCTGTCCACACCTTGTAAATAGGCGTGTGACCTCGGGCAGTAAATCCTGGTCTGAAGACAGCGGCACAAGAAAAGAGCGCCGAATCCCTTTTCGTCGTTCGAGTCTGAGGATTTCCTCCAACAAACTTGTACGACCGCTGGACCGACCCCGCGAAAATCCCGAACCCGACCGCAAATTGTACTCGCAATTGTCTCCGTTTTCTCTCAGCTTGTAACTTTCGCCTTTCACTGTACTCGGTGAGGCTTCACTACTTCACCCCCAACCACCATGTAGGGGTTGTACGCCCCCCTCCCCTACCAAGTCACAACTTAATCCCAGCCGCGCCCCCAGCAGTAGCATATTTCACCAGCCGCCCGCTTCTTGGTGGCCGACTTGTGAGAAATGTTGTTGCGCTCATTCCGAATTCAAATTATTTGCAAACTGAATTCAATGGCCGGGAAAATGAGGATGGTCTTTGTAAGCAGCTCGTGGAAAGTAATCCCCAGTGAATTCAAATGTAGGGGAAACTGCGGATTTTTCTCGTGGCTAAGATACTCTTTGGTTTTTCAAAGGAATATTTTATGGTCAGTAGGATACTTCGCAAAATTTCTTATTGTGAAAGGATAGGCTTTGTTTAATTGAGAACCATCATCATGAAAATAGAACTTTAGTTATTCAAAAGTGCAGGTATTATTTTCTCTATTACAAAAGTCCAAGGGGCTCCAAAGAACTGAATTTATCAAGATTCAAGGACCAGCCGGCAGAGGTTTTTATATTGTTCCAGGCTTGGAAATTAACATTCAACACTTTATTCTAGTAAATTAATCTACATTTGAAATAAGCATAAGAGATTTCTGATGTCTTACTTATGTCATCAATTCTATAATTTCTTGAAGTGAATAGCTCGAAAGAATGCTTACTTCGTGCTGCACTGCGTTTTATGTTATTTAGAACTTGGAAATGGGTACTTAAACTCCACTTTGCCCTGAGAAAAGTAGCATGAGAGAAATTTACAGGAAATAAATGCCTTGTTTATTCATAACTCGAAGTTCTTATGAGCTGAGGTA
Source organism: Sogatella furcifera (assembly GCA_017141385.1). Taxonomy (NCBI): domain Eukaryota; kingdom Metazoa; phylum Arthropoda; class Insecta; order Hemiptera; family Delphacidae; genus Sogatella; species Sogatella furcifera. The sequence continues at coordinate 13,873,692 of CM029547.1, read as the reverse complement.
AAAAAAAGAATGTCATTTTGAGATATCAAGTACCGGTATTTTAATATTCATATTATAATAAGTAGCCTATAGTTGTATCCTACCAAAATATACATAAATATAGTGATTGAATTCAATCAAAATGATAATTTTATTTATTCCAAAATTATTGGAACAGCCGAAATAATTTGAATAATATAGATTTTAAAAAAGTTTATCATACTTATTGTTCTTATTTTCCATAGTCACTCAAGTTTATGAAGAGGGTAAGTATTGGGACAGGTTGAATAGAGAGACATTATCATTTTCAAATTTTTCCATGTAACCTACTCAATCAATACTTTTCCAATAATTTTACTCCGTTTATTAATTAATTTTGATTTTGGTTCATTCCCCAATTACAGGAAGTTATTTTCCTTTTTTTCTGTCAATCATCGATGAAACAATAACAATACTCGCTAAAAATCATAATATGATGAATTACGATGAAATAATTGATAACACTAGCCTTTCCTGACCATAAACTCCTTTTCTACCAAGCCATAATATGATGAAATAAATAACACTAGCCTCTCCTGACCATAAACTTTTTTTCTACCAAGCCGATAATCCAACACCAAAGCTGCATTGCTATCCACTAGATATCCCGAAAACCAAGCGGAGAATAAGTTATTCGTGTCATTTGTCGAGAGGCCATTCGTTAGTGCATCACGTGACTCGAAATCAGGATAGCGGTGATGTACGCGGTCACAGACGGACGACGGCGAAGTGGGGCAACTACAAATCCTATCGAAGGTCAAACCTAGACCGCGCTGATCCGATGTGAATGATATGAGCGGCGATAAGCGCTTGATCTTCGAGTTAACCGCCGGTTGTCGGCAACAAACGCCGGTTGTCTGTCTGATTTCCCCCAGGAATCACTAGTCGGCGTGGATTCATCATTCTGTCCTGGTCTACACAACAGTGTCTGCTATAGCTACTAGACTAGCCACATCTTCCATCTCCTCGTAACAATGATGGACTTCATCGCTCATCCATTCTCCAGCATTCTCTAGCACCGAGTGCTACTGTATTGTATTCATCAAATCTGATAGATTCTACTTTTGTTTCGAGTGTTCTTCAAGTAATAAAATGTCTAGGTCTAGTTTTCTTTATTCTTTCAATGTGGTAGATTCTACTTTTGTTGCTAATGTTCTTCTTGTAATAAAGTAAGGTTTTTTTAATTGATGTTGATATTAATTTCAAATTTCAATAATAATTAAGATTAACTATCACATTGGAAATGATAAGGTTAATCTAGATCATTTCTGATAATTTGATAGGATAAAATTTATTATCGCACTGGATACCAGTGGTTCGGATTTACTAAACAAGCATATTGTAATGAAGCTGCTGATACTTTACTGCTCCACTAGCAGTCATTCACACTCCACTGGGTTATCTTAATGAAATTGCACTGTTGGAAAATGGAATGATACTGGTGTTGCGGGGGCATACTATACGGTACAATAGCTTAATTGATTATCATCAATGTTAATCTGATTTTTGTTCATTGAGCACTTCAACCATTGACTGAATATCAATATTGTTCACCTCAATAGCTTTTCCCATAGATACTTGATGAATTTTGCCCAACCCAAATTGATGCCAATAATTTGGATCAATGCTTTAAACACCAGTCATGTCAATATTTCAAGATTATGTCATTACATATGCACATTCAACGACGTGCTTATTGAATGTTGACGATCGGATAGAAATCATTTCACATCATAGCCTACCTGATCAGCTATCATGTGATCCATTGCGACAGGTCAAACAACAAACGCGTCTATGAGCAACATGCATTTCAATCAAGGTTTATTCAATCAATGAATGAGTCGATAACTGAGAAATATACATTTTAATCAAGGTTCATTCAATCAGTCGATAACTGAAATTTGACACAAAAAACATATAAACACACTATAACCCCCATAACCAATATACGACCCTCTCATAACAAAAAACTCAATTCAATTAACTGTAAGCTTCAATTATTTTTCCAAAATATTTAATCCAGTGACACTATTTAACCTACTCAGAAATACACAACAGTACATTGAAAAATCAATACCATTATAAAATTATCCATTTCAATTTACAAACACCCATTATACAGTATAAGTATGGAATAGCATTCTGTTTGAGTGTTTCATACTGTATTTCTATACAGGATATAAACCAATGGCCAGTATATGTATATTCATACAGTGAGCATACAGGAACACTACACAGATTACCAAATAATACATTAGAAACCGATTTATAACAAGTCAAGCGTTTAATAGCAGCACTGTCCATTTCATTTCTATTGTACGGCAAATACTACTAAAATATTATATACAATAATATTCAGTAAGCATAAACTGTGTCTATAAATGCAATGCATCGATTGGCCAGCACGCGTTCCAGTTCCGGGCGAGATTCAATAGGTGATGCTATGCATTGCACGTCCCCTAAGCCATGCTGCTCGAGATTAGTGTTGGGAATGATACAGGGTGTGTTCAATTGAAGCCGAATCAGTAGCTGGCCGAAATCAGTAGCGTCCGACAGTAACAACAACTACTGTGTTCGAAAACGACACCCACGGGGGTGCTTGCCCATGCATGGGAACACTCTTGCCAAACTCTCCCCCCTACACAACCCGCCTCCTAACAGTGCTGCTATCTGTCGACACTGTGTTTCAACCCAAACTAAATTCCCAAATTTCCAAACGAATTGGCTGTTTGCGTCACTGTATATAAACTGGAGGATGTGCTTTTCAACCGGCCTATCTGCGAATCTATTATTGGTTAGATAGTATCATAGTCGATTGGTTTCTATTTCTTTCAATCGTTACATTCTGAATCATATTGCTATGATTTGGGTCTTTATCAAGGAATGAATCGATATTGGATATTCAAGCAGAGTAGAATACACATTTAGGGCCTACAAAGATTGTATGTAGAAATTTAATCGGTGTTGTACTGATTGGTGTACATCGTTTTTTCTGAATATTCAACTCCCCATGTATGTATGTATGGTTTTCAACTTCTATTTTAAAGGAGGAACGTCTATTGTACCTAGTAAACCTATTAAAAAAATGTGAGTTGTGAGTTGGGTTGAGGTCAACTACCAGGATTATTATCGGTCGACTGTATGTAACTGAGTGCAATTCTTCTGTAGTGCACTCGTATGAGTCGTATAATCGTATAAGCGTAGTCTTGATGATACAGATTTTACCCTCTTAACCATTATTTCAGACCCATTTTCAGTTTATGAACCAAAGTTTACATATTTTTTAAATGAACGTGATTCACTGGATTTCCAGGAAAAAGCCGGTGAAATAGGAAAGTGTTCTTTTGACTGCATGTGATTGTAGTTGTAGATAACTCTTCAATAATTCTCTCGAAATATTCAGAATAAATCTTTTGGAAATTGTACTGCAAACAGTTCGAAGCAATTATTCGTCCCATAGAGTTTCAGACATGTAAATTTCAGAGTAAACCTCGTTTCCAAAAAAATGAACCCGTTTTAAAACATTTTCCGAGAAACATTGATAAAGTGAAAACGCAATGCGAATTAATTCTTGGAATGGTTATGAGCGCTATGATTAATTTACTGGCCTACTGCGGTTGAAGTAGTAAACGACCATGTCTATTTGTAAGCCTGCGGATTACGCCCTAAATTAAGAAGTGGATGTGAATCCTAAACGCTGGAATGTTGGAAGCCCGGTCTGCCTGGCAGCAAGGAGGGTTGCCTAATTTCAAAATAGAAGGAGGAGTGCACTAAATTTTAATTAATGCCGTGAGCAACGTGCCTGGGTAGCTTACGTGGGTGGAAGTGATTATAAATAGTTATAGCTGTGTAAAGTAGGTATAGTTATATTTGAATAGATTTACTGGGATGATGGATGGTGACGTTACCAGTAGGCAACAATTTCTCGCGCATTCTATAAAGGCTTCAGTAGTTACTAGTAGCCTATATTCATTCCCCCGCAGACACTCGTCTGAGTAAGAGTTCAGTACAATTATTACAAACAAATTTGATAATTAAGATGAATAATGAATCCATTAGCAACCTAAAGAATTTGTTATTGTAAGATTACTGTAGTACCTAACACTCACGAACAGTAATTTCTAATGATGGAAAATGTATTGTTGCAGGAGTTACATAAATTCTGTTGAGAGCACCAGAAAAATTTCAGAAAAGTGAACATTGATGCAAGTTGGAGCCAATTAGAGCATCAAAGAATATCAAAGTTGTTGAAGCCGTTATTGTAAATTTGTAACATGAGAGTCTGTGGCATTGAGTATTGGAATACAATACATTAAGTCGATAGTAATCCAACAGTGTTTGGAATTCGTATTTGTTGACATTCCATTCACATTCGTATTTTATTAAAAAAAAGAATGGCCCAACTATCAAGGTAAACTTCCGAGTTACACCAACACTTATAAAAAAAACAGTCAATTTTAGATTATCATTCATTGCTGTATAAAAACTGGCAATAAATTCGTACGTCATTAATAGCCGCCCAAATTACTGCGAAGCTCTCCAGAGTTAATTGATGATTCATTGATGAATGGCAAACATTAGCAGTTTTTTATTTTTTAAAGTGGCGATCAACCCTTCTATAAACAGGTAAGTCTCGGCTGGCGGAAATTTCCGAATAACAGTGTCGGAAATGCCAGAGCCGTACTGCATAGGAGCAAAACAATCAGCCAGCCCACTCGTCCTAATTGAAGACGCAACAATGTTGTGTCAACTGACAACGATCCGTAAACAAGCGGGCGCCATCTGCTCAATGTTGTCAAAGTTGTCGAGTGTAATACAGGTATCGGTCAACAAAATAACCAACCATCCCACCAACACTTTTGAACATCATTTGCTATTGCTTGTGCAAGCTGAGTAGACACGTCATCACAATACTATTTACATTGTAACGGCGTGTTTTCTCAGCTTGCGCGAACTTTGCACTAGAACAGCCCACTTTTCCAACAAGTTGTTTTTCCACAGGAATCCCCGAAGGAAAATTTGTATTATTTCAGCACGTTTCGAGAAACACTTCCAGGAAACGAAAAATGAACATTTCGTCTTGCCATGGAGAGTGAAAGTCGAATACAAGCAATGAATTGTTTAGTGAACAAAGTGTTCGGTAAACTCTATGCGGCCGCCTTCCATTGAAAGAAGAATTGTTCGGTTTGAAAAGTTTGAATTGTTTTGAAAAGAGTAGGAAGTATTGAGAGGAATTGGGTAACCCGAGGCTCTATACTTATTGCAGCAAAATTGGAAAACCTACTTTTCTATCTCAACTTCTACTACTGCTGCTGTAGTACAGTATGTACTACAATACTATTTGTTTGAAGAATTGGAAGGCTTACAGTTTACTTTATTGTACATACAACACCTTAATCTATTAAAGGCCTGTAAAGGATATTGTGAATGCACATACTACTATAATTATTATTATTATATTCTTTCCTATATCTTTCAACGGGAAATATTTACTCCAGCTTTTACGTTTATTTGGCTAGTTTATTGATGAAAAAGAATGTCATTTTTGACACCATATAGATACTCCAAATTATACAGAGTGGCGCAGAGAAACGGGAACTTTTGAAATAACCATAATAAATCAACATTGTAGATAGACATTGTAAATAGACATATAACCTACATCTTAAACCTTCATCATTCATCATCACTTCATCCTTTGCTTAAAATACTTGGGAACCAAGTCGCAATTGTAAAGAAAGAATAAAGAACAAATATTTTATAAAGCATTTTTTATGCTGAAAATGTATTAGCCAATTTTTAGAAAATCACTTTGAAAAATCACATATGTTAAGTGTTGCCATTGCGCACACCACATTCATTCAATTGATTTTGAAGACTACAAGGTATCATTCCCAAGCGGCTCGAGCTGCTTGGCTCTAAACTCGCTGCTCGAGCTGCCCGGCTCTAGCTGCGCTGCTCTAGCCATCAAAACTCTATTCACATAACTATATAATAAACGTTCATCATGTTATAAGGGCTACAAATGCGTAATAAATCAATAAAATAGTGAAATTCACCCTTTTCAAGTCATTTTCAAGTGATTTTCACTATTTATTGATTATTTACACATTTTTAGCCCTTATAACATTGTGAACATTTATTTATGTTATGTGAATAGTGTGGTGATGGCTAGAGCAGCGCAGCTAGATTCAGGCAGCTCTAGCTGAGAATTTAGAGCCGGGTAGCTCGAGCTCGTTATGAATAATACCTTTTGTCTTAAAAAACGCTTGAATGAACAGATGTGATTTTTAAAAAGTGATTCTCCAAAACTTCCACTCTTGACCAACACATTTCCAGCAGTGAAAATATTTTGTAAAATACTCTTTGCTTTATTATGGTTATTTCAAAATTTCCCGTTTCTCTGCGCCACCCTGTATTAGCTCTGTAATTATTACTTACGTATCCATAATCGACCATCTCATCATTATGCTCATTTTCTCTCTAATTATCATGGACTTGTTTCTAGTAACTGCGAAACAAGGTTCTTATAATCTCCCCAAATGATATTGATAACATTTTCCAGTCCTACTTTATCCTTTAATACGGAAACATCAATTTTAGATGGTTTCACAGTTTCAGAATGCTTAAGTAATGATGAAGGAACAAGTAGCCTAATTCTATCAGTTAAAGTAAACTTCCTCCCATTGAGGTATATATATTGTCAAGTATTGAACTGTTATAAGTTAGATTTAATTTATTTCACATCTACCACGTACAGAGAAGAAATCCAATGGAGATGTTTCAAACAAGATCGCTTGTATGGGCCTCCATGCTCCGTTGCTTGAAAGTAGAAACTGAAATATCTGTGGCAGCTCAGCAGAGGCTGAATGGTGTTTGAAACTTTTCAACGCATACAAATAAGGACTCTTCATCCCATAGCGCTTTGAAGTAGCAAACGTCACAGCTCTTTAAAGACAAACTATTATAGATGTCTTTGGAAGATGAAATCTATCCCAATTGGAGTTTGAGGTCAATGTTTGATCACACAAATAACTTCGTGATTTCTGAAAGTTATCTGAAAGCCTTCTGGTATCAGGATTCTCGTTTCGAGAGAGAAAGCTCTTTTCACTCTTGAATAATCAAAATGAAAATATAGAGAAAATACCAAATTTCTGATGCATGGATGAGAGAGGATTAGTTTATTATATAGTTTATTTTCATAATTTTGAAAATTGAGAGTCCAAGCGAACAACAAGTTGTTTCTATGGAATAAGAAGCAGAGCAACTCTTGTTTATTCGAGAACGAATATTGCAATAATATGATAATTATGCTCGAATGTATGTCGTAATTCCATGAGAAGATTAAAACTGAACGATCCCCATTCAGCTTAACTATGGTTTTTGTTCTGCAACAATAATTTCATGATACAAAGTTATAGTTTGTGCAGCATGGGAGAAACTTAGATTGGCGACAACTTCTTGGTTAGTTGGATTGGCCAACTAGCGAAACTTTGATCATTACACGTAATGAACAAGATTTATATGATGACTTTCTGAGTAGAGCTAGTTTTCTACTTCAATTTAAGAGTGAAATCAGTGTATTATATATGAAAAGTATGATGAGGGAACATCAGTCCTGGAATACTGTGAGTTTATAGCTAGTTTTCAAGAATATATAAAGAGGTCGGTCTTTCAGTCGGAAAAATTCAGAGCTCTCACATATTGTGTTGTTTAAGCCTCACATGGAAATATAGAGAGGAAATATCTGAATATAAAGTGAGAAAGCCTTTGAATGTTTTGAATATAATGTACTGATACTGATACCCGCCTTTACGGTATCATGGCTTTTTCCTGTGCTCTTTTTCTGTGTACTCGTAACCTTATTATCCAAGAGAAGGTAGTCAAAGAGGTATAAATATTAGATTCCCTCTCCCTTGCTCACGCACTCACACAACTTCACAGTCTTTATCTCCAGGGTGATGGTGCAGATCGAAGTGTTTCCTTTATCACAACAGTGCGCTTGTTATTTCAGACTTTTTTGAAAAAACAGGATAGAAATCAGCTCATAGATAGGAATTTTCGATCAGAGTCGTACCTGTGTGAAATTTCATATAGGATTTTTTCTCATTAGCCTACAATCCAACACTGGCGCGGTCACGATTTTTATTCTAGTTGGAATTCATCTAATTCAATTTTTTCAGTGCTGCTTTTGTGGTGGATGCGCTTGAATTCACAAATAAAAAATAAAAATATACATTCTCTATCCTCACATCACATCCAACTCTCCTCGAATACACTAATACAACTCTTCCATCCAACTATTTAAATATATCAACTTCAGTAATTTATTCCATTTGACAATGATAGTTGTAGCTGATTATAATATTATTGCAATATTTATGATGAATGAAGTGATAATGGTTAGAAGTGAGAATAATGAAGAACGTGAGTTATGTAAAATATAAAAATGGGTGGAAACGAAACAAAACCCTAATTTTATTTTGAAATTAAGAGAGAAGTGATATTATGAGAATTTTAGGTTTTGAAAAGAAATATCTCATGATTTTTATTTAGAGATGATTTATTTAGCGTTTATGAAACTCAAAGAAAGGCTTACACAACGAAAACGAGCTAGTAAATTATAAAAATCGTCGGAAATCGAGTAATTTCATTTGCTAAGAGAGTGAAAGAGACTATTGGATGACTTCTCATTTTCTACCGAGATTTTGTGAGTATTAAAGGCTGAGAGCTTGAAGCAAACACACTGTACCTCCGTAATGGACTTTCGAGGATTAAATCCGAGCTGTTTGGCTTAACTAGGTTTAATTACTTGTAGGTATTAGTAATTTTATAATGCGAGATGCAAACCTAATGTTTTCAGCCAACGCTACACATTGTCCACTCTTATAAAGTCTCTGTATAAAGTTTGTTTGTGCAATTACAACCAGAGCCCCAAGGCTGGACATTTGTACACTTACAGAGGAAAAACAAAGCCGTAAAGGGATACAAACATTATGAAGAAGTGGATGCTGAGAGCTTATCAACTGTGAGTTAGTAATAATGCTTTAACACTGGAATTTTAACTACTGTATGTTTGTTTTTTTCACAATAATGTGAATCGGTTCTATACGTTACACCTGAATGTGGTGGCCAAAACTTTCAGAATTCACAGATCCAAGTAATTTGATTACAATTCATTTACTTAAAAGTAAGTTATTTGATTACAAGTCTTGTGATCACATTAGTCAGGTTGGGAATAAATAAAAGAATAATTAGATTAAAAGATAACAGACTCGAATTAAAAATCTAGACTGAATAAGTTATTGATTCTATTCAATGATTTTCCAGTTGAACTTGTCAGTTTCTTTCATCAACAACTATCCGTTCAAATTCAATCTGTGAGTACTCTAAAAAACCGATTATTTTCAACAGACTCAAAGGAGTAATTTTCATTAAGGAAGAACTTATTCGACTTCTTCATAGCAGTAAAGCTGAACACAGAAGTTTGGGAGATAGAAGTTGTAAAGGATACATGCCAGCAGCAACCACTGAATACACTACGTGACATCCAATAGGAGAACAGAGCAGCTAGTCAACTCCAAGTTCTGTGATGTGCGTAAGCTAATTATTTCCGAGAAACGGGCGAAATTAACGTCAGCGAGAGAGGAGCGTGGGGGATTGGAGTTGGAGTCGGCGTATAAATTATACGATAAGTTGAAAGTTGATTAGTTGAGGAAAGAAGTAGTCACAATGTCTTCTCAGCTCTTGAGAGTGATGCGAAATGCGTCTTGGCCTTAGAAACGGGGCGCGACTGTCATTGGCGCTCAGCAGCTCTGCGATTAATTTATAGCGCAAGGGTAAAAGAGTGTGCTCTACAACTGGTCTGCTAGATACGACAGGCAGCGCGATCCGAGATCTGGATACACAACTACTCTACAACAGACAGAACAGAACACCTCTGATCCACCCTGCCTGCCAACACCACTTCTCAGCACTTCACAAGCAAAGAGTGCTTTTTATTGTTGCGCATTGAACTCCTTTCTCCCACATGGCGCATTTTCATGCTGTGTTTGAGCTTTGAAGTATCTATTTAGTAAGCTAGTGATATCTGGGCCATTACTGGTAGGATTTGTTAAATTTGTCTTACAGGTAGAAATGGTATTTCAAGTTGGAGAAAAATGCAACATACAAATATTCTAGGACAAATTGATCAATAAAATTGATTACCAAATATTATCACATTGACTGAAACAATCCATTATTATAACCACTAAGCCAGACCCTGAAAGGGATCAAAGTTAGAAAGAAAATCAAACTCAATGATAAATGGATGGAATGATCTACTCTCATGGAGAACCTTCAAATTCTATCTCTATCATGCAAAAACTTGATCATTGTTCATGATCAAAGCTCTCTCTAGTAGCATACCCTATTCCAGTATTTGACAATCAAGGGATATTTTTTCTTGAGAGCTTAACAATACATGAAATATTTTTGATTAAGTACGAGTTTTTAGATTGAGTAGGACAGATTTTTCTACAGTCTGATTTCACATTAAACCGACAGATATTTTCGGATTTTCTGATAAACTGGTTGAAGCAGAATTAAAACTAACAACAATACTAGCCTCATATCCTCACCTCATGCGAAAAGAGCAGTTCATTAAGTTTTTTGATTTACTAAATTCGATTAAGCATCAGACCAAGAGATATTTTCAGTTTTGCTAATAAACTCAAAGTGAATAATATTCACTGCTGGTTAACTTAACAGTGAACAGTTGACGTTATATTATTACGGGTGTGACATACGGGTCGAATGAACCAACCCGAAAATCCGTAAATATATGGTGTGACATCTGGCTGATGTCTCGGTCGATAAAGTAATTCGAGAGAGATGATGGAATAGAGTGTAAAACAAACGAGAAAATAGATGATGCGCGAGGAATATTTTCTCAGTGTCCATTGATTGGGAAACCACATTCAGCAAACCACACATGCCCAGGAATCTAATCTTTGCACACTGCTGGAAAGCAAATTAGTTCTCTTCTCTTCTATTTCAGCCTTTTCTGTTTCATCCAACAATGCTCGAATTCATATCTGGCCGAATTCTGGTCTGCATCGATTGCATTACGGTTGCAAATCCGCTGAACACTGAATTGGGCCGGCGCTGCTGCAGCTTACGTGTTATCAATCAGTGAGTGACCGGCTGTTGGGTGTTGTATGTGAATGCTGACGCTGACAATGTGGCATTTCGACAAACATCGATCACATAGCCAACTGTAATCGCTGCAGTTGTTCCCGTTTTGTACAGTAGGTGGTATTGAAATGAATGGGAACATAGATGATTGTACAGGAAAGTGGGTTTCGGCTTATTAGCGTTTCATTGAAACAATGCTCTTTGTTTTGATATTTGAATCAGATTCATGAAAGATATTGTAACGAAGGTCGACTCTTCTGTCCGTCTTCTGTCCGGTATCTGGCCTCGTACAGATACCAGGTGTTCCTCCTGGAAAACCAACTACAGTCGGGTTGTGGGGCGAGTTCGGACGTGGAGAAGAAGCGACTGAGGTCGCCGCTTCCTCTTTGACTTTATCATCCGATGATATATTTCAGGTGTTTCAATTGTCAATTAAAAAAATGTTTAGGCCTTGAATGAACACGGCCTAGGGTGGTCAGAAGGAGGTAGACCGGCACAGGAATTAACCCGGCCAAATATTGGGGAATTTGGAGTAGAGAGGCCTTGAATCAACAAAGCCTAGGAAGGTAATAAGGAAATATATAAGCACGGAAATTAACCCGGCCAAATATTGGAAATTTAGGAGAGTTAGGAGGAATGAAAATGAGAATCCCAAGCAATTAAACCCTTTTAAAAAGAAAATATATATAAAACAATATATAGCCCACTGGTGTAGACCCACGAACCGTCTGGTTCAACTACAGTTAACAAGAACCGTTAACCAGTCCTCCCATCTGGGAGAGCGACATTTGAAGGAAGAGTCTTGAAGAAGAGGAGAAATCGACTTACTGGCATCTGGAAGACGAGAGAGGCTACAAAAGCCAAGCGATCTCTTATATACTCGAGTGAGCTGCCAGACCCCGGTGGTGGGTGCTGTCTGACTGCTGGTTCAACAGGGAAGCGGGGGAAGGAAAGGCCTATGCGCGGAACGCAAACTCCATAACGTCGAGGCCGTCGCCGTGCGGAGGGCAAGACGCCACATGCTAGATCACCACTAGCGAGCGTCTTTTTGAAGAAACAGTTATGAATTAAATATTTCGTAACAATATTTTATCAGTATGAATGAGTATATGATCGTTTAATCAGTATATGAATAAATCAACAAAATAATTCAGTTAATTATTTCATCAACCGATTCAAACCTTCAATGGTATCGATATCAATCTTGTGTGAAACTTTGCTTCATAGATAATATGAGGAATTCATGTGTTTTAAGAAAGGATGAGTATTTTTTTGTTTCTTTAGATAGCCCATTTTCGTAAGCAAATTTTGATCACATGATCTGCATTTACGTAGGTTTTGATTGAGCTGGAAATCAGGTACCTCTCAATCAAGGTTATTAAAGACATTTTGTAATAACCTTGCCTTTCAATGAATCAATACACCTCTAATGATAATAATCATTCATTCAACTGGGAAATTTAAAAAACTATTGTTACTAAAGCGATATGAATAAGACTTAATAAACATTTTGCTTTAAGAAAACTTTTTTCAAATTAGAAAAGCTTTCGACTATAATTTCTATAATTTTTTGATCCAGTACGAATTTTCTCTTCGTCAAACAAAATTTGTATTTCCATTTTACGTAGCACTGTCAATCAAATCCTATCCAATTATCTCTTCCATCCATTTATCTGATTCTAATAATTCTGTTGAATGACGATGATAGTTGCTATCATTACCCATTTGAGCACGAATTAAGAAACCTCACGTTCAGTCCTTCAAATTAAGATGAGTGAATTCCACCAGAAAAAAATAGAACACAACATCCACTGGGTGTACGATAACTGGAATTGCCATTTAAGAATGTCGCTATGATTGCCGGCTGGGCTGCTATATGAAGTTTAGGCAGCTATTAATAAATCTAATGTGACTCGGATTCGTTTTTCAATTTTCCGGTCGGGAAAACCTGTTGGCTCCGGGGTGTAGGCGAGAGAGAAACAAACTATGTTAAGAGTGAGGAGTAGGCGACGGGGTGTGTGAGTGAGAGAGAGTGAGAGAAAAGTTGAAGAGATAGTGAGGGAAGAGAGAAAATTGCCTGAGGCTCATAATAATTCAGCCAGAAAACCTTTCCTCGCCCATCTCTTCCAAAACATGTACCGTATTCAACCAAATTCAAGGCTCTGCGGAAACGGCCGTAATTTTCTATTTATTCCGCGACATGAAACCGACTTAATAAGACAGATACAAATGCTGCAGCCGACTGTCGCTTGTTGCTCATCCTGTACCGCGTTCACGTCACGCGTTCCTATTCCGCCAAACAAAAATATAATTGTCCACTTTCATAAAATAAATCATCAAATCCATCACGACATTTTGAAAATTACTTTGGTATAGAAACCACAAACCGCACGTCAGTTTGAAATACTGTGGGTTGATTTTTGTCATCTGTTACTATCTGCTGACAGTTATTCAATTATTATTTAAATTGTTCATAATAATAATAAAATACAGTGGTTATCATATTGGATGAAAAAACAAGATATTGTTAGACCCAAATTCAAATTTGAAAAAACGAGACACTGGTTTTGGTTGATACACCAATATCAATCTCTGGTAAACTCCAGTTAGTGAAATCTAACTCTAACTCTAAATTATTTTTTCAAATGAACTTTTTAAAAAAATTTGCTCCGGCAGCTGGCGGTCGGAAAGAGTGCATTTCAAATGCAATTCTATGATGGCTCAAATCATATGACTTATTATGAGCTATTCAGGGTATGAATTAAAAGGTGCCGTTTTCGAAAAACACAATTTTTGGCATATAATTCGCCATTTTCAAAGTTATTGGTCGATTTGTAGTGATTTTTCAAAATTTTCATCCCCTAATTTCACCCCCTACCCTTGGACCAATTTGGCTGGTTAACGAACTTGACCGAGATATTAACACTAATGATTTTTGTGCAAAATTTGGTCGCTCTCCGACAAACCCTTTCGGGAGTTATCGTGTTAACAAGAATCTGTACATATATAAATATATATATATATATTTAAACATATATACATATAAGATCATGTAGCACATCATTGAAAGTAACTTTATATGATTATTTCACAAATAGATTCAAATTATGGAGAGGAAGAAAAACACAAATAAACTTACATTTTAAGGTAGAAAATATTTCGGTGGCTGTGCCACGTTCTTCAGTTCACTTCAGTTCATATATAGAGATATATGAATTTGAACGGACATCAGATTCGTGTTCTGGGGGCTTGAAAACGTGTAAAAAATATATCGCATCATATATTTGCGATTATCCGGTCAAGACCAATAGTGCATTTTTTTAATGAAATGCACTAAAAACTATAACTAATGTCTCCATTAGTGTAAAATGAGGTTATCTGGCGAAGTGGAACAACCTTTGGTTCTCCCCACTACTAAAAGCCATACGCTAAATAAATAAATAAGTGAACTCTAGTTTACCAAAGATAAATAATGGAAAATCAACCGAAATGGTATCTCGTTTTATGATAAATCTGTGGTTTAACAAAATATTGTATTTCCATTACATATGGATAACGATAACCATAATATCACCTTCACAACTACTCAACAATGAGTTACCACGTGGTAAACTCGTGTGTAGAGAAAAGCGCGTTTTGTGGGTTTGTAAAAAATAAGAAAGGGGGTTTTGTGGATTGAGTTTCATTAAAGCCTATACATCAAAACCAGAGACCTAAATCATATAATAGAATCGTTACCATGCTTGTCTTAATATCAGTAATCAGTTACTCATGTGTATTTGTTGACTCATATCAACAAAAGGATGTCCACCATTAATGATAGAATGATCAAATTATTAATGAAAAATGATGATACAAAATCTGTATTGAGTTGCTTTTCCTGGTAACCAGTCCAATGACTCGTTTACCTGGAATAGAATACTATATAAATAAGCCTATCTTTTAAATTAAAGGTCATATTCCAAAGTTATGAGTGTGGAGTATTCAATTTCAGAGTTGGTAGAGGATTATCCTTCTCGAGGTTGCAATTCGAGAAAAGTTTAAAGATAGTCTTTTCACAATAAAAAATCTGAAAATCAATCCAGAGATGGTATCCGATGAAGACGACTTGATGAAACATTGAGTACAGTGAATCATACACTTGATTACCTGAATAGATGATTGTCTTAGCAAAAAGCAAACATTGTAACTTAACTGGGATAATAAACTTCAATTGAATAGCAGAATAGGCTTTTTTTAATGATTATTGTATACAATGTTTATTGTATAGTGGAGCGTGCATAATCTTCTCAACTAAAGGAGAAAATTCATATATGAACTCCATTTGTTTTCATTCTTTTATCCCTACCGTTAACACTATTGATTTGTTGATAATTTTTTTCATGTTGAAACAAATTTTTTGACTACTGACAAAAACAGAACTAGTAGCAAAGGTAAGTTTCCGTTACTTAAACTGTTCGCAATTGTTCACATAAAGTTAGTTGAATATGAGATACATTAATTTTGCATAGAAGAATACAGAAAGATCAAAACTGTGAGAATTTAGAAACTGTGTAATGCATTCAATATTGGAGAGAATTCAAGTATTGTTAGAGAAAAGAAACCAGTTAACCAGTAGAGAACACACCGGAATATTTATGGGAAAGCATGATGGGAGGAGAAGTTCTGACTCAATTCTGAAAGCTCGGGTTTGATTTCAAAAATACCTTGTGACAATTCATTTCTCATCCACTCATCAAACAATAAGAAGTCAATATTTGAGACCCTACTACGTTTGTTTACGAACAAAAGTCGCAGATTCGTTACTGGAGTGTGAGTTCCAGTTAATAAGAAACTTTCGTTCTAAGGAACCATTTGGTTGGTTAATAACTTTGATGGAAAGATCCATGCAGATGCCATTTAAATTCTTGATTCAGCGTCGGCTCAACAAAGTTTCCATCGGAATGAAGCGGGATGATGCCTGAAATCCATTTATAGAGAGTTTTACTGGATTTTAATTCCAGATGGAAACTCTGCCGCCTCATAAAAACTAAAGTAAAAGTTTTTACTGACGCTTCTACTGAGTATGAAAGACCTGCGATGAAAGAGCTCAACTTTGCTTCCCAAGTACCACTCTCAATAGTACAAAAGCTTTTTCGCGAATTTGAAATACCAATAATACAATCGATTTATGACAGCCTTTGAGAGAGGAAACAGCAAATATTATCATGAATATCATTCTGAAACAATGTAGTGAAGCGCGTTCTCTCTAGGGACACGGTACTGAACGATAGAATGCAGTGGAGTGCTTTTCCAATGTTGTTATTCTATTACTACCTTGTCACATCTATTTCAATTCCAACATCCCTTTTCACTTTTTATGATTGTGATTACCATCATCAGTATCACTGCATTGCACTCTCGTTCTACCTGCTTCGCCTGGAGAGATCAATCAATCAATAATAGTACCGTACGACTTGATAAAACCCAAACGTTGTTAAACATTTCACCCAGAGTCAATTTCATTAACCTTTGAAAAGAGCACTGCTGTCATAACCAACTAAAAAACTGTAGAATAGTTCTATCTGTGTCAGTTATACGGTAATCCACCCGAACGATATTAGTCACAATGGTGTCTATTACTATTTGTTAACTTTAAAAGTCAAACTAGGCTTGTATGACTCTCTACTCTCAATAACACTGTAGGAAGATCGAAGATGTTAACTGCTTTGAACAGCTCACGATGTATTGTGTATGGTCAAAACACAAGTAAATAACCTAATTTCAATCATCGTTCTCAACTAGTTCTGATGTAATACCATTCTTCTGTACCAATCTACCATCTACTTATCAGACCATCCAATGTATTCGATTATAATTATCATACAGATTACTTGATTATTGATTGAATGTCTTTGCAGTGTACAAGATAAAGTTACCGATAACACTCAGCTACTGGTGGAAGAGAAGCAATCTGTACATTACCGATTGTTCAAAAAACATTCAAAAACCAGTACATATGCTTCAAAAAATCTTATAGCAGTTCTAGCAGCATTCGATAGACTTTACAACTACGGAATAGAGAACACAATGGGCATATTCTACTCGAACCATTGCATTGATAGAGCTTGGTACTGAATAGAAACCATCAATAAAGGAGTGGAATCAATACACACATAATATCAGCATAGTAGAAGAGTTACAACGCACAATTCAAACTGAGTTCCTGAGTAACAGAAGTGAGTTCTTGAGTAACAATTAGCTATTGTTGAAAAAAGGAGTTTCCACCTAGCATAGAGAGTTGGAAAAATCATCTATTGTAAAATGATTCAGATGAAAATTTATTGTTGGCAACGATAGAGTTTCATTTGAAAGAGCGATATTTCAAGTGGAGACACTGAAACCTTTCGTTATTTGAAAGCTAAAGTTAACGCTAGAACAAAGATATGCGATAAGGACCCACTACTGGCAGCCAGCTACAACAGAGCAGAGAAGAAAGGAAGATCATTTTGTATCCTAAAGGCTTCCATTATCCCATTCAACCCGAGTAGTACGCATTCAACTAATGAAATTGCGTTCATCCATTGCTGAGTTTACGATCCATCTCTTAGCACCTCCGCTCCCCTCACCCACTCCTATATCCATCCATCAGAGGTGAATCCATACCGCTAAAGGATCCATCCTTGAAGCTGCACCCTCAACCCGCCTCAAATGAAATACAAGCACGAACCTAAATCGTGATGACGGTACCGAGTAGAATTTCTTGCATCCATTATGATAAGTAAACAATGTAATAAATGGAAGTATCAAAATCATGATTGTTGATTATCCACAATGCTGCAATTAAAAACGGAGAGTCAATTCAAATCTTGTGTTGAATACAAATAGACTTGCCTAATAATGGATTAATCTGCTCAAGTTATGCATCTACTACAATCACCCGGGAATCCATTACGCCATTAAGATTTCTCTAGATAAATCTTATTATTGATAGAGTGAAATGAATAAGTGTACGTATAATGTATTAGAAGATGAGATATGATAACTATATAGCTCATTTTCTTAGAAGTGGTATGGATAAAAAGTTATTTTTGAAGCTCAAAAAAGGACTAGGACCAGGCTCTTTTGAAGAAGAAAGCTCTTTTCAAGATAGGAGAAGAACTATAAGCTTTGTTGAATATAAGGACAAGATATTGTCAAACTACAGATTAATTAAAAATCGAGATACCAGTTTCGGTTGCCACACCATTATTAATCTCTGGTAAATTAAAACTGAAGTAAATGGCAGCAGTATATCTATTATTTATAGGCCTACAAATGGTCGAGCATTGTTATTCGTAGATGCGTTTTGGTGATGTTGTACTGGGTGAAATGAATCTGATATATAGTCTGGTCGAAAATTTGTTAATATTTATAGAAAAAAGGGATTTTCAGGAATATAACTAATTCACTTTTAGTTATAATTCTTTATTGGAGTTGCGCTGAAACTACTGTATTCAGTGAATAGAGGACAATTATTCATCATCATCATTTAAATCCAAATCTGATACTATACGAGAACTGTACTTCCAACTTGGGCTTTCAATTTACTTGCTAGACTTTCAAATTATTGCTGTATGCTTACATCACGTATGGTAGATGATTACATTATCACCCAGTGAGGAAATTGAATAATTTAGGCTACCCAATTACCAGAAAAGGAGGCCTGAGGGTTAAAATAGTGTGGAGGACAATTCAATTGTTTTGAGTTCTATATTGAGGTTCACGTTGCTTACTGTACCAATGTTGATGAAAACTTAATGAGTCGCAGTTCCCTATCAATGATGATGAATAATTTTCCTTCCAGTGTCATTTCCATTCCAAAAAGACGCCATAATGTTATTGATTTCAAAATTTTCCATTAAAACAAGAATTATTATTTTGTAATGAATACAGTGAAATATTGAAAAGAGGGTGGATAATTAAAATTGCCTCATTAAAAAAAATCTGGAAGAACATATGAGAAACAGAGAAAGTTTTTGACACGACTCAACATGGAAGACTGTCGTTATCTTCTTGGTGGAGCATCACTCCTCATCCTCAAGTACACAGAGCTTTTTCTCATTTTGAACTCTATGACTCTAGAGAAAAAATTTGCACTCTCACTCTCTCGGCACTCTTTATATTCATTGTGGAAAGCTGCAGATATTTTCTTATTTTCAACTAGCTCAGTGCATGAAGTACCATGAACTCATACGTTCACTCAACACTCATTCTTGCCTGCAATATATTTTTTATTTGAAATTTCATTTAATAAATATCATTTATTATGAATGATGGCACCATCTCATATGTCTTTCAAGACTCATTTTCCAAGTAATCCAGGTTTATTACTGTGCTGCCTTTATTTCGAGGGATACAATTTGTAAAATTTTATTATTCAGTTCAATGCTTCTTACAACATTTAAGGAAGATATTGAGAAAAATTGTATTTTATTTTCTCTTACTACGTGAGTATTTGGGTGGTGGCAAAATTAATTATGGATCATAACTGGATCAGCATAGGTTCATTACTCAATTATTTCCTTGCATGCAGGCAGTTCCAGCTTAATCAATGTTGATGTAGATCCAGTTGCTGTATTCGGATCAATCCTTTTTTGTTTCAGACTTCTACTCTATGAAAATAATAATCCAAAGTGAGCGTGAGAGGCTGTATGAGAGCATTCAGTTGAATGGAGTTTACTGATAATTACTTGACAATGCAAAAGAAGTTACTGAAGTGGGAACTAGCAGTACAAGTGCGTACTTGAGAGAGTACTGCAGCTGCAATGAGAGCTGGGTAATTATTTCCATTCCATTATCCCCAGCACAATCAGCAGCGCTTTCCAACTCAAACTTCCCTTAACAAAGATTCGTAATGGTCCATAGTATTCCAGCCACTAAATTCTTCTTCATGTTGCCCTTATTTTATATTTAAATGTCTGCGTATAGCTTAAAAAGTTCGAGAATTGAACCTTCACAGCTTTATAAAATTTATCAAATCAATTATCTGTTTATCGAATTTTACAAAGGCGAATTTAGGACTTAACCTTAAGGAATTACTGATGAATTTTAAAACTGAATGGAAACATGAGATACAAAGAGTTTCTTAGATCAACACAATTTCAACTTGAATAAACTATTGGATGTTCCTAATCTACTGCATTCCCCCTGGCTTGGATTTGTCTGAGTTTCACTTTATCCATTACTCAATGCAATCACTGAAATGGACAATTAGTTACTTTAAAATTCCAATTAGTTACTATTCATTCTAAATTTGATCTTATCTGTTAGAAATCAGGAGACATATTTGGCTATCCCTTGTTGAATTCCAAAATATTAGAGACTGGGTTTTTAAGAAATTAAATTCAAATAATGTAGGCTTATCTATCATTTCACATTATTTGTCTTTGGCATACTTCGATATCTTACTAATCTCTATATCGATATCTTTTAAATATCTTCGATAATTGGAATAATCTTACAAAAGGTCTTACAAATGGAAATGATTTTTAATGGCTTAGTTTATTCACATTCTATTACCATAGATTAGAGGTTTATCAGAGATTGACAATGGTGTAGCAACCGAAACCGGTATCTCGTCTTTTCATAATTCTGTGGTTTGACAACATCCTTTCATTTAATTTAATCGATCAAATCTTTTTAAAACACTTACAAGAGACGTTTCTGATAGGGAAACATTGGATAAGTTATTCAATCTCATTCAAATCAAACCAGTTGGAATGATGGTATCTAATCTTTAGTTAGTAAAACATAGTAATGCTTATCAAGCTCATACACAATTAGTTTACAATAATTTTTTTCGATACCAAGTAAGATCGGACTCCCCAATAAATCTTTTAAGAATAGAATATTAAATCAACAAAATTCAAAATCTACTGAAAAATCTGAATTATTAACTCACTGGTGCACACTCCTTCGGCATTGTCGGACTGCAAGTCAGTGACAACGCACTCGAGTCCAGCCGCGCATGCGCCGTAGAAGCCGTACGGACCTCCGCAGGGCTCACCCTCGATACGGGCGCACACCCGGCAACAACCGCACGAGTCCCAGACGGTTCCGGCGCCCGGCGGGCACTCGGAGTCACGCACCTCCTCGCACTCGGACGGCGAGCAGACGCATGAAAAGCAGAACGATCCGGGAAACAGGACGAGCAGAAGGAATAGAGGCCAGCAGCGCTCCAGTCGCAGGCAGCCGCTGGCAGCTGCAGTCGTAAACGCACACATTGCGAGCACTACTGGGTTACAGTGGAGATAACGATTGTGAACCAAGCTTCACTTGCAGATATATTCACACACGGTTTTGATTGAATTTGTTGCATAGTTACAGCGTGTCACGGACACTTTCAAAACCTTGTTTGTTCAATTGGCATTGGCTAATAGTTGGTGATAATGTTGGTTTGGAATGTTGTCTGCACTTTTGAAACTGGATTTTTCTCACTGCACTGCCCTTCTTCGGATCGAATGATAAAATCACTTTCAAAATATTGTAAGTTTAATTAGCTTTGATAAATAGTCAAGTTATTTCCTAACTAATTTGGTTAATAGTTTAGTTAGAGATAGCTTTTGAATTTAAAATGTTGACTGCACTTTTCTCACTGCCCTTGGATCAAGGGATAAATTTAATTTGAAGGAACTGGGTCTCCACTTAGGCTATGTTGGAAGAGACCATGAAAACTAATGGAGTATTAGTTGAACAATTTTCAAATCTTAATTGGAAAGCTATGAAAGTTTAAGTTTCTGGGATACCTGATACAATGAAATTTGAGCACTGTATATTTTCAATTGAATGTGACTCAATCGCTCAATATCCACAAATATTTTATGTGTGTCACATATTACTCATTTTAGAAATTATTAATCAATTAATCATAGAATTAGTTCGTCTCAAAGAACAAGTAGGCTCTACTTTATTCAGTGCTCTTTTTTAAGAAAATTAATAAATACGAATATACGTTTACGATCCAATTAGATTAGAAGGTTTCTCTATGTATGTTCGAAATTAGAAGTTCAATTATTATGTATGAAGTATAATTTTTGACAAAGTAGAAACTGCAAAAACTTGTAAAAAGAACACGAAGATAACAGGGAGGGATCTACTGGACCTCGACTAGATCCAGAACAGACTCAACGAACAATGCCAAACAGAGAATTAGTCCACTAATTGACCAGCTCAGGTTAATTGTTCGTCAACAGAGTATTGCACTGCAATTAGCGACGTGGAGAGTGCACATCCACTTTTCTACTCAAATAGTACGCTTACTTTTCAATTAATACGATTTTCACATGCTTCACTAGTGGTCCGGAACCCAGCAAGCGAGAGGGTTGAGAATGGAGAACAACTTTTTTCATCTAAAGTTGTGACACAAAGCACTCGACCTTGCAACTGTCTCACTGCGAAAAAAACTGCACAGTCATCGTTTTCGGCGCACAACTGGATTGCGCGCCGCTTTTTGCGACGACAGTTGATGCAAATGAACCAAGGGACGTTTGCGCTCGCAATAAAGCTAATTTGATTAATGAATTTTGTCAACGATGAACTTCCGTTTCACAGCGTTTATATTCCTCTTCGAGAGCGCCACCTGTAAACAGAAGATCATAGATGAAGTGAATGCATTTATCAATCAATTTTTTTTAATTGTGTGAGTAAGCTTGCAACTATCTACTCTACCTATAGAAGTACTAAAAATATAGCAAGATTACTAGAGACAGGGTTATTTTCTAATAACCTTGCTAATATAGTACTAATCATAGATGAACAGAAGATCATAGATGAAGTGAATCCATTTATCAATTATTATTATTTTTTTTAATAATTTTGGAGTCAGCTTTCAGCTATCTACTCTATATTATCTATCTACCCATGGTAGTATTATTCACTCAATATTTTCAAGTTTAGTTTTGATGATTCATGTTTGCAAAAGCAGTGTACAAAAACGTTTGCACATTTGTGCGCACGAGCTGCTGTTACTTGAAAATGTGTTTTGTGTTTTACTCATTACTCCAACAGTGGAGAGAATATACGATTGAATATTACTAATCTATTTTGAATAAACTTCATGAGAAAATTTTTCGTTTGTACAGTTAAACGAATTCGAAACATGATACCAAAAACAATGAAATTTTAAATTGTGCGTGTTGCCTCTCAATCACAGGAATATTAATCTCTGAGACAGTTACTTTGTTGATTTGCAAAATCTTAGAAAATTGATTAAAGGAAAGCTTATAAGATAACTCTGGCCTCTGGTAACCAAAATAAGAGAAATGCAATACTGTATTTACTTGGAATCGGATAAAAAAGCAGCTAGCTTGAGATTGGTTGACTCTCAAATTGAGAGAAATAAAGGCTTTTCAACACAACCCATTAGCCAATTAGACTGCTACTGGAACTTGGTCACTGTGTTTCAGTAAGCTCTGAACAGTTTGTTTCCAGTTATTACTTGATTACATAATAATGTTAACTGGAGAATCCACTAATACGAACCGAGGATGTTCTTGTGAAATTAAGGCATTTGAATTTGAGTATGAAAATAGTGAGATCTCTGGGCTCATGTGATTTGAAAAAGACAATAAAACTCCATAACCTTATTCTAATGACAAATAATTTCAAATGCCCAAGTAATTATTGTTCCAAAATAAGATGGATAATGTGTCATGTGACAGCGCTTTGTAATCACCTTCAATGTGACACTTCAGGTTATAAAGAGAGCTTAGAATTAAATTTTCGTATATTATAACCTCCAGTGCAGTGCATAATGACTTTGTCATATACTTTCTCTCAACAAAAAACTAAAACAAGTAAGAGCTGACGAAATAATACTATCGGAAAACATTCTACCTGGCGAGAAATTGAATTACTTTTCCATTATTTTCAGCCACAACCTCACAAACACCTTGTCGTCCGAACCCGTAAAATATACTATTACTAACAAAAGAAGTTGCTTTTCTAATATCGCGTTGCATTTTTTATAGCAGCTATCTCGGGTATTTTCCATTCTACGTTTTTTATGAATAAGATCAACAAAGAAACTCATCAGAAAGTAAGCAGCAGTAGAATCACGGCTGAGTCCTTCTCTTCAATTTTTCAAAGCAAATCTCACTCAAAATGTAACAGAATTGTTCTCATCATTATCCGGCAAGCAACTAGAGTAGAGTGGCAATGACAAAGATTCCTTCATTATTCAACTAACAACTGGAAAACAAAAGTTGCATCACTGTAGTTACATCAACGATACAAGAAACCAACGTTTTTCCAACGATTGAAGTACCAACAGTAGCTTTCTTTTCTGAGGGAAATTGGGGTGTGTGCTTCACTCACTTGACATGCCATACTTACTTTACTTCTCTGCCCATCTCTTATAAAAATAATCAAGTTTATAACACTGTTTTTATAAGAAGAATATACCAATTCTAATTCTTAGTTTGGAAGTCAGGATAGAATGCTTATGAAAGTAGGCTACCATAACATGAGGAGCATAACAGTATGTTCTGCAGAGATTGCAAAGAATATTATTATTGATTTATTATTTATTTATTTAGCGTATGCTTTCAATAGTGGGGAGACCCAAAGGGTTGTTCCTCTTTGCAATATTATAACCTCATTTTTTATACAGCTTCTCTATTAGCTGGTAGGTACAGTTTTAACGTAGAACGTATCTGACATTTGTAACTGAAAACTGACTTAATTTCTCGAGTTTATTTCACTCTCAACCTATAATGAGAAAGGAAGTTAGGAACCCCTATTGTAAATATCATTTGATGAAAATTTTTCCCCAGTCCATCCATTTGTAATTTGAAATAATTAATACACGAATAGGTATTGATGAAATTGTGCCTGGGGAATGTCAAACAAACAGCTAAATCATTGTTTCAATTAGCGTAACATTGCCTTAGTAATGCGGTTGCATTTCAATCAAAATGGTTCTGGTAGTGTTCTCGAAATCCTTCATGATAAATTTCTATTCCAGGAATCATGAAAGTATAAAATTGATTGAAATAGAAGCTTATTACAACCTTGCCATTTACCAGGATAACTAGAAAAAGGTACGTAGCGTAGAGCTTAGAGTTAATTAACTAACTATAATACACAAAGTGAAACTAACATTTAAAACTTTAATAATACATAGGAGTTGTACAAGTTTTACAAGTACAATCGCAGCACGTGTACAGTTTGCTACTTAGCGTTTAGTGTCCTTACAATGATGAAGAACAGAACTTTATCAACTCACACAAACTTCAACACACATGTGAATGCTAAAGAGTGTGTAAATGAGTCAGTACAACGTACAACAGACGTACAACAGACGTAAACGTCAGTACAACTCATTTTTTGTACGTCGTCGAGAACGACGACCATCCGTGTTTTGGGAAAATATCAGGCGACTCGACACAAGCGACCGTTTTCCGACGCCGTATTTATTTTAGAATTTCCGCTGTCAAAACGGGGAAAACTTGTTTCAACTTGCTGAAGAAACGAAAAACGCCAAGCGCTGTTGAACTTCACATTATATTATTAGTTTTAGAAGTTTCATCATTCAACTTGAATAAAATAAGGCAACACAAATGCTTTGCCTCACCAGTTGAGTTTCCTACATGAAAACTTTTCACCATGCGCCCGCCCGCCTTCCTCCCTGTTTCTAGAGGTAGATGTCGTTCTAGATTTTCTCAAAGTGTTACAACAAGCTAAATGAAGGGACGATGATGATGAAGAAAGACACCTAAAGATGGAGAGGAACATTACAACATTCAACTCATATTAATCAGTTCGTCAGTTTGATTTTTTTGGAAAAATTATGTGTATAGCATTGAGACATCGTTAACTGGAAAAACCATTCATTTTTGGAGAGATTATATCAAGCAGTTAGTCATCATGGTAAATACATAAATAAGATAATAAATTACAAACGTAGCTCAATGAATTTTATCAAGCAGAAATATATAAACTCATCATCGACTAGGATAGGGGCTACAAATGTTGAGAATTGACCGTAATTATTCCAGACAAAACCAAAATACAGTAATTCAAGAGCAAATTATTTAATTGCGGATTATCCACACATTATCTTTATGCTTGGCCGTGAGTGCGCAGATGATTTATCAAATGATGTGATGTTAAATGAATGATGAAATTAAATTTATGAAATGAATTATGCTTGTCCATAACAAGCAGGATTCAAACCCACGACTAAGCGGAGCTAGCGGACTGGAGGTTGTAACACGAACACCCCAGACCACTAGACCAACTTGGCCGACAAATTCAGCAAATATTCGGTACAGAGAAATCCTGAAATTAACAGGATTTATTAAAAAAAAAATTATGAAATTACAAAATATTGATGAATAGTCGCAGCAGACACTCAAGGGCAGTGTCTTGGGGCAAGGTGTTATATAGCCTATCAATGAAAATAAATATGTGCAGTATTAGAAACAAGCAGGCCAAATTCATGATTTTTAAAATTATTTTAATTAAATTTAATTAATTCCACTTTTCTACTTAATAAGCAGCCAATATACAGTTTGGAATTACACAGAAGTACAGAATTTGAATATTGAATTATTAAAAAAATATATATTTACAAAATGTTCATGTTCAAATGATTGATTTGATCCGATGCAAGTCTTATTTTTTAATAAATATTTCTCATTATAAGAAAAAATACTACGGATAGCACAATTTTAATCGAGCTATATCATGGATTGAAAATTACTGTACATAATAGATATGCCATAATTATATTTCATTATCTTGATAATATTAGGCCAATTGTAACATTTTCTGATAATAAATAGTAGAAATAATAATATATTTCATAATCTAACTAATTAATTGGTTCGAAGAAAATTTGACAACAAGCCTTTTAAGCTGGCAAAAATCAGAAAATTAATTACATTTCAGGAAATAATTGAATTACTGTGAATTTAATATGAATGAATTATCAATTAATTGCATTCCAATAAACTATAATAATATTATTGGTATGTTATTGTGCTGAATGCCAAAATGCCGCCTCCAGCCCTCCATCTCTCTTATTATGGAAAAATGTCATGACTCATGACAGTTACACAGTAGGTCATTTGAGTGGATGGAATTAAGAGTTCATTGAAATCTTAAGGATGAATGATAATTTATTCACATCAAATACAGTAACAAGAACTCAAATAAGGATGAAATAATTCTGGAATAGAAGTACCCATTCTAATATCCGTCGAAGTACAGACTCACTTCTCTCTCTACAATGTCTTCCGTCCTTTACTCATTTTCACTACAATAACCTATAGGCTTAATCACTAGCAGCCTCTACTTGGATCATAAAAATTATAAAAAAGCAAAGACGATCTACTCCAAGATAAATCTGAATAAATTAAAAATAGCATATACTAACATACTGCTATCAACTATATAAAGTATATAATTTGAGTAACAAAAAAAGATTTAAAATTTTGCTAAGAAGTTCAAGCCAGACATATAAAAATAAGAGCACATAGTTACGGTAGTGTACTGGGTAGGAAATGAAAATTTAGATTATGGAGTCGGTAGTAAAAAAGAGAACCTCAAAGCATCCCTTCAAAGTGAACCTTCTCTCCAGCTCTCATCATAACCAAAAAATATTTCACTTGCTGATAGAAGAGAATAAAAAAGATAAATAAGGAGAAAGACCTTAAGAAAATCTGATGATATAGATTCACTGTGCCGAAATCAAGAACCAGAACCACGTAGCCTAATTGTTATATGATAATTATAAATTTTAGTTATGGTACGATAATATAAATTAATAACTGTTTAATCATTATTATCTTTTCAATAAGTATGTTGAAAAGAGTGAAAAACATAACTTACATGAATGGTAAATAGCCGGAAAAAACACAGTTGTTCAGTAAAATGTTGGGGGATGGCGAAAGCAACCCTTGACTTTGGCGATCCTGTTGGTACAGGTCGAGAATCACACCACGAAATCGAGAAAGGTAGGATGGGGATGTTTCAACACGCTACCACGAACGCGGCAACTAACGGACTGGCAAACCTTTCGTAATCGCTCCGGCTCCTGGGCGCTTAGATTAGACTGCAACGCTACTAGCGGATTTTCCCGCAACTAGCAAATCATATCCACCCTTGCCAGATACGGAACGAGGCGGATAGGGGTTCCAATGTTGCGGTAGGGTTTCATCGTGATCCAATCTTTCTCTCTTATCAAAACCGACCGTATTTTATGCAAGTTGAATAGCAACATTAATTTATTAGATTACAAACTAATATTAATTAATAGACTATTATAATGTAATTAATTTTTCCTTACTGATTGCAGTAACTTAACAATTTAATTGACATAATAGAACACTTACACTTCAAATAATGATAATATTGAAATAATTGAATTGCTGGGTTGATTATGTGTATCCAATTTATTTTAAAACTAAATTTAGGGGGAAAGTAGAACAAAATGCGTAAATTGAATTGCATTTTTAATTGAATAACGCAAAGTGGTCTGAAATTAATAGGGCAAAGTGGCCGCTTTGAGAATATTATCTTAATAATGTTTTCATTAATTCATTAGCCTACTCCTTTATGATTAATGGAAAGTTTCTTTATATTAAGGTAGACGAGAATAAAAATAGATTATTATTGATCAACGAAAATGGTTATTGTTAAAATACGAATGCACATTGCACAGTTCTAATACAGTAGATACCGGTAATTAATTACTAAGATTGGTGATGTGCACCAACTTTTCAGTTGAAAAATACTTCTTTAAACCAGTGAACTGTGCTTTGATGTGAATTATTTTCAAGTTTCAAGGTATAGTATTATACTATATAGTTGAGTCCGCTATATCATGTTAGACTATTGTTGGCTGTGATCGAGCTCGAACTCATAATATTCACTCATTATCATCAGCACTCTTATGCCCTTAAAATGATTGTCAGAAATAAGCTAAAATTTTCATTGGATAGAATAAATTGGATTTGATCAAGAGTTTTTCAAGGATATTACCTTACTGTATATATGACAATTAAGAGGGGATAATCAATGAGTAAAACTAATAGTTATCCAAAAAATTTCTCTTTTTTGAACATTGATGGAAGTTAAAATACAAGATTCAATAACTTATGCAACACAAATAATGGTCAACAAAAAAATTGTAATTCACTGATTTGTATATTTAAACACATATTATTTAATTCATGCCATTCTAAATATAGTAGCAAAATTTTAAATTCTAAGCTATCGTTTATTTCTAGTCTTTTTTTGAGAATGTCTGGAACTACTATAGTCCCTTGAGGATTGCCTACTATGATTTCGAGACTTATCCTTGGACTCTGATTTCTTTTTATCGACACTCTTTTTCGACCTGCGATAGTCTGAATCTTCAGAGTCACGAACACTTTTTGAACCACCGCTCTTTGCAGACTTTCTGCCATTCTCCTTCTCTCTCGACTTTACTTTGGACGCCGGTTTCTTCTTTTTCTTTTTTCTCTCTTGACCGCTGTCTTCGGATTCCGAAGATGCTGAAATGGAAAAAACCCTCATTATTCATTTGACAGTAGATTTAAACTATAATTCACACATTGAGCGTGAATTATAGTTTAATTTTAGTTTTATAATTTAATTTTAAATTTAATTAAATTTTAAATTTAATTTAATTAAATTAAAAATTTTAAATTTTTTATGAATTATAATTTAATTTTAAATTAAGTTTATTGGTCATTCCAATTAGTAATATTTTGTACTGGATATTAGAATTCAACCGACGCTGAGAGGCAGAAGGGTTAGGAAAAGAAGAAGAAGATATTAGAATCAGTTTAGCCCAATAAATAATAATTTTACTTGTTTACTATATTTTTTGATAGAATCCATGGCATAAAATCTCCAAAACAATATGTAAGTAGAACATTGTTCATTATTCAGCCAAATGTATTTTATATTGATCTGTATATTCCAAAATCATCATTCAATTAAAACTTCGAACTAATTGAAGCGGCCGAGCTATCTCTTCTTTTTCTTATCGTTTAAGCATTAAAAGTATTGAAAATTGAATTCGGGATTTGATATTCCACACCTTGAAAGGATAGTTTTTCTTTAAAAGATAATAAAAACTTAGTCATAATAAATTTATCAATTTGACTTA